>SJXQ01005174.1:412246-469770 GCA_006408695.1 Aepyceros melampus | reverse complement strand
GGGCAGGTGCCCTTTCCTTGTACAAAGTGGTGATTCCATCACTTTTCACTGCTTTCCAAAGGCAAGGGAAGTTTCTGAGAAGTGCTCTCTTTGAGCCACTGAAGTTTGTGTCTTGCCCCTGGCGCTCTTTCAAGCTGACAGATGTCATCTCCTTCTGAGATGCTCTTTGTGTCTGTCCTGGTATTAAGCCCCCTCCAGCCTCCCAGCTGGGAAAGCTCCTTCTCCGATCTGTCTTTGCCGAGCCTGTCCTGTGACGACAGCCTGCAGATGGGGGTCTTCAAAATGGACTATGCGGGAACGCAATTTAAAAAAAAAGTGGATATATGTATATGTGTAACTGACTTGCTTTGCTGCATACCAGAAACTATTGATAGAGTTTCTTCCACAGCTCAGAGGGTAAAGTAGCTGACTGCAGCGCAGGAGATAAATGTGGGTTTAGTCCCTGGGTCTGGAAGATCCCCTGGAAGAGTGAAATGGCAACCCACTCCAGTATTTTTGCAGAAACTATTGATAACACAACATTGTAAATCAAATATACTCCAATTAAAAAACAATTTAAAAAATGCAAGGGGCTTCCCTGGTGGCTACATGGTGAAGAATCCACCTGCCAGTGCAGGAGACAGGGATTGGATCCCTGGTCTGGGAAGATCCCACATGCTGCAAAGCAGTTAAGCCTGTGTGCCACAGCTTAGGAGCCCGTGCTCTAGAGCACAGTTTTGAGCCCACATGCCCTAGAGCCTGTGCTCCACAACAAGAGAAGCCACCTCAATGAGAAGCCAGCACACTGCAACTAGAGAGTAGCCTCGCTAGCCACAACTAGAGAAAAGTCTGTGCAGCAACTTAAACCCAGCCAAAAATAAACAAATAAATAAATTTTTAATGTAGGTACTCCTCTGATGGTCCAGTGGCTAAGATGCTGTGCTCCCAATGCAGAGGACCCAGGTTCCATCCGTGGTCAGGGAACTAGATCCCACATGCTGCAGCTAAAGATCCTGCATGCCACAACTAAGACGTGGCATAGCAGATAAATAAATAAATAAATAATTTTAAATGTAGTATAGTCATAAAATGAAATACTAGTCTGTCATGAAAAAAGTTCTGAAACATGCTCCAGTACGGATGAACCCTGAAAACATTTTGCTGCACGAAAAAAGTCTATCAGAAAAGACCTCATTCTATTCATACTAAATGTCCAAAACAGGGAAATCTAAATATATAGAAAAATAGAGTAGTGGTTGCTTAGGGCTGGGAGATGGGGAATACGGGATGAAAATAAAGGTTGATAGGCAATTCTTTGAGGTGATAAAAATCTAAAATTGACTGTGGTGATGTTGCACATATACTGAAAACCACGGAGTTAGACACTTTAACTAGCTGAACCGCATGGTATGCAGATGCACCTCGATAAAGTAGTAAATAAGGGAATTGGAAAAAAAATTTTTTAAAGCAGCATTTCCCAGGCAGGAGACCCTAGAAGTTACTCTCTGAAGGGCCGAAAATAAGTAACTTCCTTTCTCACAACTACACGTCTGCTGTTGTGATTGTAAGCCATTTCACCAAAAAGCACTCCCAACAAACCAGCTGGAGCTGTTTCTCTGCAGTGATTCAAGCGACCCCCACCCCCGTCCCCATCCTGAGTGCATGTGTTCAGCATCATCAGTTTTACTTTTCTTTGAAATTTCTGACTCTATGGACTGGAGGAGAAGGCAAAACCAGGTAGGGCTGGTGGAACTCTTCAACCTGGCTGCACTGGATACGCAGCCAACCTCCTGACTCACAGATTCCATATTTCTGAGTGCCCCCACTCACTGAAGTTCATTTGCAGAGTCAAAATCAACCATTGAGGTGCTTTCACAATCATTTGCAGACAAGACCAAGTGGAGAAAACTTTGAATTCTCAGGTTCCCTGAGGAGGTCTGAACTGATGCTTTGCCTTCTGTTTTAGTTCTCAGACTGAACTTAAACAAATGTCTTTTCAGGGTCAACTTAATGTTATGTTTTTGCAACTTCTTGTCCTTTATTGTCGCTACTTCCGCTGTTTAAATGCCAGGGGATTTTCCTGTGGTCCAGTGGCTAGGACTCTGCTACCAATGCAGGGGGCCAGGGTTTGATCCCTGGTCAGGGAACTAGATCCCACATGCTGCAACTAAAGACTCCATGTGCTATAGCAAGGATCAAGGATCCCATATGCTGCAGCTGAGACCTGATGTAGCCAAATAAATAAAAAATGTATATATTTTTAAAAGGCATACTGCTGAAGTGCTGGCTAGCATCTCCAAGTGCAAGAAGGCTGTGGCGCGCCTTATAGGGAAAACACGCATGTTAGACACACTTTATTCAAGCATGAGTTATGATGCTGTTGGCTCTGAGTTCCATGTCAATAAATCCGCAATATATATTAAATCAGGTGTCTTGAAACAGAAACACATGTCAAATCAGGTTATATATTGATCGGTTGACTAAGATGCTGTGACCAGAGGCTCACAGAACCTGACCCCATAGTGTTTCCTTCCAGCAGTGAATAGTATTCACTAATTCAGTGTTCACGGGCACTTTCGAGAACAGAACTACTGTGAATAACAAGCATGATGAGTATTGACTGTATTTCTCACTGTATTTCTGCCTTGGAAAAGAGAAGTTGAAATAACACATTTTGCTACCATAGTATTTAAAACCTTGTGGCCTGTTTCTTATTGTGAATGAATGATACACAGAGCATTATGGATCTTATGTGGAAGAAATAGTTCAAGAAATGGGAGGGGAAAAGGAAGAGAAACTCACATTTACATAAAATCTGCTATAATCTGGCCCCATCACTTCATGGGAAATAGATGGAGAAACAGTAGAAACAGTGTCAGACTTTTTTGGGGGGCTCCAAAATCACTGCAGATGGTGACTGCAGCCATGAAATTAAAAGGCGCTTACTTCTTGGAAGAAAAGTTATGACCAACCTAGATAGTATATTCAAAAGCAGAGACATGACTTTGCCAACTAAGGTCCGTCTAGTCAAGGCTATGGTTTTTCCTGTGGTCATGCATGGATGTGAGAGTTGGACTGTGAAGAAGGTGAGAGCAGAAGAATTGATGCTTTTGAACTGTGGTGTTGGAGAAGACTCTTGAGAGTCCCTTGGACTGCAAGGAGATCCAACCAGTCCATTCTGAAGGAGATCAACCCTGGGATTTCTTTGGAAGGAATGATGCTAAAACTGAAGCTCCAGTACTTTGGCCACCTTATGCGAAGAGTTGACTCATTGGAAAAGACCCTGATGCTGGGAGGGATTGGGGGCAGGAGGAGAAGGGGACGACCGAGGATGAGATGGCTGGATGGCATCATGGACTCAATGGACGTGAGTCTGAGTGAACTCTGGGAGTTGGTGATGGACAGGGAGGCCTGGCGTACTGCGATTCATGGGGTCACAAAGAGTCAGACACGACTGAGCGACTGAACTGATAACACTTGATAGAGATTCTCTAAATATGTCTTGTTTTTTGTTTGTCTATTTTGTTTTGTTTTTGTTTTGGCTGAGCTGGGTCTTTGTTGAGGTGAGCAGGATTAGTTACCCTGTAACAGGTGGGATCTTAGTTCTCCAACCTGGGATCAGCCCCTTAATTGGAGGTCAGATTCCTAACCACTGGACTACCAGGGAACTCCCCAAAGATTCTCTGATTTTGAAGCTAAGCAGATCCTTCCTAGGGACAGACCTCACCTCTCCCTCTCCCTATCCTATGTCCCCAGACTCTTGTTTGTAGAAAAGCTTTAGCCCTCTAGGCCTTCTCCTAGTTCCAAAGAGGATATATAATCAGAGAAGTGAGAAAATGCATAAACAAAGGAAAACTGTCAAGCAAAACAAAATAATATTAGTTTAGCTATTCAACAAAGTCAGGAACTTTTAGTTCCCCCTCAAGAGCTACGGATAATATCCTAAGTCATACTTCTGAGTTATTTTACAGATACTGAAACTCGCCCCAGGTGGAGGAAGTTGACTGCCTGCTGACCATCAGCACGCAGACCTCAGACAGTTAGAACCACAAGGCCGATGCATGATATTCCTGAAAAAGCACTCTGTTATGTCACCACCAGCCAATCAGGAATTGTGCACAAGCTTACCATTCACCCTGCGACCCACTCCCTCACTCCTCATACCTTTAAAAACTTACTACAAGCCATCCAAGAGTTTAGATCTTCTGAGCATGAGTTGCCCGTTCTCCTTGCTTGGTGTCTGCAATAAACACTGTACCTTCCTTCACTGCAACCCAGTAGACTGGCTTTGCTGTGCAACAGAAGAGCAGACCCATGTTTGATTTAGTAACAATTTAATTCACACCCCTATCTCATGAGATGGCCCCCAGGCACCCTCACCCCTCAGACCTGCCTTCCACGCTTAATGGAAGCAACTACTGTGTGCCAAGCATTGCTCTAGTCACCAAGTTTATAACAGTGAACAAAACAACAAAAAATCTGCCTTTCTGGAGCTTCCTTTGTGTTGGGAGAACAGGATAATAAGCAAATAAATAAATACCACAGGTAGCAGGTAAGAATTTGATAAATGCTGTGGAGTATGATAAGGACTATCAGAAGGACAGGAAGTTGGTATAATCTTGATAGGATGATCAGAGAAGATCTCACTGAGAAACACATTTGAAGGAAGGAGATTTCACAGATAAGGAAACTGAGGTCTGCTGAGATTAAGTTCTTGGGTTCATCAGAGGCAGGGCTGTGATAGCATAATCACTTCACAGTCTGGCTGACTTTATATTTCTGCCTGTTGTAATACACCACACCAGTTCACAGCACAGTCTACACTCTTGGTGCATAAGTATGGAGCAGAGTTCTACTCTGACCCTTTCTAGGTTGTACAGTGGGTTGAATGGTAGCTCCCCTCCAAAATATGTCCACCTCCAAACCCCATACCTTGTGATCATGACTTTTTTGCCTTAGAAAAGGGGTCTTTGCAGGTGGGATCTAGTTAAGGGTTTTGTGACGAGACCATCTGGATTTAGGGTAGACTCATTTTTTACAAATTTTAGATATTTAATAAAAGCTTTATGGAAATATTCAGATACCATAAAAATTAGTCCCTTTTAAATTATATGATTCAGTGTTTTGTACTTATTTACAGAGTTGTGCCGTCATCAATATTATTTTTAGAACATTTTTATCACCCCAAAATGAAACTGCATATTCATAAACAATCACTCACTATTTCCCCCATTCTCCTTGAGCCCTAGACAACCACTAATCCACAGACTGTCTCTATAGATTACATTTCTAAATTCCTTTAATCCAGTGATTAGTATCCTTTTAAGAGACAGAAGAGAAGACGCAGAGATAGGAGGGCCAGGAAGACGGAGGCAGAGCTGAGAGTGGTATGGCTACAAGTCAAGGAATGCCAGGAGCTACCAGAAGTTGGATGGGGCAAGAAGGATCCTCTCCTAGAGTTTCCAGAGAAAAGAGGGTTTAGATTTCTGGCCTCCAGAACAGTAAGAGAATAACTGCCTGTTGTTTTAATCCACCCAGTTTGTGGTCATTCGTTAGAAGAGTCTTCCAAAATTCACATAGGTTGTAAAAAGCCTCACAAAGAAAAACCAGTTGAAACCACCCTGTGGGCTGGTTGATCAAAGCAGATAAAAGTCAGACACAGAGGCTGTTGCTCAGCTAGTCTGTATAAACATCACCCAGGAAATCCATCTCTCTTTCTCCCCACCACCTACCCTTCAACCCACGTCTTTCCTTTCCTCCACCATCAAGAGCTTGACCCTGTATGAAGATATGGTACACTCATGGCACGTGACACACAGCTCCAAGGAGCAACACAGTCCAGCATCTCTCACATTTCCCATGGTCCAGAGCAGATGGAAATCAAGTCACTGTTTGTGTCTTATGAACTGGTCCTCGTCCTACTCGCGAATCTGGAGAAATCAGCATCTCTATGACAACTCCTTTCACCAGCAGCGACGAGTTAGGGAGAGAGATGCCTTAATAGCATCAGATAGCGCTTTGATGAGGGCATCCTTGAAACTGTGTTCTCCTTTCAAAAATTTAGTGACATGAAATATACTTGTTTTATGAAATCTTGATCTTGTCTCTGGGTAACAAAGGCATAAATGAACAGATGTACCTAATGCTTTTTTCAAGATTTTTTTATGTGGACCATTTTTTAAGTCTTTTGAATCTGTTAAAATATTGCCTCTGTTTTATATTAGCTCACCGACCAGAGATCAAACCTGCACGTCCTGCACTGAAAGGCGAAGTCTTGACCACTGAACTGCCAGGGAAGTGCTTACATAATGCTTTCTTATTTTTAAAATTCTGTTGTCTTTTCAAATCTCCAAGGTATTTTCTTTTTTTTTTTTTTTAATGGGTATAGTAACAACTCTGAAGGGGTGGTTAAACAACTTAGATTACTGGATCCATGCTGGAGGCATTCATGCCTCGCAAGTCCAGCTGGACTCACATAAGCACAGATAACTCATTCATAGAAATGATGTGGGCAGAGGGGAAATCTGAGTCATAAAGTTGGAGACATTAGAACTCAGAGTTGCCCTCACAAGTAGAAGTGCCAGCTCGAGAGAAGGAACAATGCTATTCTTGAAAGAAAATCAAGATTCCAGAGAAATGTTGATTAAAATCTACACTACAACTATTTAGGAACCTGAACTGTTCAATCTAAGTGCCTTTTTTACTTCAGGGATTAACAATGAGGAGATGGCAAGTGGAATATAGAACACTGGTTTGCAAACATTTGAGGGTGTGCCCACCAGTTGACAGGCTTCCCAGGTGGCACTAACGGTAAAGAACCCACCTGCCAATACAGGTAGACTTAAGAGACACAGGTTTGATCCCTGGGTTGGGAAGATCCCCTAGAGGAGGGGATGGCAACTCACCCCACTATTCTTGCCTGGAAAATTCCATGGACAGAGGAGCCTGGTGGGCTGCAGTCCATAGGGCTGCAAAGAGCTGGACACAACTGAAGGGACTTAGCATGTACACATGCCCACCATTTGAAAATTTGAAACATTTTCATCCTGAATAGGACATGCACACACACACACACATGCATAAATTCATCTAAGCAAAATGAAATTTTCATAAAGTCAGTGTTAAATGCTTCCTATGCTACTGCAATATATTCCGTTACATTTGGTTCCCTTTCACCCACGCTATTCTAATTCCTTTATTTAAAATTACCCACTCAAATGATCTCACCTCCTTCCAAAGGGTCATCACTTACAATTTGAAAAAGACCAGTCAATCATGCAATGGCATCCTATCTTCTACGGTACGTAGATTTTATAGTTAGCTTGTAAGGCAAAAACACACAGTCAAATATATCCTTGGAGAAAGTCTCAGGAAAGCATCATGGCAGAGAATAATACAAAATTTCTTAGTTTAATAGAGTGCAGTAGTTTCTCCCTCGAGCTTCAGAGAAAGAGGTGTTTCTAAGCTGAATGCCTCAGAGTGGCCAGCAGGTCTGGGGATCATGCATCTTTACGCAGTAAATTCACATGATGAGAAATGCTGCAGGGTTATTTAGAATGGATGGCCAACAAGGACTTTCGATAAAGCACAGGGAACTCTGCTCACGGTTACGTGGCAGCCCAGATGGCAGGGGAGTTTGGGGGCAAATGGATACATGTATATGTATGGCAGAGTCCCTTTGCTGTTCATTGCTAATTAGCTATATGCCAATATAAAATAAAAAGATTTTAGAAAATGCAACTGAACAGAGAATGATGGGAGTAGGAGAGACTGGCATTTTGTGCCCACCTCAGGGCATGCGCCCATGAGCACAGCAGCCAAGGGAATCAGCCTTTTCCTAGGTTTCCTGTTGTCAATATGAAATGACACTAAGGTTTTATAAGTTATGTTTTCTCATCTGTGAAATAAGCATTCATTCATCCTACCAGGTTTTTGGAATGCCTCCTATCATCAAAGCACGGTTTAGCTTTAAAATTCCCAATAGCCTCTAAACCACGTCACAATCTGATCAACTGGAAGTTGAGTCACATACTGACACACAACTCTTGAGACCCCTGGAATCTGAGTGGTTTATCTCATGCTTCAAGTTCATGAGCTTTTCAGACCCTCAATTCTTTAAGTCATGACCCTTATTTTCCCTTTTATAATAGCAAATTTTACATGATTCTTTGATATTTGAAGTTGATACTTAACCAAGAAAGGCTTTTTCCCTATTACGACCTTGAGGGACAACATGGGTGCATTAGAGAGATGCGAATCGAAACCACACTGAAGTACCACCTCATACCAGTCACAATGGCCATCATCAAAAAGTCTACAAGGAACAAAAGCTGGAGAGGGTGTGGAGAAAGGGGAACCCTCCTACACTGTTGGTGGGAATGTAAATTGGGGCAGGCACTATGGAGAATGGCATGGAGGTTCCTCAGAAAACTAAAAATAGAGTCACCATGATTCTGCAACCCCACTCCTGGGTATATACCCAGCAAAGACAAAAACTGGTATTCAAGTAGATACATGCACCCCAATGTTCATAGCAGCTTACAATAGCCAAGATATGGAAGCAATCTAAATATCCATCAAGAGATGAATGGATAAAGAAAATGCAGCATGTGTGTGTGTGTGTGTGTGTGTGCATAATGGGATATTATTCAGCCATGAAAAGAATGAAATATTGCCATTTGCAGCTACGTGATGGACCTACAGATTATCACACTGATTGAAACAGGTCAAAGAGAGAAAGACAAATATTATATAATACCACTTATATTGGAATCTAAAAAATAATACAAATGAATGTACTTATAAAACAGAACAAAGACTCACAGACATAGAAGAAAAACTTACAGTTGTCAAAGAAGAAAGGAGGGTGGAGAGGTATAAATTAGGAATACGGGATTAACAGATACACATCCCTATATACAAAATAGATAAAACAATAAGGATTTCCTGTATAATGCAGGGAACAATACTCAATATCTTGTTATATCCTATAATGGAAAAGAATCTGCAAAAATAATACACATAACTGAATTGCTTTGCTGTACACCTGAAACACAATACTGTAAAACAACAATACTTTTTTTTTTAAAGAGCTTGAATGAATAATCAAAAATATTTTATTGTGAGACAAGTAGAAAAGTTTCAGAGTATTATCCCACCATCCCAGAACATGTTCTATCAGCAGTTTCAAAATTTAGACCCTGAGACCTTCATAAATCAAGGAAGAAAAATAATCTCTCCGATGCACCTGGTTACTTGGAGTCCGGGAAATAATTAGGGCAGGCTCTCACAGTATTTCTTTGGTTTGCTTCCTTCTAAAAATCCTTAACTTATGATTTCAAACATTCTCTTAGTGATTACAGTTTGCTGATGATTAACAGCTGCAAAGTCATCACTATCTTCTTAAGCCTGCTCCAAAGGAAAAGGCAGAAAGCAGAACAAACCCACAGCAACTGCTCCCCCCTTAAAAGCCCAAAGCTCCCCGCTGCACTTGGAGTAAAATCCAAACTTCTTGCAGCCTCCGAGGTCCAACATGGCCTGGCCTTTGCCTAGCACTCCAAACTCACCCTCTAAATCTTCCCCTTGCTCCCTGCACTCCAGACCTAGTGGTCACCATTTTTTCCCAGACACACCATTCTCGTTCGTGTCTCAATCCACCTTTGCATCCATCACCTTTTCTTGGAACATCACACACATACACGTACACACTTATACACACACACACGTTCATTTAAATGCCTCGTTCCCGCACTTTGTTTGGAACTATGTTCACTTTTCACAGAAGGTTGAGTTATGTCTCCTGAAAAGATAAGTCCAAGTCCTAAGTCTTGGTTCTGTGAAATTGACCTTATCTGGAAGCAGGATCTTTGTAGATATAATTAGTTCATGATCTCAACATGAAATCATCCTAGAGGTAGGGTAAGCTCTAAATCCAAAGACTGGCTTCCGTATCAGAGGATGGAGAGGGATTTCTGAAACACGTAGACACAGCGGAGAAACACAGACGAGAGGGCCAGGGTGAAGAAAGGGTCAGAGATGGGACTGATGTGCACACAAGCCAAGGACCACTGGTAAATGCCAGAAACTGGGAGCCAGGCCTGGAAAGAATGTTATCACAGTCTCTAGAAGGAACCAACCCTGCCAGCACCTTGATTTCAGATTCTTGGTCTCCAGACATTTCTTGTGCTTTAAGATATCAAGTAATTGGCTATGGTGGGCCCAGGAAATGTACCTGGGGAGATTCTCTTAAATTCCCAACTGGACACCACACTCATCTCCCTCAGTCAAACTCCATTCCACCTAGAGATTTTCAGTCAGGGAAATCTGTTCCCCAGAGGACATCCAGCAAGACCTGAAGGCATTTTTAGTTGGAGCAATGGTTGGGGGGATGATCCTGGCATCCAGTTGGCAGAGGCCAGGAATTCTGCTCATCATCTCACCATGCACAGAACAGAATCAAGAATCTGTTCAACAAAGAATCAAATAACCAAAGGTCAACAGCGCCGAGGCTGAGAAATCCTGTTCTAATCCCTTACAGTCCTTTATTTTTTGTATCCTTATCTCTGTATGATGGGCATTGTGTGGTTGTTCATTTACTGGTTTACTCCATCTTTTCAGACAGAAGATAAGCTCCAGGACAGCAGGGACTGTGCATTGCTTCACATGACATTCCAGGGGCCTAAAACAGCACTTGGCATAAAGGTGCTCGGGAGATACTGGACGAATGAATGTCAGCCCACGAGCATCCGATGGCTCAGGTCAACCCACGGCCCAGCATGCCGGTCCAAACTGCAAACGCTGGCTGTCCTTCCCACGCCCGCCTGTGAGCCCTTCACGGGGGTGAACAATTAGGTTCACTTTTGCAGGCACACCCTAGGGCCCAGATCTGAGGGATACCACCAGCAAAACCCAAGGGCAACAAAACCCAAATCCTGGATCCCTTCTTGTTCCCTCATCACATTAATCAGCAGGTTTTGAAAGTTTATTTCCTACTATGTCACTGTGGTGTTGGAGAAGACTCTTGAGAGTCCCTTGGATAACAAGATCAAACCCGTCAATTCTAAAGGAAATCAACCCTGATATTCATTGCAAGGACTGATGCTGAAGCTGAAGCTCCAATACTTTGGTCATCTGATGGGAAGGGCTGACTCATCAGAAAAGTCCTGATGCTGGGAAAGACTGAAGGAAGAGAAGGGGACAACAGAGGACGAGGTGGTTGGATGGCATCACTGACTCAACGGACATGAGTTCATGCAGTCTCCAGAGATGGTGAAGGACAGGGAAGCCCGGCGTGCTATAGTCCAGGAGGTCACAAAGAGCTGAACACAACTGAATGACTGAGCAACAACTTGTGTCACATGCCAATGTAAGAGTGTCCCAGTTTGAGTTCTAGCATCTTTCACATGGAGCATTACAATAGTGTTCCTTTGGTTCTAAACCTCTCCTTTATCACCAGCACCACCACCATCATCACCATGACCACATGTTAAGGCTTACTATGTGCCGGTCACTCTTTAACCTCTACCTGAATTAACTCATTAAGCCTCACTACAGTCCTAAGCATGCAGACTCTCTTATGTTTCCCTTTTGAGATGGGAAAAATAAAGCACAGAAAGGGTAGGTGAGAGAGGCAAGATTTCAGCCTAGGAATCTGGGCTCCAGAGCCTGTGTTCCTACCAGCTCTATACTTTAAATCCAACTACTTGCCCTGTTGCTCCAGAAATAGAAGCTAAAAGCTCAAAGCAGAACACATAAGGCCACCCATGACTTCGTCCCCAGGTTCCTTTCTAGTCTTCTCCCTGCCTCCCATATGATATATCAACACAAAATGGCTGGAGCTTCTTTTAACACCCTGGACCGCCTTACACTTCCCTTTCTTAGCTCATGCCTCCACCTGCTGAGCCTCTCTATCTCCCCTCCCCCATCCCCAAGTGATTTCGCTTTGCCTTTAAGATAAACTCAGTCATCAATAACTTTTGATCTTCCCTGATCCCCCAGTGGGTCAGGGGCTCACCTCCCTGCTCTGTGGTACTCTGTACGTATCTCTAGCCTAAGCACAGGAGATGGACGCCATCTACCCAGGAATTGGTTGCATTCAGCACCTTCCCTTAGGCACACACTGCTCGCTCACTACCCAGTATTCACTCTCTCCTTCTTCCTTGGCACCTAAACCTGACTGTGTTGAACTCAGCAGTGTGGTGATAATTGGTCTGTCAATCCCCAGTCCCATTTCCCTCAAATAGTTTCTCTATTCCCCAAGCCTACTTTGAAGGGAGAGGTGATCTATTCCGGTCAATTATAATTAAGGACAAATGTACTTATGGGGAAGGCTTTTTGTTTCTTGATAAGGAGGGACAGGGAGGACTGACCCCATTCTTCTTCCTTTCTTGACTGAGGATGGGATGCCTGGTGGTACAGAGATAACTATTTGATCCTGAGAGAGGAAGCCAAAAATCCAAGGAAAGCCAACCAGAAAGACAGAAAGATACTGGGTTTCTGAAGATATCTTTGAGCCACTGCACCACTCACGCCTAGGAATTCTCCCCATGTCCCTGCCAGAGTTCTTGTTATTAAAGATAACTATGGCCTCTGTGGCTTCACATTCTATTATTTGCAGCCAAAAGCATTCCTGACTAATACTGTTAGGTTGACTGGCTGGTACTTAGCACAAAGCACCTAGTCTTTGAACTTGAATCTGACCCTGTGTTCTCCATGGATGATGTCATATTGCCTCCTTTAAGACTACTTTTAGCAAATTGCTTGATGAAGTGGCTCAAGAGAGAAATTTAGCAGCTGGTTGACTTTGTAAACTTACAGACATCTTGTTTTAGAAACTAAGCACATTTTTTTTGAACTAGAAATTTCATTTAATCAAAACATTTCTGTGGGGGCTCTGGGATGTTAAGGTGGATATAAGGTATAAACACAGATTGAAGGGGGATTGTCTCCCCTAGGTTCATCACTCATGAATGGCCTTGTGAAATTTACACCATTATTATAGTTGTCTAAATAACACTAACATTGTGTAAATTATGATTACTCGGTATAAACATTACAAATTTCTACTAAGCATATTTCTTTAAAAAAATTTTTTTTAGAACTCTTTTATCCACTTGCTATGAATTTTTTTTTCTTTTTTTTTTTCACATTTTTTTGGCCATGCTGCATGGGGTGGATCTTAGTTCCCCTCACCAGAGATCAAACCTGCACCCCTGCAGTAGAAGAACAGGGAAGTCCCCAAACTAAGCATATTTCTTAATTTCGGTCACTCTGAAGCCTAGAATTCACCAACTTTTGGTAATTGTGCCAAGTCCTCATGTTAAGCATTGTGTTTACTAAGCTTTTAGTTTTAGCTTCCTTCCCAGCCCACATTTTCTCTTTGCTTCATTTTTCTTATTTTAAATTGACTTCATTTTCCTGTGTTGTCAGCATCTCTGTAAGTTTTCCTTTTTGAACAGGAAACAATATAAGAAATTAATAAGCAGGCATTCAAAAATTTATTGTGCAAAGAAGTAGTTAACACATCACCCACTTAACTAGGAGTAATTAATTTATACATCCTATCTGGCTTTTTGTCACCAGCAAACTCAACCTTTTTCTTTTGTAATTATTTATTTCATCTTGAGATCTCTCTCCTCTCTGTCTGTCTCTGTCTCTCTGTCTTTCTCTTTCCTTCTGGAGTAAAACTTATAATTTAGATATGGAATTCAAGATAATTCCAGTTACATGAAACAGAAAACAACAAAGAAATGCATACATGTGCATACACATACTTTCACAGTCAAGGGGCTTTTATTGCTTCTGAGCAATAGAAATTCCAGTAACAGAGACTCAGTAATGCCTAGATCCTGGTGCCCATGTGGTCTCACCGGACTCAGTCTCTCTCCAGCTTTCAACCTCATTTTCCCATCTCTCTTGCTCATCTCAGACAGGACCACCCTTCAGCACAGCAAGACGGTTGCTAGCTATCAATAAAGACAAAGTGGATTAGAGATTGCCTGGGGCATGGAGTGGAATTCTGGATTAACCCCAAAGGGATATGAGGAGTCTTACTGGGATGATGGAAATGTCTTAAAACTGGAGTTACAGTGATGTTGCACAATTCAGTAAAGTCACTGAAAATCACTGAAGTCAAAGTGTTAGTCGCTCAGTCATAACCGACTCTTTGTGACCTCATGGACTGTAGCCTGACAGGCTTCTCTGTCCATGAGATTCTCCAGGCAATAATACTGCAGTGGGTTGCCATTCCCTTCACCAGGGGATCTTCCTGACCCAGGGATCAAACCCGGGTCTCCTGCATTGCAGCAGATTCTTTACTGCCTGAGCCACCGAGAAGCCCCAAATCACTGAATTGTACACTTACAAGTGGAAATTTTAGACCATGTAAATTACACTTCAATTACACACTACTGTGTATAAAATAGATAAGGAAAGAGAACCCACTCAATTCTCTGTGGTGAACTAAATGGAAGGAAATCCAAAAGAGGGGATATATGTTATAGCTGCTTCATTATGCTGTACTTCAGAAACTAACACAACAATCCAAAGCAAGTATACGACAATAAAAAAAAAATTTTTTTAAGGCTGTTTAAGTGAAAAAAAAAATAAAAGGTCACAGCTTTTGGAAGCTCACATTCCATCATCTCTGCAATCCCAATGGAAGGACCATGCCTCTTCCTCAACAGAATTATTAAAAACCCAAGATGAGTCTCTTTGGCTTTGACTGGTCTAATCTGTGTTACACGCCCATCTCTGGACCAATCACTTTGGCTGAGGGGATGAATGCTTTGATTGGACAGCTCTGGGTCACATGCCTTCCCTGGAGCCAGCTCACAGGTCTGGCAGCACTTGAGTTACATTGGCAGAGAGTTAGAGAGGGGGCAGTTCCCCAGCAAAAAGTGCTGCTACCAGAAAAGTGGAAATAGATCTTCATTAGGTAAAGCATCAATATCCACACACCAACACACCTTCTGCCCACATGAGGATGCAACCCTTCACTCATGGCATCCTCTTCACTTAAATTCCATCCTGCTCATAGCACAAAGAGGCTCCTGAGCATTGTGGCCATGGATTACTCCGGAGCCAAAATACACAGATTGCAGTTCCCAGCTTCACCACTTCTACCCGCACGAAGACAATAGAACATTGATCTCAATAGGTTACTGTGGGAATGAAAACAGCTGTCCACAGAGGCCTCAGAACAATGCCTGAGGCAGAAGAAGTGCTTTTTGGAGTGTTTGCTGTGATTCTGGGGTTGTGCCGGAGAGATGGAACTCTATGAATAAATATGAAATGGTTTGTTAGTTTTAGGAGCTGTGCTGTAAATGCCCAGCCTAGTCATCCCCCTTCTCATCCTGAGGACTTGCCCCAAGAGTGTATCATCTAGATACCTGGACCCACTGGCTCAAAGGAAGGCAGTGATGGGATGGGAGATGTGGAAAGAGTGAGAAGTCAGGATGCCTTTCCACTTTGCACATCCTCCTGTGTCTGATGCTGTGTGTGTGTGTGTGTGTGTGTGTGTGAGTGTGTGTGTGTGTGTTTTCTGGCTGCATTGCATGGCTTATCAGATTTTAGCTCCCCAAGCACAGATGGAACCTGGGCCCTGGCAGTGAAAGTGCTGAGTCCTAACCACTGGACCACCAGGGGGTTGCCTGATGTGCCTCTCCTGGTGGCTGCTTCCTTCCTTGTTTACATCTCCCTCTTGCTAGGCTCTTCCTCAGCTCTCAACATCACCCAGGGATACATAGCTTCCTTCTGCTCTGGACCCCTGAGTACTTCAAAGTAGGTTATCTGTTCCCTTGACTCCACCCAAAACACAATCAGTTGAAAGACAGAGGAAGGTAGAGAATGGATGGTAGAGAATGGGCCAAATGAGGGGTGGCTAGACAAGGCATTTACAGCTGCTGCTGCTGCTGCTAAGTCACTTCAGTCGTGTCCGACTGTGCGACCCCATGGACTGCAGCCTACCAGACTCCCCTGTCCCTGGGATTTTCCAGGAAAGAGTACTGGAGTGGGTTGCCATTGCCTTCTCCAGGCATTTACAGCACAGCTCCTAAAACTAACAAACCATTTCATAGTCCCTTCATGAAAGATACTTCATTTGCGGAACTTTCCTGGTGATCCAGGGACTAAGACCCCAAGCTCTCAGTGCAGGGTACCTTGATTCCCTGGTCAGGGAACTAGGTCCCATATGCTGCAACTAAAGATCCACATGCCGTGACTAAGACCCAGGGCAATCGAATAAATAAATATCTTTTAAAATGCACTAAAAAATAAAAATTAATTAAAAAAATAAAATAAAATATTGTAATTAGCCTCCAATTAAAATAAACAAATTTATATTTTTAAAAAAATAGCTAAAATAACATAAATAATAAAATTATTGGAAAAAAATGCTTCATTTGCACCACACTGGAAAGATCTGGTTCTCTGGGATGCTATCCAGGCTTCCTTGGTGGCTCAGATGGTAAAGAATTGCCTGCAGTGCGGGAAACCTGGGTTCAATCTCTGGGTTGGGAAGATCTGCTGGAGGAGGGCATGACAACCCACTCCAGTATTCTTGTCTTGAGAATCCCCTTGGGCAGAGGAGCCTGGCGGGCTATAGTTCATGGGGTTGCCAAGAGTCGGACACAACTGAGCAACTAAGCACAGAACAATGGGATGCTGTCTACTACAGGAATACTCCCTCATCATGCCTATGCCATGTTTAAAGCATCTTAATAGTCCAACTCATCCATTTACTATTGCCCAATAGGACCAGGGAATGAGGCAGTCATCATGCTCAGGCCAGATTACCGATACAGGAAGTGTGGATCCGCTGGCACTCCTAGGGTTCTGGCTTCAGTGGGAGGCTTGGTGGCCTGGGTACCTGCCAGTTTAAGCCAGAGCCCCTGGGAGGGCAATGGAGATAGTAGATGTGAGTTCTGGACAGGGGAAAATCGGTGAGGAAAGGAAAGACTTTCCGACTTTCCTGGTGGTTCAGTGGTTAAGAATCTGCTTGCCAATGCAGAGGACACAGGTTTGATCTCTGGTCCAGGAAGATTCCACACTCCTAGGGCAACTAAGCCCTTGTGCCACAACTCCTGAAGCCCGCGTGCCTAGAACCTGTGTTCCGCAACAAGCCACTGCAATGAGAAGCCCACGCACCAAAATGAGAGAAACCCTGAAAACAGCAGTGAAAACCCAGCACAGCTAAAAATCAATACATAATTTAAAAAAATAATAAAAAAGGAAAACCTTTCACAAAATGTAAACTCAACCAAAAAACAGAGCATAGGGCACAACTCTGTATTTTAAATCTACACCACTCATGTTTGAGGTGGAGTGTTAGCCAGAAAACCCCAGAAATGTGTGAGCGGCTCCACCGTGATGCATGTACTAATTCAGGATCAGGTATGGTGTCCCCACAACAGGAACAAGTAAGAAGCAATATATGTTCACCAAGGACCGAAGCACTCGAGAGTCAAGACATCCCCAAGAAGCATGGATTCAAAACCCAGGCCACTTCACTCTCAGGACAGGATGAGACACCACCCGTGAAGGAGAAACAGGTCAGTCCCAAGACCTGGACTTGGAGACAATAAGCATGACCTGGGTGATCACTGCCTATCCAGGTGAGAATCCTGGGGCCCTTCAATCAAACGAAGGGTGATACAGACAGGTCACTCAGTCGTGTCCGACTCTTTGCTTCCCATGGACTGCCAGGCTCCTTTGTCCATGGAATTCTCCAGGCAAGAATACTGGAGTGGGTATTTGTTCCCTTCTCCAGAGGATCTTCCAAACCCAGGGATCGAACCCAGGCCTCATGCATTGCAGGCGGATTCTTTTTGTCTGAGCCAATCAAACCAAAACCTAAGCCTCAAGGTTACAGAACCAAAACCTAAGGGTGTGTGTGTGTGTGTGTGTGTGTCCTTAGTTACACAGTCATGCCCAACTCTTTGTGACCCCCATGGACTGTAGCCCACCAGACTCTTCTGTACATGGGGATTTTCCAGGCAAGAATATTGGAATGGGTTGGCATGCCCTCCTCCAGAGGATCTTCCCAACCCAGGGACTGAACCCAGGTCTCCCACATTGCAGGTGATTTCTTTACTGACTGAACCACCAGGGAAACCCAAGAATACTGGAGTGGGCTGCCTATGTCTTCTCTAGGGGATCTTCCCAACCCAGGAATCTAACTGGGGTCTCCTGCATTGCAGGTGGATTCTTTACCAGCTGAGCTACCAGGGAAGCCACAGATGGGTCACAATACGGGGAAATCACTGCGCCTGTGCCTGATGGATGATCGTCGGCAGCACCCCACTCAGTATCCCTGTAACTCTGCTCCGTGAAAGCTGCCACCATCCCATCTCATGTGGCAGAAAACCGAGGCTCCCGACGCAGATGTCACCTGCCCAGCATTACGGAGTCAGGCTCTGCCACCTGAGATTTCACCCCACACCTCCCTGTTCTCAGCTATAAAAGGGGAACTAGGACAGAACTTCCTGGGGGCTGTTCTGAGTTTCAGTAAGGTCATCTCTGCAAAGTGTTTAATATAGCATCTGACTTTTCTTTTTTTGACTGCCCCTGTGGGATTTTAGTTAGTTTTCTGACCTGGAATTGAACTTGGACCCTCGGCAGTGAGCGCAGAGAGTCTTAACCACTGGACCTCCAGGGAACTCTTGCATTTGACATTTTAAAAAGAACTCAATAGTTATATATTTTCTATAGTAGCGCAGGGAACTATATTCAATATCTTGTAATGAGCTATAATATAAACTAATCTGAAATATGTGTGTATATATATGTATGTAAAACCAAATCACTTTGCAGTATACCTGAAACTAATACAACACTGTAAACCAACCATCTGTTGCTTGTTTAGTTGCTAAATCATTTAGCTGCTAACTCTTTGCGACCCCATGGGCTGTAGTCCACCCGACTCCTCTGTCCACACAATTTCCCAGGCAAGAATACTGGAGTGGGTTGCCATTTCCTTCTCTACACGTCAATTTTAAAAAGGGCTTTGTGCTCCGCAACGAGAGAAGCCACTGCAATGATAAGCCTGCACACCACAACGAGAGAGCAGTCCCCACTTGCCACACAGCAATGAAGACCCAGCACAGCCAAAAATAAATAAATAAATAAAGTTTTTTTCAAAATAAAGAAGTACATTAAAAAGGGCGCTTAATCTCCAAACAATCACCACCATGACCATCCTCATCTCATTTTCACCTTCATTACCATTAACATTGCCCAGTACATAAAACCAAGTAACAACCACCTACTCATGTCACCCAGGCTTCCCTGGTGGCTCAGAGGTTAAAGCGTCTGCCTCCAATGCGGGAGACCCAGGTTCGATCCCTGGGTCGGGAAGATCCCCTGGAGAAGGAAATGGCAATCCACTCCAGTATTCTTGCTTGGAGAATCCCATGGACAGAGAAGCCTAGTACATTACAGTCACAGGGTCGCAAAGAGTCGGACACGACTGAGTGACTTCACCTTCACCTTCACCTTCACTCATGTCACCCAGCCCCCCTCAGGAGACTGCAATGCCCCCATGGAGCCTCAGGGAACACACTTTACTGATATGTACCTCTCCAAAGTCATCCCTTGATACCCAAGATGCAGCAAGCTTTCAACAGTCTGGGAGAAGGTCAAAGCCTTTCTTTCTTATATTGTCTATCCTCTTAACTCAGTGCACTGACTTTGAAAAAGGGCACCCAGACCCTCAGTCTTTCTAGCTGCATAATGGGCTCACAGTACCTGCTTTTGCGTGTGCAATACTAAACAGTGACTTAAAAATGACAAGCAGTAAACATGCCTTGTATCACACAGGATCATTCTGTGGGGGCTAAGTACTTTCCAACCAATGGACTGAGGGTTCTCCTCTAAAGCTAGAAGTGAAACTCCCTCCCCAAGCATACCTGTTCAATCTTCGCGCCTTCTCGCCCACCCTAAAGCAAGGGCAAGCATAATCGTGACATTAGTGGAGTGACAACTATGTGTCAGGGACTGGGCACATGGGAGAATAATTCATTCTTTCATCAAGCTCATAGGGTCCTGTTACTGTCATTACTGTGTTACTAGTGAGGAAATGGAGACACAGAGAGCTTAAGGAATTCACCAGTCTAAGATTAGACATCTGGTGGTTAGTTATCAGAGATAGACTGGAATTCAGACGTTATCTGACTCCTGGGACAGCAGTCTTACCCACTAGTCAACCTGGATTCTAGTAAGGCTCCCTGGTCCCCAGCACAGATAACACTGGTTCAGGCTGTATAGCCAAGCTGAGGGGCTGCCATGTGCAGTTGTGCAGGTTGTAGACTGCACAAGGGCTCCTGGCCAGGAGAGCACTGATGGGTGTTGAATGCTGCTCTAAGTTTCATGTGCTCCTGGCTGCAGGCTGGATCGTCATGGAAGAAGGGTATTTTCTTCTTATGTGCAGAATAAGCAGATTTTTCTAATTTACACCAAGTCTCCAGTACAAAGCAAAGGTTCTGGTTACATCCTATGTGATATTACCTCCTTCACCTCCCAAGTACAGTGGAAATGTGTTTGGCATTGCTTAGACCAGTGCCTCAACTATAGGGCAAAACAGTGTAAACTTTCTAGTTGTCACTGAAAAAGTCAAAAGAAACTGGTGAAATTAATTAGTTTTTAAAGTCTTTATTGAATTTGTTACAATATTGCTTCTATTCTATGACTTGGTATTTTGGCCACAAGGCATGTGAAATATTAGCTCCCAGACTAGGGGTCAAACTTGCACAACCTGCATTGGAAGACAAGGTCTTAACCACTAGACTTCCAGGGAAGTTTCCGAATTTAAATAACATATTTGATTTAACCCAATAGATCCAAAACATGATCATTTCCACCTGTAATCATTATATGCATTGTTCATGAGACTTGCATCCTTTTTTCTTCAAAATGTGGTGTGTATTTTTCACTTCCAGCACATCTCAGTTTGGACCGGCCCCATTTCAAGGTCTCAGTAGCATACACGTGACTGTTGTCCTGGACAGAGCTGATGAACAGTCACCAGGAAATGATCACCAGATTAGCCTATGGGCCTCTGTAGCAGGAAAGATACCTGGATATTCACTTCTACTCACTAAGATTCCTAATTTTTTATTCCAGGGAATCAGAAACCACTGACAAAGACTTAAATTTGGAAAAGCAAGAGGTTTAGATCCCTGTCTGGGTAAAAACTCTTTTCAGTAGACAGAATTTAGACCCAGGAGCTGGGTTGAGAAGGATGCAGTTTGCTGGCTTGGTTTTAATTTTTTATTTTTAATTGGAGAATAATTGCTTCACGATGTGCTAGTTTCTGCCATACAGCAATGTGTCTCCTCCCTTTTGAACCTCCCTCCCAACCCTATCCCATCTCACCCTAGGTTTTCACAGAGTCCAAGGCGGGATGCGCTCCCAAGGTACTGAATGAACCAAACTGTAGGGCAGGGAGATGCAGAGGAAGAGAAAAGACTTTGAGGACATGGGGTGGGGGAAGGAGAGGGTGGGACGAATTGAGAGGGTGGCATTGAAACATACACGTTACCAGAGGCAAAACAGATAGCTAGTGTGAAGCTGCTGTGTAACACAGCATGCAGTTTTTTTGACCTTTGTTGGCAACATAATTTTATTTTTTAAAATTATTTATTTATTTTTAATATAAATTTATTTTAATTGCCAAAAATTGCTATTGTAAGAGGCTGCCACTGTACAAAATAAATTTATATTAAAAAAAGGATTCAAGACTAATATAAACAAATAGATAAGTAAACAATTACATAAGTTAAATGGGGGAGAGGTTAAGAGAAAGCTCTTAGAGCCCCCCAAAGAGTGACAAATGTAAAAGAAAGATAGGAAGGTATTCGTTAGGAGAAAAAACAAAATCAGTGTTTGGCAACCACCACCGTGATAATTGGGCTTCCCCGATAGCTCAGTTGGCAAACAATTCAATGCAGGAGACCCCGCTTCGATTCCTGGGTTGGGAAGATCCCCTGGGGAAGGGAAAGGCTACCCATTCCAGTATTCTGGCCTGGAGAATTCCATGGACTGTATAGTCCACGGAGTCACAAAGAGTCAGACACGACTGAGCAACTTTCACAGTAATAAATTACTTTAGGCAAAAATCATCAATGGATGTAAAAACCAGTGGTAATAGTTGGAGGAATTACAAGGTCTCTATGCTGTCTTGAAGTATTTCCCCACAGAATACTTATTGGTTGTTTAGTATAGTAAAGTGACTTATTTCCACATGGCAACTTCACAGAGGAAGAAGAAGCAATCGACATGTCTGGAGGGGACAGGTGGACTGCACACACCTACAGACCCAAGGCACGTCTCCTGCAAAGTGTCAGGCCAGCCGTGCCATCTGCATCTAAGCATGAGGAAGGACCAGTTAAACCAGACAGAGAGGCATGCTGGGAAATGACTGTCTTCTGCTCTTTAGACGTAACAAGTTTGTGAAGTCACGGAAAGACCAAGAAGCTCTTCTAGATTAAAGGAGATCGAAGAACCGTTAAAACCAAAGGCAACACATCATCTGAGACCTGTTTAAACATTTTTTTAATTGGCGTATAGTTGATTTACAACATCATGTTAGTTCCAGGTGTACAGAAGAATGATTCCGTGTTTTATATATACATATGATTATATACTTTTCATATATATACTTTTTCATATTGTTTTCCATTATAGGTTATTACAAGATACTGAATACAGTTTCCTGTGCTATACAGTAGGTTCTTGTTGTTTATTTCATATGTAGCAGTGTGTATCTGTTAACAACTTTCTTTTGCTGTAAAATCCACTGTTGAGACAATTGGAGGAATCTGAATGAGCTCTGTAGATTGAGTGTAATAGGATGTCAATGTTAGTTTCTTGATTTTCATTAGACTATGGTGATGTGGAAACAGTGTCAGACTTTATTTTTTGGGGCTCCAAAATCACTGCAGATGGTGACTGTAGCCATGAAATTAAAAGACGCTTACTCCTTGGAAGAAAAGTTATGACTAACCTAGATAGTATATTCAAAAGCAGAGACATGACTTTGCCGACTAAGGTCCGTCTAGTCAAGGCTATGGTTTTTCCTGTGGTCATGTATGGATGTGAGAGTTGGACTGTGAAGAAGGCTGAGAGCAGAAGAATTGATGCTTTTGAACTGTGGTGTTGGAAAAGACTCTTGAGAGTCCCTTGGACTGCAAGGAGATCCAATCAGTCCATTCTGAAGGAGATCAGCCCTGAGATTTCTTTGGAAGGAATGATGCTGAAACTGAAGCTCCAGTACTTTGGGCACCTCATGCGAAGAGCTGACTCATTGGAAAAGACTCTGATGCTGGAGGTATTGGGGGCAGGAGGAGAAGGGGACGACAGAGGATGAGATGGCTGGATGGCATCACTGACTCCATGGGCGTGGATCTGGGTGAACTCCAGGAGTTGGTGACGGACAGGGAAGCCTGGTGCGCTGCAATTCATGGGGTCGCAAAGAGTTGGACACGACTGAGCAACTGAACTGAACTGAACTGATGGTGATGTAAGAGACAGTTTTGCTTTTAGGAAATTTCAGGATAAAAGGGTGCTGTGTCTTCAATAATTGGAGGAATCTGAATGAGCTCTGTAGATTGAGTGTAATAGGATGTCAATGTTAGTTTCTTGATTTTCATTAGACTATGGTGATGTGGAAACAGTGTCAGACTTTATTTTTTGGGGCTCCAAAATCACTGCAGATGGTGACTGTAGCCATGAAATTAAAAGACGCTTACTCCTTGGAAGAAAAGTTATGACTAACCTAGATAGTATATTCAAAAGCAGAGACATGACTTTGCCGACTAAGGTCCGTCTAGTCAAGGCTATGGTTTTTCCTGTGGTCATGTATGGATGTGAGAGTTGGACTGTGAAGAAGGCTGAGAGCAGAAGAATTGATGCTTTTGAACTGTGGTGTTGGAAAAGACTCTTGAGAGTCCCTTGGACTGCAAGGAGATCCAATCAGTCCATTCTGAAGGAGATCAGCCCTGAGATTTCTTTGGAAGGAATGATGCTGAAACTGAAGCTCCAGTACTTTGGGCACCTCATGCGAAGAGCTGACTCATTGGAAAAGACTCTGATGCTGGAGGTATTGGGGGCAGGAGGAGAAGGGGACGACAGAGGATGAGATGGCTGGATGGCATCACTGACTCCATGGGCGTGGATCTGGGTGAACTCCAGGAGTTGGTGACGGACAGGGAAGCCTGGTGCGCTGCAATTCATGGGGTCGCAAAGAGTTGGACACGACTGAGCAACTGAACTGAACTGAACTGATGGTGATGTAAGAGACAGTCTTTGCTTTTAGGAAATTTCAGGATAAAAGGGTGCTGTGTCTTCAATATCCTCTCAAATGGTTTAGAAAGAAAGTATGTGTGTATATATTACAGATATTTTATATATATACATATTTTACACACATGGGAAGATGGATAAAGCAAATGTGACAAAAATGTTAACACTTGGACATTTGGAGAGGAAGAATCTGGGTGAAGGCTGTACCAGATTCTTTGTGCTATTCTTACAACTCTTCTATAAATCTGGAATTATGTCAGAATAAAAGTATTTTAACAAACAGAGAATGCAGACAAACGTCAGGCAGGATGCTCTGAGGAGCTGAGCAGAGCAGTGGCGTGGAGAAAGAAAGGATGCAAGAGAAATCAAAGAGGCTGGATCCACGGGACTCTGTGACCCACGGGAGGGGCAGGAGGGGGCGGGGAGGCTCCCAGGTTTCTGGGTTGGCTCACGGGTGATGTCATTATCCAAGGACAAGAACAGTATCTTCAGAGAATATGGACCGTGCTGGGGAGGTCAGTGACCCAAGGTAGGGTGTGTCCCATGGGACTGTGTTAATTCAAGAATCAGCTCCACTTTCCAACTCTGGGTCAGGGAGCCGGGGGATGGAGAGGGATATGCCATCTCCATGAAGCTGCCTAGAAACAACCCACCAGCAAAGCTAGTTGTCTCCCCTACAGGCGGGTATTTGTGCACCATAAGCTCATATATTATCTGGAGGAAACTCTCCTCAACGACAGTGCTCCAACAACGGACACACCTTTGGAGACCACTGCTCCTGAAACAGACAAATGTTCTGTAATTGGCTAGTCACTGCAAGTGGGCAACTCCCCTGCTCCCCCTGCTCTCTAAGACCCATCACAGTGGCTGCCTTTCTTTACAGTCCAGAGGCGTTTATTTCTCCTTCTTCAGGCCTTTACCTGTCATCACTCCCCTCTACTCCCAGCTCCAATGTCACCTGTGCAAAAAGCCTTTCTCTGGCGACACTGTTCAAGAAGCTTTAAACCCATGGTTCTTTGCAGGTCCTCTCAGTCAGGTCACCTGTTACGTTGCTTAGACCTCTGACTTAACCATGGTTATGTGCGTACTCACTTATCTTCTGTCCCCGTCCATGGGGTTTCTGTCCTTGTTATTCTGGGCTGGTGTCCCTGTTCTGTAACGTGGCACTCCAACACATCACAGGTGCTCAGTTAATGCGGGTTATGAACAAGTCCGGGAAGTGTCACAGGACACTTCTAGGGCAGTCCCCAAATTTCATGAGATAGGACTCTGGGACTACTTCTGAGGATCTGAGAACTCTGAGATCTGTCTCTCATGCTGCCGGCGGAGGCTGGAATGCATTTCCATCACACAAGCTTAAACTTCATGAATGGGAGGGAGACAAGGGCTACTTCTATATCCTCCCTACTGAGGGGTCAGACAGCCACGGGGGAATCCAGGAAACCATCCAGAACCTCTGTGATCTGGGGACAGAGACACCCTATGCACCTAAGAAGCTGGAATGTCATTAAGGGTGACTGCATGTCCTGGTGACAGACTGGTGCCCTTTTTAAAAACCTGTTCCCACAGGACCGGCGAAGGGAAGTAACCAAGCATGCATTGTGCACTTGGCCAGGTCGGAGAAAATGGTTGATAACAGTTTGCATCAAACAGCCTCACTGCATCAAAGGCTGGCACCCTGGGAGGTTGATGGCTGGAATATCCCCGGGGAAAGTAAAGAGGATCAGATCACAGCACCCCCTGCGTCCCGGACTCTGGGAGGGAGGGGGCAGCCCCTCACCCTCATCAGCACAAGTCTTGTGTCTGCGAGCCCCCAAAAGGGAAGCGATTCACATCCTCTTCCCAAACGCCATCTCGGCAACAAAGCGGGCAATGTGTTTCATCTCGGCCCGCGGATCCAGCTGAGTTTACAGCAGTGGGTGGCTTTCAAACCTAACATTTGATCAAAATGAAAAAGTGGCCCTTCCTTTCAGCCGGTGACAAGCCTGCACGTATAAATCACAGCCCTTCCCGGGGAGGGCTCCTCAGCGTACAATCGACGAGGCAGCCCAGCCACCTCCCTCCCCATCTGGACAAAGGGGGCTGGGGCTTTTCCAGGGGCCCCGGGAGCTTTTAAAGGCCCCTTGTAAAAAAAAAAAAACAATGAGACACACACCATTCTGAGCACGACTGCGGGCACGGAGGGAAGCCCTCCTTAATAAAGATTTGCATTTTATTGGGTTTGAGGGCTCAGTGGAAGCCACACTTTCAGTTGGAAGGAAGCTCCAAATCCAACGCTAAGATCAGAGGATGGATGGAAATATCGAAGTCTCAGACCTTTCGGGTTCTAAGTAAAGGGAACAGAAAGTGCATTTGACTGGCAGAGATGATGATTTTAAAATCACTAGTCACTGATCAATTGATAGTAAAAATAGTATGTTGGTAAATTAATAATAGTAATCATGGAATGGGCTTCCCTGGGGGCTCAGTGGCAAAGGATCCACCTGCCAACGGAGGAGACGTGGATTGGATGCCTGGGTTGGGAAGATTCCTTTGGAGAAGCAAATGGCAACCCGCTCCAGTGTTCTTGCCTGAGAAATTCTATGGACAGAGGAGCCTGGCGGGCTATGTCCATGGTGTTGCAAAAGAGTCGGCCACAACTATGCAATTAAACAACAACAACAATCAAATAACAGTATAGTATAATACCTAATAGTATAGTAAGAACGACAATGACCACAGCGGGTGACAATTTCATCGAGCCTTCACACTAAGCTGGCCAGGTGCTCAAACATTCGACATCAGCATCTCCTTAATCTTTTTTTCAAGCTTCATTGATATAGAATTAATATGTAACACTGTGTAAGTTTCAGTTTTCCCAAAACTTAATTTAACACTTTGTTATTTTCAGATTTCACGATCTTTTTGAGATTGTGATAATATTAATATATACCATATTTGATCATAGACATAGTGACAGAAATGAAACCTTTATCCTTATGACAACCCTATGGTGTGGGCACTATGATGATTCTGTTTTGCTTAAGGGGCAAAGGAAACTACCCATACCCAGAGAGCCCAGGGAGGGGCAGGCCTGACACAGGATACATTGACGGGACTCCACCTGGACGGGTCCTCACCTCGGAAAAACTGCCCCGTGTCCCCTGCCTCACTTTCTCCCATCAGAACCCTGAGGCAGGCTTGTTTGTATAGTAGAACCTACCAGGTCATCAGCTTTACTGTAAACAGTTGAAGTGTGTTTGGGGGAGAAGGCTTTGATTGGGACTTTCTTTTGAAAAGTCAAAGTTATGAAAATAATTACATACAACCTGCCTTTTAACCAAATGTTTATCATAATTAAAACCACCTGTTCACTAAAACAAACAACAAAAATAGAATGAAATGCTACTTTCAGTGAAAAAATGGCAACTTGACTTATTCCTACAAAACTGAGTGATGAACCTAGATAAATAGTTTATATTTATATTTGACTTTAGTAGCTCCATCATAAAGAGGGACATTTTTTTGGCAAAGGCTTAGCATGTCATCAGTGTAAAGAAGACCCTCTTGATAATCAAATCACTCTTTTTTACTACTCTTTTCTTCTATGATGAGCTGGTTAGAACCCCCACCAGACGCTCCCTGGCTTTGTCTTCAGTGATTGTGCACGTGGTTGGAGCAGCTCACAACAACAACAACAAAAAAATCACTTCTGTGCATCCGAAGAACTACATCTTTATCGGAAAACTCACTTTGTAAAACACTGCACTGCTTTGCATTATATTGGTGGATATTTCCAACACACTTAAATTACTGAATGATCAAGGAAACTCTTGACAAACAATAGCTTCAACACTTAACTAGCTGTTTAACTACTCGCATCATTAAGGAATCTTTGCCTGAGATGAAAACGTTGGCCTTTAAACACAGTCTCATAACAGGAAACAAGATCACAGCTGTGTGGCTCCCAAGAGGTAACACATTGCAAGAACTCAGGAGAAATGAAGCCACCCTTCTTCAGCATCTCACCTTCAGACCCTATTTGCTCCCCTTCATGAAATTTCAGGTACCGTCTGCGGATGTCCATTGCTACCGTTTTCCTCTGCTGCCTTTAGGAAAGGCACAGAGGCTGGGTTTTGTTGCTGTTGGTGGTGGCGCTCTCTTTTGTTTCTGTGCTGGGTCTTTGTTGCTGCACATGGGCTTTCTCTCATTGCAGTGAGTGAGGGCTACTGTCTAGTTGCAGTGTGTGGGCTTCTCATTGCAGTGGCTTCTCTTATTGTGGAGCACAGGCTCTAAGCGTTCAGGCTCAGCAGCTGTGGCTCCTGAGCTCCAGAGCACAGGCTCAGTCATTGTGGCTCACGGGCTTAGCTGGCCCGTGGTATCTTCCTGAATCAGGGATCAAACCCATGCCCCTGCATTGGCAGGTGAATTCTTAACCACTGGACCACCAGGGAAGTCCCTGGAGCTGATTTTGAGCTGAGCCCCTAACAGCGCTTAGTTAAGCTGGCCATCCCCCAGTAAGCGAGTGGGATGTGGATGGAGACACAGCATCACAGACGGCAGGGCAGGCTCTTGCGTCTAAAGCCAATGTTCCTGTCCTTGAGAAATTCAGGACAGACAAAACTCCATGGCCCTGGACCCGAGTTCCTCGTTCCCCATGTCACTGGCTTCCTTACCTTCCTTCACTCTGATGAATGAACTCCCCAGGGTTTAAACTGCTGAGATCGCACAACTATGGTGTTTCATACCTTCCTGTGATTCCCATTTGTCTCCTAACATGAAAAAGAAAAAAAGCAGCCTCTCTTCTTTCCTAAAGCAAAATGCTGAGAGGAAAGAGACTAATCCAAACAACTCCTCGGGATGGCTGCACATCAAACGTCTTTTCCTTGAGTATGAATCAGAGAGCTAAGTCCTCCGGAATTGGAAGCATATGGCCTTCATCTGCTCCCCCAGCCACAAGAATGGGGGAAAAAAAAAGGAAAAGAAAGAGGAGCTTGGAGAAATATGTTTCAGTTTTTTTGCAGCGCCTCCAACGTCTGAAAACAGTTCAAGATGCTACCCATCAAAGCCACCAGTCACCATGCATTTTCTTTGCCCAATGACTAAATGTTTCAAGACCACCAATGGAGACATTTGCTATTTGGGGAAGTCCTGACTTCAAAAGGTCTGTTCTTGCTGAGGGCGATGTGACGGCAAGGGCCAGGCAGGCAAGCTGTGTTTTCCTTGGAACCTGCTAATTGGAGATTCCCCACACACAGACTCAGAGACACCCTTGGAACTTCTAGCCAATACGTGGGCAATAGAAAACAGTCATCTTGAAGCTTTTCAAGTGTCTCCCCTACCCCTGTTTCTGCACTCCTGAGGACCACCACAAATGTCCTGTTGCATCAGCCCTCTCTCTGGTTTGGAGTGATGCTGGTTTTTTTTTTTTTAATTAAATAATGCATTTATTTTTGGCTGCACTAGGTCTTCATTTCTCTAGTTGTGGCAACGAGCCCAGGCTACTCTCTAGTTGCGGTGCTCAGGCTCCTCATTGTGGTATGCTCTCTTGTTGCGGAGAATAGGCTCTAGGCACACCGGTTCAGTAGTTGTGATGCATGGGTTTACTTGCCCTGGGGCATGTGGATTCTTTCTAGACCAGGGATGGAGCCCATGTCTCCTGCATTGGCAGGTGGATTCTTAACCATTCTATCACCAGGGAAGTCTAACAGAAGTTAAGATAGGGGAAATTTTCTGGCCCACTCTGGCCAACCCTTTAGGTTACAGATGAGGGAACTCAGGTGTGCACAGGCGAGGTCAGTCATTTGGGAAGAACTAGGACCAAAATCAGATTTAAGGATGTCCTGTCTGCCCTGATCCTGCACCTTGAGATTCATCAGTGCAAAGTGGGACTTCCCTGAAGGTCCATTGCTTACGACTCCACACTTCCACAGCAGAGAGCATGGGTTCAATTCCTGGTCAGGGAACTAAGGTCCCACATGCTCCATGGAGTGGCTAGAGAAAAAAAAATGAATGAATAAATGTACATCAGTGCAAAAACTCTGTCTTATTTCTAGATCCAAGCACACAGCAGGTATTTGTCTGATGGATGTTGAGTAAGTGAACGACATATGTGGTCAATGAGGAGACATCATGAAGTTAAAGAGTCTTTGCTTGCAAGTAACTGAAAACAATACTGGCTCCCATAGGGATAGAAAGAATTGCCATGTATACCCTCAGAGCCAGAAGGGTGCTTGGAGAATGGATGGAGCAGTTCAAAGAAGCAAGCATGGAAAGAACAACTGTAAGGGGAACTCCTGAAATCCAAAAGTTCACATTGATTGAGTGTCTTTACAGGGATTCAGCCCTGAATCAATCAGTTCTAAAGCCTTGCAAGATTCACGTGCCACGAATACAGCATCTGAGAAATATCTCTCTTCACCGTTCATCGCAGCCATGTTATTCCATCCCTTTACGGTTCAGGCCTGACATCTATGCCCTGACGTGGATTTAGCAGTTCAGTTTAGTTCAGTTCAGTCGCTCAGTCATGTCTGACTCTTTGCGACCCCATGAATCGCAGCACGCCAGGCCTCCCTGTCCATCACCAACTCCCGGAGTTCACTCAGACTCACGTCCATCGAGTCAGTGATGCCATCCAGCCATCTCATCCTCTGTCGTCCCTTTCTCCTCCTGCCCCCAATCCTTCCCAGCATCGGAGTCTTTTCCAATGAGTCAACTCTTCGCATGAGGTGGCCAAAGTACTGGAGTTCCAGCTTTAGCTTCATTCTTTCCAAAGAAATCCCAGGGCTGATCTCCTTCAGAATGGACTGGTTGGATCTCCTTGCAGTCCAAGGGACTCTCAAGAGTCTTCTCCAACAGGAGGGGCATCAATTTCACTCGATCACATGGGGAAAGCGTGAGGGACACATGGTTCCTTCAGGCGTGTCAGGGGCCATTATCAGCAGGCACACATGGCCATTGACACTTACATTAATGAAAATTAAATAAAATTAAGAATTCAGTTCCTCTGTGTCACTGGCCTCGTCTTGAGTATCCAATGGCCCTACTGGATAGCCCAGACACTTAGCATATGTCCACAGTCACACAAAGTCTCTCTTTAAAAATTAATTAATTTGGCTGTGCTGGGTCTTAGTTGTGGCCTTTGCGATCTTTAGTTGCATCATGCAGGATCTAGTTCCCAGATCAGGGATTGAACCCAGGCCCCCTGCACCAGGAGCACACAGTCCTAGCCACAGGACCACCAGGGAAGTCCCCACATAAAGTTCTACTGAACAGCTCTGCTGCCACCAAGTTCAGGTTCCTTTTGCTAGTCTTTCTTTTATTACTGTGGATTTGCTGTGTCTGTGTGTGTGTTTCTGTGTATGTGTGCACACAATGCATCGATCTCAAATTGTTATCACCTAGCACAGGGAACTCTACTCAGTAATCTGTAATAAGCTATATGGGAAAAGAATCTGAAAAAGAATGGATATATGGTAACTGAATCAGTTCTCTGTACACCTGAAACTAACACACACTGTAAATCAACAATAAGTAAGTGTTAGTCACTCAGTTGAGTTCAACTCTGTGTGACCCTATGGGCTATACCCTGCCAGGCTCCTCTGTCCATGGGATTCTCCAGGCAAGAATACTGAAGCAGGTTGCCATTCCCTTCTCCAGGGGAATCTTCCCAACCCAGGGATCGAACCCCTGTCTCCCACACTGCAGGCAGATTCTTTATGATCTGAGCCATGAAGGAAGCTCTAATACAAAATAAAAAAGTAAATTTAAAAAACTAAGTGAAATTATTATCACAGATTTATCCATGTCACATCTGATTCCTCTTTGAAATGTCAGACCATCAAGTGCAGGCATTATTGTTATAAACCCGGCACTGAGGGAAACCTGAGCACGAAGCAGGCACTCCATAAATATCTGCCAACCAACACATGATGAATATTTCGAACCCACCACCAAGATGATTATTCTTGCAATTAACAGAAATTATTTAAAAAATTTAATATTCTTCATCCCCAGTCCTCTTGGGCTCTAAACTGTTATTTTGCCTGCTCAAAAACATCACTCTCATTAGCAAGCTTCAAATCAGTTCGATCTTGCTTTAAAGACTAAAGAACGGCTGTCTTTATTTTTGCACTCATCATGGGCCTGTAGAGCAGTGTCGGCTTGATAAGTAAGACCAATGAGAGAGCCCAAGAAGGAACAAAATAGGGTTCCCTTGGTGGTCCAGTGGTTAAGAATCACCTGTCAACGCAGGGAACATGAGTTCGATCCCTGGTCTGAGAACTAAGATGCCCACATGCCCTGGGGCAACTAACTCCATGGGCCACAACTACCGAAGCCAGAATGCTCTTGAGCCCATGCTTACAACAAGAGAAGCCCCCATTTGCCACAACTGGAAAAAGCCTGTGCGCAGCCTAAATAAATAAATAAAATTTAAAAAAATTTAAAAAAAGGAACAAAACATTCCTTGGAGGTCTGTCAAGCTGCCCAGGGAAGAGTTGGAGATGGCATCTTGGCAGGGTCGCAAGATGAGACCAGCTTCAGAGAACCCAAACAGAAGCAAGCATCTCTGTGTTTATTTATTCTCAGAATAGAGTCAGAGGAAGGACTCGTTCAAAAGGATGGGTGGCTTGGTTCCCCATGCAGCTACAGAAAATGACAAGCAGAAGGTCAAGGAAGCTGTTCCCAAGGAAAGGGATGTGGAGTGGCCAGTGTTGAGGAGGTGAGCCTAGACTCTGTCCCGGGGATACTCCTGGGACCTCATGGGCATCCCCCAGCTTCTCTAAACCTCAGTTTTCTCATCTGCAAGACAGGGATGCTCCTGCATCCCTGCTGTTGAGGGGTTTATCAGGGTGCTCGGCAGTGACGTGCGTGCACACATCTAGCAAATGGAAACACGCGTCTGCGGCTCCCACGTGTGTGGCTCCTGCCAGCTTGTGTTTCTCTTCCTGTTTCCGTTAGAACCAGGGGCACAGATTCAAGTGCATCCTGTGTGAGCAGGTTTCCCTACCACACTCCTCTGAAGGCTGAGGTAAGCGTTCAGGTCTTGTCAGTTTCCCCCAGTGGTTCTCAGGTCCACTTCCTACACGACTCCTGTACAAAGTTCCCCTACTTGAGCCCTGATGGGCTCTGGGGCACACAGGTCCTCCAAAGCCTCACCCCTAGTCATGTGCTCCTGTCTTGGGGGCTACAGGACTGGCCCAGACCCTACTCCAGTGTCCTTGGTGGTCAAGATACTCACCCCAAAACTAGCAGGCGCTGGACTGGTTCTGCAGGGTGCTCAGGTACATGTGCACACATACACTTACACACACCCTCTACACACCACTACAACCTACACAAACACACACACACACACACACACACACATTCTACCTCCACAAACTCACACCTCTCTGCACATACCACTACCATCTACACACACACACATCCCACCACCTATATACACACACACATCCCACCTGCACAAACATGCACACACATACACATACATCTATACACACACATACCACACCCCCTTATACCACCACCACCACCTACAAAAACAGACACATATACACACCACTATCTACACATACATCCCACCTATACAAACACACACATACACAACCACCTACACACACAATTTAAAAAGTAGTCATGATATCATTCTGATACTACTTTATACCACTAACTACCAACTTTTTAGTGAAAAAAATCTCTGACATTAGGAAATGTAAAAAAGAATAGCAGTACTTTCTTTTGCTCATGAAGCATGATCATCAATGCAAACATTGATCCAAACCACAGGTTCCCAACTTTTAAGCTGGGTAGTTCAGTTCAGTTCAGTCGCTCAGTCGTGTCTGACTCTTTGCGACCCCATGAATCGCAGCACGCCAGGCTTCCCTGTCCATCACCAACTCCCAGAGTTCACTCAGACTCACGTCCATCGAGTTAGTGATGCCATCCAGCCATCTCACCCTCTGTCGTCCCCTTCTCCTCCTGCCCCCAATCCCTCCCAGCATCAGAGTCTCTTCCAATGAGTCAACTCTTTGCATGAGGTGGCCAAAGTACTGGAGTTCAGCTTTAGCTGGGTAAGCAGATATTGATTCCTAGGTGGCTCAGTGTTAAAGAGTCTGCCTGCCGATGCTGGAGACACAGGTTCTATCCCTGGATCGGGAAGATCCCCTGGAGGAGTAAATGGCAACCCGCTCCAGTATTCTTGCCTGGGACATCCTATGAACAGAGGAGCCTGGCGGGCTACAGTCCACGGGGTCGCAAAAGAGTAAGACATGACTAAGCACGCATGCACAAGCAGATATTCAAGATTTAAAATCCACTCTATGATTACATAGAGTGGAGACTTCCTTCTTTACAATAGAAGTTGTGTAACTCTTCTTTCTCTGAGTAGTCGTGACCTGGGGCCACAACACTCTTTCTACCATTTTAGAAAAGTTTTCAACCCTCCCATGCCAGTGAGCATCCACCCAGGGCAGGCATCGTGCCCCACTCTGGCCCTCTCTGCTCTGGGGGCTGCATCCCTGGGGTTTCTGGGGGTTCGGGGAGCCTGATTTGCCTACAGAAGTAATTTCTGCCATACCACCTCCCAAGCAGGAGCAGTTACCCTAACACAGGTAGCCCACTGGACCAAGAACTCTGATGGTGCTAAACGGACCCCTGTCCCTGTGTTCAGAATCCCCAGTGGGAATTGGACAGAAATTCAGCTGGGGAGGGGTGGCTGCACCTGTCTTGCTGTGGAGTGATAGACACACTAGAGAAGGGCAGAGGGGGAACACATTTCTTTTCTCACCTCCAAAAGTGGAAGAAAGAAGCAGAACCATGGGACTGGGGATCTTGCCCTTGGTGATGGGAGTTGGGAGTCCCTAGCATCCTTTGGACCTCTCTGCCTTTAGCAATCTGATTGCCTCAAGGCAGAAAAACCACACACATATTGGGGGTAATGGAGGTGGTGTGGGAAACCCTGGGCTGGCAGTTTCCATGAATGCAAGTGGTTGGATCAGTAAGAAAGCCAAGCTTGGAAAGGGACAGCAGATACAAGCCAGGGATACAAGCCAGTGACAGCCAGGGGACAGAGAGGTCCTTCATGCATCCCCCCAAGAATTCCCTTTTCATTTCAATGTGATCAGGTTAGATACAGGAACCCCCAAACACCTATTTGGTTTAAGGGATGGGGCATACAGTCATCCTGGTATTCAGCTTATTGGGTTTCTTAGTATTGGGCTGGCCAAAAAGTTCATTTGAGCTTTTCCATACAATGTTACAGAAAACCCGAACGGTTTAGCTAATCCAATATATGTATGGAGATATTTAATATGTAGGTATGGGGTGCAGATGTGTGGCAAAGAGAGACAGAAGGAGGGACAGACACAGAGGGAGAGATGGAGAGACTACATGACTTTGAATATAAATGGGGCTTCCCTTGAAGCTCAGTCAGTGAAGAATCTACCTGCAATGCAAGAGACCTGGGTTCGATTCCTGGGTTGGGAAGATCCCCTGGAGAAGGAAATGGCAACCCACTGCAGTATTGTAGCCTGGAGAATCCCATGGACAGAGGAGCCTGGCAGCTACAGTCCATGGTGTCGAGATGTCTATCTCCTCTACTTATCTTCAGTAAATTGCATTGGGTTGGCCAAAAAAGTTCATTCAGGTTTTACTGTAAGATGTAACAGAAAAATCCCAAAGAACTTTTTGGCCAGCCCCATAAAAATCCACCTTTATTTTGGGTGGAAATAAGTATACTTTGAGCAGAAAAACAAAAGCCACCTCCCAAGAAAAGCGAACCACCGAGCTGACAAGACTCATTACAAGGCCGGACCTGGCGTGGGGTCTCCAGGGCGAGCAGGAGGCTGTGACATTAACACATGGTTCATTACAACTGAATTAGAGACTGGTTCCTTCAGCGCTCCAGAAATTAGGGATGGTCAGCGGCAACTTGATTTTCCCATGAAAGCAGGAAGCATCTTGTTCAATGCTGGAAAATCACTAATTATAGTGTGGAAGCTATTTAAATGCAGAGACACCCTCTTGCCTCTCTAGCTTTCTGTTTTAACTCTGTAGTTTCCAGATGTCAATGTCCTCTCCTCCAGGGAGCTGTGGTTGGTCGGTGAATCAAGAAAACAAGTAGCAAGGGGACTTCCTTGATGGTCCGGTAGCTCAGACTCTGAGCTACCAATGCAGGAGGCCCGGGTTGGATCCCCTGGTCAGGGAACTAGATCCCACACACTGTAACTAAAGATCCTGCATGCCACAATGAAGATCCGGCACAGCCAAATCAATCAATAAATAAATGTTAAAAAAAATAATGCAGCTGAAAAATCACATGTTTATACCTGTGTGTCCAATGGGGTCATCACACTGAGTTGATAAAGATTCAGCTTTCTAGGAAAGACAGAAGAATTCTGAGTGGCATGGATCCTGCTGTCATAACACACAGTGATTTTGTGCTCTAGGGAGATGGGTTGGATTCTGATTCACTTGGTAGGTCGGTCTCAGAACCCCAGCTTCTTTCCATGTCAGTCTCCCCTGCAGTTTGGTTATTCTAGTCTCTAAGACACATTTGTCATTCAACTTTATTCAATGTGACCACAAATACAAGCTAAATATTTCTTTTGGTGCTCCATCCAAGAAAAAAAAAAAAATTGGTTCCAAAAGCAGAGAACAAATTCAACTTTTCAAGCCCTAAGGATTTTTCAAGGGTGACTCATGCATTCGACCATTCATTAACTTACCCATTCACCCAACACATATCTGTTGTGTGCCCATGGGATGCCTGGCACTGTTCTGGGTGCTGAGGACACAGCTGAGAACAAAACAGACAAAAGACCTCCCTACTGGAGATGACCTGTTTATAGTGGAAAACCAACAGCAAAAAAGATGGGTAATAAAGTGTAGAGTAGATGACAAGACAGACAGGGGATAAGGAATGTGGGGAGGCAATTTTAAACAGGGTACCCTGGGAGCTTCACTTAGCCAAAAGGATTTAAGTAACGCCCTGGAGGAGACAAACTCAGAGTTTGCAGGGCTTTGTAGGCAAAGGAGACAGCACGTGCAAAGGTCCTGGGGGTAGGAGCTTGACCAGACATTTGAGGCCAGTGAGCAGGAGGGGAGGGGACTAGGAGAGGAGTGTGTGTGGAGGCAGGTAAAGATCATGCCTTGTGTGCAATGGTAAGGACTCGGTATTCATTTTCAGTGAGATGGGAACCATGGAAAGAGTCAAGCAAAGACAAGTCTGTCATAGATAGACTTTAAGAGATCATTGAACTGAGAGTGGGTGTGAACAGGAGCAATATGGCAGTGAGAAACTATTTGGGGGTTCTCATAAGCATCCAGGTGAGAGACAATGGTGGCTTTCACGCTGTGTGGCTTTCCCCTGAGGACCCCTGAAATGTAGCCTCTTGTAAGAAGCGGATTCTGGTATATCACTTACTACAGGGGACAGCCTCTCTGCAGGGACAGTCCTCAGATCCAGCTCTATGTATGCTGTGCCCTGCTGAAAACTCTGTGCTCTCTAGAGCATCCTTCTGCTATCCTCACTTGCCCTCCTCTTGATAATAAGCTGTCCCTCTCCCTCTCTTCTTCCTGGTCCTTTGTTATCTAGGTGTCCAAAGGCTGGCAACCAGAGCTACTCCAAAGAAGACTTGATTCTTTGCCAATAGCTACGATGAGAATTCAGCCAGGCTTTCACTCTTGGCTCATCCTCGTGATCCTGTCTGCCTTTGAAAATGGAGGCTTCTCTATCCCTTTTTTTTTTAAGCATCCTTGAGCTTTTTCTAAAATATTTATGTACCTATTTTTGGCTATGTCAAGTCTTGGTTGTGGCATGAAGTTTCTCTCGTCGTAGTGTGCAGGTTTCTCTCTAGTTGCAGTGTGCGGCCTCTCTGGTTGTGGCACACGGGCTCAGCAGTTGCCCCGCAGCATGTGGGATCTTCGTTCCCAGACTAGGAATTGAACTCGCATCCCCTGCATTGGAAGGCAGCTTCTTAACCACTGGACCACCAGAAGTCCACGGCTTCTCCATTTCAATCCGGAGAAAATCGTTTCTAAATCCTTTTGGCTCCCGGGGTACCCTATTTAAAATTGCCTCCCCACATTCCTTATCCCCTGTCTGTTTCTTCTCTCTCCAGGGTTCCTCCCTGGCTTAAAATGTAATATCCCAAGAGGCTTTTCCTCTCCTCCTTCAGATGTCATGTCTTTGGATGGAAGTGGGAGGGACTTAGGGCTGTCCCCAGAAAGAAAGGAGTTCCTCAAACCGGGATGGTTTACCCACTGGATGGCGCACCCACAGTGCTTGGTGGTCGTGTACGGTGACGCAATGCTGTCTGGTACCAAAACTCAGAAGATGCACTTGTCATCAGCCCAGGCTGGTGTGGGCTTCAGATTACCTGGTGACACGATGTGTGTGGGTGGAGGGAGTGATCGTAGGGTTGGGGTTCCTCCAGCTTGTGTCCATGCTCCCTCAGCCTTCTTCACGAAGCCTCTACGCCCACTTGCAGTCCTGCACGATGCACACAGCATGCTGCAGTGTGTGCTAAAGTGTGCGGGTAACACGTAAAACACACAGAGCCAGATGACTCCAGAAGTTCTTCTGAAGTCACCTCCAAAGGACAGGGCAGTTCTGACGATCCTTAAGCCAGCACAGCATCCTTCTCTTCTTGATGAAGCCCCAGATAAAGCCATGGATTTCAGTTTAGACACCATATTGTACAGACTCACAGTCACAGAGAACAGACTTGTGGTTGCCAGAGTAGGGCAGGGAGGGATGGATTGGGAGTTTGGAAGCAACAGATACAAATGGCTGGATAGAGAATGAATAAAGAAGGTACTGCCATAGAGCACAGGAAACTCTATGCAGTGTTTGTGATAAACCATCATGGGGGGGGAAGAATATGAAAAATATATATATATACATACATATGCATACATGGACACACATACATGTGTGTATATGTAAAAGAATGTATACATATATGTATGTATACACGCATACATATACATATGTGTATACATGTGCGCATGCATATATATGTATATTCCTTTTCATATTCTTTTCCATGATGGTTTATCACAGGATAGGGCTTCCCAGGTGGCACTTGTGGCAAAGAACACGCCTTTCAATGCAGGTGTGGGTTCGATCCCTGGGTCGGGAAGATACCCTGGAGAAGGGCATAGCAACCCACTCCAGTATTTTTGCCTGGAGAATCCCAAGGACGGAGGAGCCTAGTGGGCTACAGTCCATGGAGTTGCAAAGAGTCTGACACAACTGAGCAAACAAGCATGCATGCATGCATATATGTATAACTGAATCACTTTGTGTATAGCAGAAAATAACATGACATTGTAAATCAACTATATTTCAATAAACTAAGATTTTAAAAATAGGTATTATGTTGTAAAGGGAGAGGAGGAAGAGAGGGAGGGAGGGAGAGATGGATATAAAAACCCCTACTCCATCTCTGCCCCCCTCTACTGAGCATAATGAGGGAGCAAATGTTCAGGATGGGGTCTTCAGACCCACACACGCTCACCTGAGTCCACAGGCATGGGGGGTACCCATAGGTAAGAGTCAGTCTGTCCCTCTGTCTATCTCTCTGGCTGAGCATATCCAGTTTATTTCACTGAAGCGAAACATGAATAACGATGCCCCAGTTTGCAACAAGAGTTATTCACATTGGTCTCTCTGGAGGTGAGGGGGTCAAGCCATGCCCCCGATGGGGCCACTCTTCTCTGTTGACACTGGCATTTGTACAGAAACCTTCATCAGAGCATCACCTTTTTAATAACTCCTTGTGTCAAGATGCCTGACATCTATCAGGCAGCTCAAATAACAAAGTATTTTTTCCTAAAGGTAAAATAGGTTGCAAATAATTACAAAAGTCACAATGAAGTGATGAAGTGATGCTGACTTTCTGCATCTCTAGGCCAGGCACTGTTTTCCAGTCTTTCATACCTCTCCCCTCATTCATTCTCATGCTGCCTTGATGAGAAGAAAGGGAAGTCCCCGGGAGCTCGAGCCACTCATTCTAGGACACAGAGTCGGGCAGAGCCAAGCTGTCCCCCTGTTCTGCTCTCAAGCCCCGCAGGGAAGCAAAGAGCATCACTGTGCTGACACTATTCACAGGAAGTACACAGCCCAATAATAGCCTCGATGGGAGGAGGAATTGGGCAAATTAAGGTCCTGAAATGGAATGGCTCTTTCTGAGCTGTCCTCTGTGGTCCTGTCCTGGGCTTTTAAGAAAGCTCTATGGAAAAGAGCTTCATACAAACTACAGCTGCATTTTCTGGAGTAGTGACCACTGGCAGAACTGTAAGGGGGAACAGACTCTGAAGGTCTCAGATGACAGCGTGATAAGCACCTCTGTTCCATAAGAAACCTCTCTCTGCAAGCCCAGGTACAGGCAATCTTTGCTGTCATCATATCACTGGCTTTTCTCCTATGCAAGGGATAATCTTGTGTCTAAACATGTTTCCCTTTTCACCTGGGCTGCCAGGAAACCTCTTAATAAAACTATTTTAAAAATTAGTAGAGGGACTTCCATGGTGGTGGCGAAGTCTTCACCTTCCTATGCAGGGGGTCCAAGTTCAATGCCTGGGGGCGAAGCTAAGATCCCACATGCCTCAGGGTCAAAAAACCAAAACAGAAACAATGTTGTCACAAATTCAATAAAGACTTTAAATATAGTTCTTGTCAAAAAAAAAATCTTAAGAAGAAATTAGTGGAATAATCCAGTCGTTTCTTGGACCATAGAATAGGATACTCAGTAAGATCCAAACCTCTGAAAAAGTTACTTGGAACTATATAGAGTTACTTTTTGAGTATCTAAAAATATAAGAAAGTAGTTGATTCTCCAATCCCTAAACTGTGTTAAGCTTTCTCCAGCCGCCACCTGACATTGTATATTAACCTCAACTTCTGCTCAGCCACCTACATACAGACCCTATGGCTGCCATCTGCTAAGTTTCCATGGGGGCATCGCAAGGATGCTGCTAGGTCTCCATGGGGGTATTTCAAAGATGCTGCTGACTCTGCACTTGGAACAGGATGTTCAGACCCCCTGAAAACCACGAAGACCTGGCTCCATCAGCATCCTCTTCATTAGGCAATCAGCACCCATTCACATCACTGCTGCCCAGAGAAGGTCCTCACTGTACTTGAAAGGAAAAGAGAAGGAAAAGCTCTCTGACCACTAATAGAAAACATCCCCAAGCACAGGGGTTCCAGGGGGAGGGGAGCAGCCACGGCAGGCAGCAGAACTCCAGCCCTGCCATCCCTGGGAAGGATCAAAGCAGGATGAAACAAAACCCATCTGGTCTAGAGAGGAGCTTTGGCTCATGGAGAATAATCAGATGTAAAGGCGTCTCAACACTTGCCTGGCTTTTTAAGCATGCCCACAGCAGAGAAGAAAAAGAAGGAGGAAATGGTGGCTGGGTGATCAAACTCTCTGAGAGTGGTGAGTGACATTTCAGCAGATGGGGGGGTGGGGGTCTGCTAGGAGCAGTCCCTCAGTGCCTCTCTCAAGCTTCAAAAAGGTCCAGGGGAGTTTCTATCTTACATTGTCAGGATAACTCAACTCCTTGACTAATACTTTCAAACAGCAGTAGTTAGTAAGGTTTTCCGAGAAAGAATTTAGCACAAAAGGATACTTTTCTTCTTGTGCTTCTTCTTACCAAAATAACTTCAAAGAACTATGGTTGGGTGAATTGTAATGAGGGAGATAGGGTTGCCTGCAGAATCCCAGAGGTGTGGAGTGAGGAAAGAGAGATATGGGGTGAGGAAGGAGAGATATGGAGAGAGAATAATATATAAATATCAGTTAGGATAGCTCAAAGCAAAAGTGGTTTATAAAGTAGGTAGAAATATATTTCTTTCTCATTTCAAATCCAAGGAAGTGAGGTAGTCTAGGCTGGTTGGTTGGTTCCCTGATATGAGAGACCCACAAATTCACATTCTCTGCCTATGATTTCTAACTCATGGCTCAATATGGCTGCACCAATTCCAGCCATCGTGTCTATATTCCAATCAGCAGCAAGAAAAAAAAAGAGATGAGGCCTGTCCCCAGTCCTTTTAGAAATATTTCTTAAAAGTTGCACATCCCAGGTACATTTACATCTGTTGTAGAGATTAATTAGCTCCATCCATCTCCAGGGGATGGTGGGTAATGTAGTCTTTTTTCCTGCTAAATTATACATTTTTGCCTAAAAGTGTAGCTGACATTGAGCTAAAATACTTCAAAGTCCTTTGGAGTAAAATAAAACACCATGTGGGATAAAAAGTTTGTGGTAACAGTAATTTCTCTTTTATATCAACAGACTAGCTTTATTTTCCTTTACTACTCCAAATTACAATACTTACTGAAAATTCTCCTGACAACCAATAAAGAGAGCAAAAATGGTCAAATTGCCTTTCCATCCTAAACCTCCAGGGAAACAAGTGAAAAGCAACACAGAAGCTGGTCAGAGCCTTCATCAGCAGATACTCAAAGAGAGAACAGACAGTACCAAGATCACAAGCAGCATACTTCCCCAAACAATGTATGTTTCATCTCATCTTCAGAGAACCCATTTCAGTACATGATTAATAGTTTAAGTCAGTGAAGGCAGCTGATGCCAACATTAGCAGCTGATTCATCAACTGATTTCACTTAAAATACTAGGTCCTTGCTTTGCCTATTAATACATTGTTATTACTCCCCTACCACATTATTTCTATTTCCTTACTGATTGCAAAAGATAAAATGCCCTTGTCATCTTGTTGACATCAACATTAGCATTAACAAAACAACTGAGTCTTCAAAAAAAAAAGCTCAGAATGAAGACCCATGAGATTCCAAGTTTTGAACAGAATTAGGCAGAAAAGTGTTTTGACCCAGAAAAATAAGATAATGATTTTAGACGAGAGCAAATGTGAGACAACCAAACACCCTTTCTTTGTGAACATCACTCTTAGTCAGGACTCCAGTATGGTTGAAACAACTGTGTCCCCAAACTATGGAGGCTTTCAGTGCATCCCTAAATGGCTTTATCCCATGAAAAAGCAAAAAAGAGCAGTGAAAAGTCATTTGAAGGGGCTCCTGGTGCCTTGGATGAGTGTAGGAAGATATGTGAAAACAGCTTGCAAACTCGAAAGAAAGACCAAGACATTATTCTTTTTGCTGCCCAACTGTTTGCACAAAGACTTGCATCCATGACCGTGTCTGTGTTAAAGGAAGAGGAAGAGGAAGTGGTCCTGAATCGTCCTCCAGAGAATATCTGTTTGGACATAACTCTGCCAAGATTCTGGGCCTGTGAAGCTTCTGAGTAGCTTCCTGGAGTTGCGGGGGAGGGAGATTTTGAGGTGGGGGGGGCTTTGAAGTTGTCCAGCAGTTGCTTGGAGTTGAAGAAAGGTTTGGCGACTTTCCTTCCACCCTGGCTCAGGATCCAGGTTCTGAAGACTCTTGGGATACATGGAAAATCACAGGCCATGCTGCTCGAATTTCTCTCTTTTCTTAAAAAATTTTATTTTATACTGCAGTATAGGCCTGCTTGGAGAATCTCATGGACAGAGAAGTGTGGCGGGCTACAGTTCACAGGGTCACAAAGAGTCTGACACGACTGATGCGATTTAGCACACACATATACGCACAGGTGACTGACAATGTTATGTTAGTTTCCATGTACAGCAAAGTGGTTCAAATATACATGTATTCATTCTTTTTCAAATTCTTTGCCCATTTAGGTTATTACAGAATGTTGAGCATAGTTCCTGTGCTATACAGTAGGTCCTTGTTGGTTATCTATTTTAAATATAATAGTGTGCATATGTTTCTTTGAAGTATTGGTGTTTGAGACCCAGGGAGTGGAAAGATCCAGTTAGGGTGCCTGGGATGGGACCTCCCTCTGTGCAGTCACATCGTTATGGGAAGATAATGAACAGAAGCAGGAGCAGCTCTGAGCATTGGGGACCACTTGACACCCCTCTGCAGGCACCCACTTTTCCCCATCTAAAAGTGCGTGGAGCAGAAAAAGGGCCTCTCTGCTTGAATCAGGCCAAACAGGTACATCACGGAAACCAGCAGGCCTCCCTGAACCACAGCTCATGATCTGCCAGGGAAATGAAATCTGGGGACCCGCCCCCTTCTTGCCCCGAACTTCCTGGCTCCTCGGGATAAACCAGCAAAGGCAAGATTAGACCAGGAGAGAGACAGACCTCCCACCCCCTGGGCTGACATCCTGCCCCCGCAGATGAACTTAAAAGGAGAAGCTTCTGTAACTTGATCCCCCCTGCCTCTGAGAGCTGGAGGCCCTTGGAGGGGCCTGGCAGGTCTCCCTGAACGCAGACCACATGACTGCAGGGGGAGGCTGACCTCCAGTGCTTTGAAGGAGGAAACCTCCCCCAAGCCAGACACACACACACACTCCAATGGGGCTCAAAAAATAAGCAGAGAGGCTAGAAACCCTTTTGAAATTTGCCTTCCAGATGTGCAAATCCAGACAACCCAGGAGGGGCACTCCGAGAGACACAGAAGATCCTTAAATGCTTAAGTTAAGTCCTCCTTAAGGATCTCATGCTAATCACTTAAGCCAACCAACATCTTTACAAAATCGAGGGAATTACCCAAAGACCTCTGTGCAGGGTATTTCTAAGTAGAGACTCAGCTTGCCTCCTCCCCTGACATCATGTGGAATGACTCAGGCAACAGTTAATAAATCTTAAGACCTTGGGATGGATTTCATCTTCTGTGCAGGGAAAAATACACACACACACACACACACACACACATATATACAATGCATATATCTTAAGAAGGGAAATAAGAAAGAACAGGATATAAGAGGGGAGGGATAAATTGGGATAATCGCTTTGATATATACACACTACTATATACAAAATAAATAACTAATAAAAGCCTACTGTATAGCCAAGGAACTCTACTGAGTCCTCTTTAATGATGTATATGGGAAAAGAATCTAAAAAACGAGTGAATGTACATATATGGATAACTGATTCACTTTGCAATCCACCTGAAAGTAACACAACACTGTAAATCAACTATATGCCCATAAAAATGTAAATTATTAAAGNAGCACATACTACAGGTGTATTTTTCTGGCACCTCAGAGCCTAAAATCGCCATTGCATTATTTTTACTAGGAACTACAAAATCACTTTCTAAAAACTACATAAAGTTCACATACTATAAAATGCACCATCGTAGCCCTTTTAACATGCACAGTTGAGTGGATTATTTAGTTATTCACAATGCTGTGCAACTGCCATCCATTTCTAATTCTAAAACATTTCCACCATACTCAAAAGAAACCTCGTGCCTTCCAATCCCAGGCTCCTCCCACCCTCTGGCAACCGCTGTCTACTTTCTGTCACTATGGACTTACTTATTCTGGACATTTCACATAAATAGAATCATACAGTGTTTGGCCTTTTGTGTCTTGCTTCTTTCACTTGGCATAATGTTCCCAGGGTTCATCCATGCTGCAATCTATGTCAGTACTTCATCCTTATTTATGGCCAAAAAAGACTTCATTGTACCATAATTTGTTTATCTGCTCATCAGTTGATAAACATTGGGGGTGGCTTCAACTTTTTGGCTATTATGGATAATACTGCTATAAACATTCATGTAAAAGTTTTTGTGTGAACACGTGTTCTTAATTTTCTTGGATATATACTTCAGAGGGGAGCTGCTGGGTCACTGGTCACTTTATGTTTAACTTTTGAGAAACTGCCAACAGTTCTCCACAGCCCCTGCAGCATTTTACACTCCCACAGCAACATATGAGGTTTCTGGTTTCTAAACATTGTTGCCAATACTTCTTTTATTTTTTGTTACCCTCATGGGGTATGACCGAGAAGGCAATGGCACTCCACTCCAGTGTTCTTGCCTGGAAAATCCCATGGACGGAGGAGCCTGGTAGGCTGCAGTCCATGTGGTTGCTAAAAGTCGTACACGACTGAAGAGACGCAGCAGCAGCAGCAAGAGTTCTTTATAAATTCTGGATAACAGATCCTTTTTAGACATATAATTTGCAAATACTTTCTTCCATTCTGTGAGTTGTCTTCTCACTTTCTTCATAGTGTCCTTTATGGTACAAAATGTTCAGATTTTGATAAGAGCTAACGTAGCTATACTTCATGGGAAATAGATGGGAAAACAGTGGAAACAGTGTCAGACTTTATTTTTTGGGGCTCCAAAATCACTGCATATGGTGGTTGCAGCCATGAAATTAAAGGATGCTTACTCCTTGGAAGGAAAGTTATGACCAACCTAGATAGCATATTCAAAAGCAGAGACATTACTTTGCCAACAAAGGTCCATCTAGTCAAGGTTATGGTTTTTCCAGTAGTCATGTATGGATGTGAGAGTTGGATTGTGAAGAAAGCTGAGCACTGAATAATTGATGCTTTTGAACTGTGGTGTTGGAGAAGACTCTTGAGAATCCCTTGGACTGCAAGGAGATCCAACCAGTCCATTCTGAAGCAGATCAGCCCTGGCTGTTCTTTGGAAGGAATGATGCTAAAGCTGAAACTCCAGTACTCTGGCCACCTCATGCGAAGAGTTGACTCATTGGAAAAGGCTTTGATTCTGGGAGGGATTGGGGGCAGGAGGAGAAGGGGACGACAGAGGATGAGATTACTGGATGGCATCACTGACTCGATGGATGTGAGTCTGAGTGAACTCCGGGAGCTGGTGATGTACAGGGAGGCCTGGTGTGCTGCGATTCATGAGGTCACAGAGTCGGACGCGACTGAACTGAACGTAGCTATTTTTCCTTTTGTTTCTTGGGCTTTTCATGTAATAGTTAATAAGTAACTGTCTAATCAGAGGTCACAAAGATTTGGGCCTATATTTTCTTCTAAGNGACAGGGAGGCCTGGTGTGCTGCGATTCATGAGGTCACAGAGTCGGACGCGACTGAACTGAACGTAGCTATTTTTCCTTTTGTTTCTTGGGCTTTTCATGTAATAGTTAATAAGTAACTGTCTAATCAGAGGTCACAAAGATTTGGGCCTATATTTTCTTCTAAGATTTTTATATTTTAGCTCTAAAATGCAGATCTTCATTCCATTTGGAGTTAATTTTTACTTAAAAAAATTATTTACTCTTGGCTGCACTGGGTCTTCACTGCTGTACTCAGGCTTTGTCTAGCTGCAGTGAGCAAGGCTGTTTCTCTTGTTGTGGTGTGCAGGCTTCTGAGTGTGGTGGTGTCCCTTGTTGTGAAGCATGGGCTCAGGAGTTGTGGCCCATGGGTTAAGCTGCTCTGTGGCGTGTGGAATCTTCTTGGATCAGGGATTGAACCTGTGTCCCCTGAATTGGCAGGTGGATTCTGGAGCATCAGGGAAGTCCGAACTAATCTTTATATATGGTGTGAGGTAACTGACTTCAGTCTTTTACATGAGGTTGATCAGTTGTCCCAGTACCATTTACTGAACAAACACTTCTTCTTTCATTGAATGGACCTGGCATCCTCGTCAAAGATCAACTGACCATAAACCCATGGGTTTAGTTTTGAACTCTCAACTCTATTCCATTGATCTATGTCTATCCTAATCTCATCACCACAACACTTTGATTAAGTATGACTGTTTTGCAGTAAGCTTTGAAATCATCAAGTGTGAGCCTTTCAACTTTGTTCAGTATTTTCTGTAGACTTTGGAGGTCTCTTGATTTCCATATGAATTTTAAGATCAGCTTGTCCATTTTTGTAAAAAGGGCAGTTGGAATTTTGATGGGGATTGCACTGAAATCTGTGAGTCAGTTTGGGGAGTACTGCCATTTTAATATTATTCTTTCAGTCCATGAACACAGGATATCTTTACATTTATTTAGACCTTGAACTTCTTTCAACACTGTCTTCTAGTTTTCAATGGACAAGTACTGCATTTCTTGGTTAATTTTACTCCTAATTTTATTCTTTTGATGCCATTGCAAGTGGACTTCTTTTCCTGGCACTTTCAGATTGTCCATTACTAGTATAGAGAAATATTTATTTTTGTATATTGATCTTATATCCTGCAACACTGCTACCTGTTTATTAATTATAATAGTTTTGTATACATATATGGGGGCTCTTTAGGACTTTTCATATAGAAGATGATGTTATCAGTGAATGTAGATGGTTTTACTTATTCCTTTCCAATCTGGATGCCTTTTATTTTCTTTCCTAATTGCCTTAGATAGTACTTCCAACACCATGTTGAATGAAGCAGTGACTGCGGACATTCCTGTACAGTTTCTGATCTTAGCAGAAAGTTTTCAGTCTTGCACTATTAAATATGATAGTGGCTGTAGGTTTTCCATGGATACTCCTACTGGTTGAAGAAGTTCACCTCTATTTCTAGCTTGTTGAGAGTTTTTAATCATGAAAGGGTGTTAGATTTTTGTCAAAAGCTTTACTTTTTAATCTATTAGATGATAATAGGTTTTTAAAGACCATTTATTCTATAGTTATTACATTACTTGATTTTCATTTGTTGAATCGGTTTTGAATTCTTGGGACAAATTCCTAAACAACAATTTAAAAACAGCAGGAATATAATCATTATGCTTATAGTATCATATGCCAGTGTGGTAATTCACATTTTCATGGGATTTTCACAAACAAAAAATCCTGGGAAAGTGACCACACAGTTATTATTTTTAATCTTCATTTTACAAGTGAAGAAACTGAAGCTTAGAAACTTGTCTAGAAGACCATGCTGGCGTATGATACAGACACTGAACAAACTTGTTCAAATGAGTGAATGAATGCATGAAAGAGAAAAAGAAAAAGCAAGGAAATGGGGTGAAGAAATCTATCAAAAGGGCATTTGCATTTGTTAGCAACTTAATCAAGTCTAGCAGAATACAGAGAGGGATTTGAACTTAACAAAATCCAAACATATGTAACATATATTTTATAATTCTGTTTCCCGTAAGCTGGAAATCTAATGCATTTTCTTTGATGTGAGGAGAGAGAAATGCTGAGTGAGAGGGATACTGAGGGCCGACATGTCATTTAAGCTCATGGAGAACTTTATTACTCTGGAGACTACATTCCAAATAATCAAACACATACACACACACCCACACACACACACACCCACACCAAAAACTACTGCTTCAGAACCCTAAAAGGAAAGTTTTTTTCCTTTCTCTTCTTTAAATTATTCTGGCCAATGTTTTGATTTTCCATTTCCCTTTGGGCACGCAGACAGTTGTCTTTGGGATTTAGGGTCTTCACATTGTAATAATTGTAAACAGAGTGCACTTGAAAGGCTTAATGTACATGTTACCAAAAGCCCTGTAGCCTAAACATCTGTAAATGCTAGTGACCATTATAAAACAGAGACACAGAACTCCAGCTTTATGACACTATTTTCTCAAGACACTAATTCTGAGAGAAAGAGGGAGGAAGGGAGGGAGAGATGAGGGAACACAACCCAAGACGTTAAGGTAAGCATTAGAATTTTAAAAGGCAATACAATGTCCCCACTGAATGCGCAGGGGACATCCTGCTGTAGGCTTGCCACTGACCCTGCCAAGGTTTTCTAAGGTGATCTATTTCAAGCTGCTCCTGAAACTTTTCATTTATTTATTTTTTATGAGTAGCATATTTTAATTCATTCCCTTCAATTCATTAAACTGAGTGCACTAAGAGACATATAAACAGAGAAAATCTTAATAATACAATGTACATAGCATATCTCATTAACATGCACTGAGCCCTAAATTTCTAAAAATTAATTCATTTATTTTAATTGGAGGCTAATTACTTTACAATACTGTAGTGGTTTTCCATACCATTGGCATGAATCCGCCATGGGTGTAGGTGTGTTCTCCATCCCGAATCCCCCTCCCATCTCCCTCCCCATCCCATCCCTCAGTGTCATCCCAACATTAAACTGAGTGCACTAAGAGACATATAAACAGAGAAAATCTTAATAATACAATGTACATAGCATATCTCATTAACATGCACTGAGCCCTAAATTTCTAAAAATTAATTCATTTATTTTAATTGGAGGCTAATTACTTTACAATACTGTAGTGGTTTTCCATACCATTGGCATGAATCCGCCATGGGTGTAGGTGTGTTCTCCATCCCGAATCCCCCTCCCATCTCCCTCCCCATCCCATCCCTCAGTGTCATCCCAGTGCACCAGCCCTGAGCACCCTGTCTCATGCATCGAACCTGGACTGGTGACCTGTTTCACATATGATAATATACATGCTTCAATGCTGTTCTCTCAAATCATCCCACCCTCACCCTCTCCCACAGAGTTCAAAAGTCTGTTCTTTACATTTGTGTCTCTTTTGCTGTCTCGTACATAGGGTCATCATTACCATCTTTCTAAATTCCATACACATGTGTTAATATACTGTATTCATGTTTTTCTTTCTGACTTACTTCACTCTGGGTAATAGGCTCCAGTTTCACCNATTCTTTTTCAAATTCTTTGCCCATTTAGGTTATTACAGAATGTTGAGCATAGTTCCTTGTGCTATACAGTAGGTCCTTGTTGGTTATCTATTTTAAATATAGTAGTGTGCATATGTTTCTTTTGAAGTATTGGTGTTTGAGACCCAGGGAGTGGAAAGATCCAGTTGGGGTGCCTGGGATGGGACCTCCCTCTGTGCAGTCACATCGTTATGGGAAGATAATGAACAGAAGCAGGAGCAGCTCTGAGCATTGGGGACCACTTGACACCCCTCTGCAGGCACCCACTTTTCCCCATCTAAAAGTGCGTGGAGCAGAAAAAGGGCCTCTCTGCTTGAATCAGGCCAAACAGGTACATCACGGAAACCAGCAGGCCTCCCTGAACCACAGCTCTTGATCTGCCAGGGAAATGAAATCTGGGGACCCGCCCCCTTCTTGCCCCGAACTTCCTGGCTCCTCGGGATAAACCAGCAAAGGCAAGATTAGACCAGGAGAGAGACAGACCTCCCACCCCCTGGGCTGACATCCTGCCCCCGCAGATGAACTTAAAAGGAGAAGCTTCTGTAACTTGATCCCCCCTGCCTCTGAGAGCTGGAGGCCCTTGGAGGGGCCTGGCAGGTCTCCCTGAACGCAGACCACATGACTGCAGGGGGAGGCTGACCTCCAGTGCTTTGAAGGAGGAAACCTCCCCCAAGCCAGACACACACACACACTCCAATGGGGCTCAAAAAATAAGCAGAGAGGCTAGAAACCCTTTTGAAATTTGCCTTCCAGATGTGCAAATCCAGACAACCCAGGAGGGGCACTCCGAGAGACACAGAAGATCCTTAAATGCTTAAGTTAAGTCCTCCTTAAGGATCTCATGCTAATCACTTAAGCCAACCAACATCTTTACAAAATCGAGGGAATTACCCAAAGACCTCTGTGCAGGGTATTTCTAAGTAGAGACTCAGCTTGCCTCCTCCCCTGACATCATGTGGAATGACTCAGGCAACAGTTAATAAATCTTAAGACCTTGGGATGGATTTCATCTTCTGTGCAGGGAAAAATACACACACACACACACACACACACACATATATACCAATGCATATATCTTAAGAAGGGAAATAAGAAAGAACAGGATATAAGAGGGGAGGGATAAATTGGGATAATCGCTTTGATATATACACACTACTATATACAAAATAAATAACTAATAAAAGCCTACTGTATAGCCAAGGAACTCTACTGAGTCCTCTTTAATGATGTATATGGGAAAAGAATCTAAAAAACGAGTGAATGTACATATATGGATAACTGATTCACTTTGCAATCCACCTGAAAGTAACACAACACTGTAAATCAACTATATGCCCATAAAAATGTAAATTATTAAAGAATAACAATAATAAATCTAATTACTATGATAACTGTCACAGTATAAAGAACAGACATTTATTAAAATAATTGCATTTTCAAAAAACCCAACAACAACAAGCAAAACAAACAACAACAAAAAAAACCGACAAAGAAAGAACAGTATCTAAGAGTAATCCTTGACTGATCAAACAGTCAAAGGCTCAGGCAGGGGTAGGAGGGACATGCTGAGAACGCCTGCTTTGGAAAACTTTCCCAGCCATCCCCTCTGTCCATTTACTGAGCCGTGTTTACTGGAGGCCCTGCCAGGTACGAGGCACTGTGCTGGGCACACAAGGTACATCAGTGAGCAGAACAGACTGACTCCTGCTCTAGGAGGCTCCCATCCCAAGGGTTCAGGGAAGATAAGCAATAAACAAGATACACAGTAAATAAGCGCATTTCATAACAGCTAAATTGTTAAGTACCATGGAAAAATAAGGGAGAATTGACTGAGGTTATGGGTGTAGCTGCAATTTTTTAAAGGATTTAATTCTTAGAGTCACCTCTTTTTTTTTTTTGCATTGCATTGCAAAGGACATCTTTTTTGGGTATTAGTTCTAAAAGGTCTTGTAGGTCTTCATAGAACCGTTCAACTTCAGCTTCTTCAGCATTACTGGTTTGGGCATAGATTTGGATAATTGTGATATTGAATGGTTTGCCTTGGAGACGAACAGAGATCATTCTGTTGTTTTTGAGATTGCATCCAAGTACTGCATTTCAGACTCTTTTGTTGACCATGATGGCTACTCCATTTCTTCTGAGGCCCCATCACTTCATGGGAAATAGATGGGGAAACAGTAGAAACAGTGTCAGACTTTGTTTTTTGGGGCTCCAAAATCACTGCAGATGGTGACTGCAGCCATGAAATTAAAAGGCGCTTACTCCTTGGAAGAAAAGTTATGACCAACCTAGATAGTATATTCAAAAGCAGAGACATTACTTTGCCGACTAAGGTCCGTCTAGTCAAGGCTATGGTTTTTCCTGTGGTCATGTATGGATGTGAGAGTTGGACTGTGAAGAAGGCTGAGCGCGAAGAATTGATGCTTTTGAACTGTGGTGTTGGAGAAGACTCTTGAGAGTCCCTTGGACTGCAAGGAGATCCAACCAGTCCATTCTGAAGGAGATCAACCCTGGGATTTCTTTGGAAGGAATGATCCTAAAACTGAAACTCCAGTACTTTGGCCACCTTATGCGAAGAGTTGACTCATTGGAAAAGACCCTGATGCTGGGAGGGATTGGGGGCAGGAAGAGAAGGGGATGACCGAGGATGAGATGGCTGGATGGCATCACGGACTCAATGGACGTGAGTCTGAGTGAACTCTGGGAGTTGGTGATGGACAGGGAGGCCTGGCATGCTGCAATTCATGGGGTCGCAAAGAGTCGGACAGGACTGAGCGACTGAACTGAACTGAACTGAACTGAAAAGCCCTCTGTGCTTTATCTATTGATCCCCATCTCCCTCACAGTCCCTGACAACCACTGATCTTTTTGCTGTCTCTATGGTTTTGCCTCTTCCAGAATGTCACAGAGTTGGAATCATACAGTAGGTAGCCTTCCTTAGATTGCCTTCTTTCACTTAGCAATATGCATTTAAAACTCCTCATGTCTTTTCAAGGCTTGCTAGCTCATTTCTTTTTATCAAGGAATAATATTCCATTGTGTGGATGTATCACAGTTTATTTATCCATTCACCTACTGAAGGACATCTTAGTTGCTGCCAGGTTTGGGTGATTCTGAATAAAGCTGTTATAAACATTTGTGTGAAAGTTTCTGTGTCGACAGACCTTTTCAGTTCATTCGGGTAAAGACCAAGGAGCAAGACTGCTGGATAATACGAAAAGTTTACAAGAAACTGCCCAGCTTTCTTCCAAAGTGGATGTACCAATTTGCACTCCCACCAGCAGTGAAGGAGCGTTCCCATGGCTCCACATGTTTCTCAGTGTTTTCAATTTCAGTCCTTCTAGGGGATGTGTAGACATGATAGGGTGCTATGTAAGATGATTTCCGAGAAGGTGACAGTGAACAAAGATTTGATGGACATGAACAAGCAAGCCACACAGACTAAACAAAAATCTGGCTCTAGGGATTGATTTTTTTTCTTTTTTTGTATGTAAGTTGCATAAAAAGGAAATGTTGCTTCTTTGGAGCATGGGGAGGATGTGACCTTTATGCTAGAAACATGGAAAAATGTACACATCAACCTCTTTGCAGGACAGGAATAAGAGACACAGCTGCAGAGAATGGACTTGTAGACATGAGTAGGGGAGAGACAGTGGGATGTATTGGGAGATTGGGGTTGACATGTATACACTATCATGTGTGAAATAGACAGCTAGCGGGAAGCTGCTGGATAGCACAAGGAGTTCAGTTCAGTGCTCTGTGAGGACCTAGGGGGACAGGATGGGACAGTGGAGTAGGAGGGAAGTCCAAGAGGAAGGGGATATATGTGTACATACGGCTGACTCACTTTGTTGCACAGCAGAAAAACAACATTGTCAAGTAATATATCCCAATAAATTTTTAAAGAAGAAATATACAAACATACCCAGAATGTTGTGAAGTAATAATGCCACTCAAACCCTACCCAAATCCTAGGAGTTTCAGACCTTTTGGGGAGAAAAATAAGAGGTGGGTCCCACTGCCGTTCCTATTGGGTGTACCGTACTTTTGTCATGTTAAAAGCCAAGCTTTATTTCTATCCCCAGGCTTCTGAGGACACACAGGATTTCTTCCCACACACGGTAAACTCTGCGGCAACAGTGGACCTCTGCAGACCAGGGCTGTCACTGTACATTTCCTCTCTAATCAGCTTTATCTTTCACTTTCCTCTTCACACCTTTACCAAAAAGACACTCTCTTTGAAACTCTAGATCACTGCTAGCATACCCCAAGGATATCCTGGTTATTTGGAGAGGAAGACTGTATAATCAATCTTTACCAAACAGAAGTTGCTTAGTGTGTGTGTATATATATATATATATATATATATATATATATTTATATATCACACACATATATACATACATACACACACACATATATAATGTAACCAACATTAGACAGCATATTAAGAAGCAGAGACATTACTTTGCCAATAAACGTCTGTCTAGTCAAAGCTGTTGTTTTCCCAGTAGTCATGTATGAATGTAAGAGTTGGACCTAAAGAAAGTTCAGTGGCAAAGAATTGATGCTTTTGAACTCTGCTGTAGGAAAAACTCTTGAGAGACCCTTGGACTGCAAGGAGATTCAACCAGTCCATCCTAAAGGAAATCAGTCCTGAGTATTCATTAGAAGGACTGATGCTGAAGCTGGAATTTTAGCCACCTGATACGAAGAACTGACTCACTGGAAAAGACCCTAATGCTGGGAAAGACTGAAGGCAGGAGGAGAAGGTGACGACCAAGGATGAGATGATTGGATGGCATCACGGACTCAATGGACATGAGTTTGAGCAAGCTCCAGGAGTTAGTGACGGATAGAGAAGCCTGGCATGCTGAAGTCCATGGGGTTGCAAAGAGTTGGACACAACTGAGCAACTGAACTGAACTGAATATGTGTGTGTGTGTGTGTGTGTGTGTGTGTGTGTATCTTCTCTCCCTGGTGGCTCAGTTGGTAAAGAATCCGCCTGCAATGCAGGAGACCATCTGCAATATAGGAGACCTGGGTTCAATCCCTGGGTCAGGAAGATCCCCTGGAGAATGAAATGGCAACCCATTTTCTTGAACCCAGTGAAATTGGCAACCCAATACTGGCAATCCAGCATTCTTGCCTGGGAAATCCCAATGACAGAGGAGCCTGGGGGGCTAGTTCATAGGGTCACAGAGAGTCAGACAGGCCTGAAGGACTAAACCATCACTGCCTCTCCCTCTCCTCCCCTCATCCCACCCCTCTAGGTCATCACACAGGACCAGGCTGGCCTCCTTGTGTTACACAGGAGTTTCCTACCAGCACTTTTAATATTGGAGTTGATCTCTTAAAGAAACACCTAGGAAAAGAAGACTATTTTTTTTTTTAATTCTTACTGTTTTCAAGCAATTTGAACTAACTTGATCATTTGACTTCATGGGCAAAGTTGATTCAAATGGGATGGTTAGTGTACTCAAGCCAGAGTACTCTTCCAGCCACCAAAGGACAATAGCAGTATGGAAAACACGTCACTAAGAATGAAAGAAGACAGGAAAGAAGGCAGTTGCTGAGATGTTCTCAGATCCAAGTCTATGAAGTCATTTCTCATAGGACAAACAAACCTACATGACAAACCTCGACAGGTTTCCCAAAGAGCACTGTCTTACCATTACTTATTCTGAACCAGAACAGAACTATCTTTCAAAATTAGGGTCCTCCTCACTGTTTAAGCAGAAGTCTATATCATATGGGTAGAGATCATTTCCACCCTGAAAGATTAAGCTGCTACGACCCTGGCGATTGAAGAGTTAAGCTTCTGACAGTCGAAGTGTACACTCAAAATGATATTCCAGTGGGCCCACGTGCACGAGTTTTGCCTCCACCTATCAAGACAAGTAGTGTCCTCTCTTGCATGTGTGAGTGCTAAGTCGCTTCAGTCGTGTCCAATTCTTTGTGACCCTATGGGCTGTGGCCCACCAGGCTCCTCTGTCCTTGGGATTCTACCCTCTGCAATTATATCAGCCTCTTAGAGTTCATAGCACCCCTTTTCAAATTTCAAACGCTCTCCATCAGAGTCTTTATCCTTCTGTTTGAATGATTTCCTGTCGCTTAGTTCCTTCCTTGTGGAGCTCTGGAAATGGAATACTGGAGTGGGTTGCCATTTCCTCCTCCAGGGGATCTGCCTGACTCAGCGATTGAACCTGGATCTCCTGCATGGAGATGGAGGAGAAGCCCAGTGTCCTCTCACTGTGATTCTAAAAGATGCTATTCTTAGATCTCCCAAGCTACTCAAGGCGTAAGTTTACCCATGAAAGAGAAAACATGATGTCTGGTCCTTAACTGAACTGATCCTACAGCTTGGAGAGCTTCTCCAGGAGGCAGAAAAGACAGGTGACAGAACTGCACTGGGGCTCAAGAAGTTGCATGCAGAGAAAAGGAGTGTGAAAGTGGGGAATGTAGGTTCCATGTTTCCCGCTTGCTATTTCAACAACGTCACACAGCTGATATTCCAGGGGTGTTACAGCCCTCAGTGTTACTACAGTATCAAGAGTCTCACATGTTTGTGAACTGGGATTAAAAAAAAAATCTGCCTTCAAGTTAATGCATCCATTTCCAGAGCTCCACAAGGAAGAATTAAGCAGACAGGAAATCATCCAAACAGGAGGATAAAGACTCTGATGGAGAGTGTTTGAAATTTGAGAAGGGGTGCTATGAACTCTCCCAAAGAAAAGAAACAGCGAAGAGGCTGATATAATTGCAGAGGGCAGCAGGGAACAAAAGAATGCAGGAAGCCAGGCAAAGAACATTCAAACCCCAAGACCCCCCGCCCCG
>SJXQ01005174.1:379930-411719 GCA_006408695.1 Aepyceros melampus | reverse complement strand
GGGCAAAGGCTAATTTGGATTCCAGAAACTGGATAATAAAGTTCTTAGATTTTTGCTCTATTCGAAGAAGGCACATGGCTTTAAGACATTGTGTTATCAGTGACATTTCAACCTGAGAAACCAGGAAAAGATGGAAATGAGATGGAAAGTCCACCCTGGATAAACCCACACTTTTTTTCTGAAGGCTCTCAAGCAACTCAGCATCGACTTGGCATCAAAAGCCCAGTAACCCTTGAGGCTGGGCTGTGAACACACCAGGACTTTCCGGGAACAATGGGAAAATATAATCAAGGACTCAAACCCCAGCACACGATAATTACTGTGATCCTGTCATTCCCTCATTGAATAGAATAAACCAGATGCTATAATCTTTAGGCAAAATGTTGCAGAAACAGCTGTAATAATGAAAGAATGGGCTAACAAGGTCAGATACCATGAAGAAAAACAAGAAAAGAAGAAAACAAGACCACCCCCCCCACCCCCCGCCAGCCCATTCCTTCCTGAAGCTCTCTCTCCCTTTAAGCCGAATTTCTCTAACACCTTGTTCCTCTTGTTCTGGGGAAGCATCCTCTTCAAGGCTGACTGGTTTCTGATTTCCCTGGCTTTAGACTTAAGCGTGTCACGCCAGCTTGGAAAGAGGCCAAACTCTAGATAAAAACAGCAACTTTCAACTCAAAAGCAGTGGAGTCTCAGAGCAACAGCTACACAAATGCTGGAGGAGACGTGAGCACACTCTGTGCTCCTTGCCACCTTCTCCAGGAAGCCTCTCTGATCTATTGATACATGGACATTGCCTGGGATGTGCTCGCTCCAGAAGGGAAAGGAAGACAAGGGCAGAGATGTGGGGTTCTTTAAATGGTCCAGGATGAGCTAAGGGTTGGGGACTTTTGCCTACGAAATGGCAATGACCCAGTGTCTATCTCCTGCTGCTGAAAAGAGGAAATGGACTGCAGCTTGGGGACAGACAGATGGCAGACCAAGATGGTTTCTTATCACGGTTGGTTGATTTCATTCTTCTGCATGGAACAACAGTAGTAAACCCCTTGGAGGTAGGGCTGCATATTTAAGAAAACTGATACACATTTGATATTTAAATTTTTGAGCAGAATAAAGGGAATGACTTATCAACCTTTCAAAAGAATGGTCTTGCTAGGAATAGTAACCCAGTTTTAAATATAGAGTTGCAGCTGGGATGTCTTCATGGTATAATTACTTAACTGGAAACGCTCTGCTATGAAATGGGTCCAGAGTACCAGCACAGTCCCCCTTCCACAGAACTACAGATTGTGCTGAGAAAAATTCTACCCCTCACAAAGCTCTGTAATGACCATGTATATAAATAAGTGCCTATTTACGTATGCACGCATTCAAATACAGTCACAGAGGCACGCATATATTTTTATAAATTCAGCCTCTTCCCATCTAATGAACAAACTCAGAAACAATTCTGTTTCATCCAGTGCCATACTATGAGTAGTAATTAAAAGAAAACCACTTAAACATTTATTGCCCAATATTAGACAAGTGTTTTCACAATGAAGCTGGTTCTATTTATTTAAAACACAAAATTATAATGGAAAATTACCCTGATCACTTAAACTCAAATACTACAGAGGCAAAATAACACTTTTGTCCCCCTCTATTGATCTAATTTAATGAGGTGGGATAAAGCACTGTGGATAATTAAGGATCAGATCTAGGAGAGTATGTATACTCTGTGTTGCAAATAAAATAACCCTGGAAGAGATGATCTAGAGTGAGAGAAAGAACTCAAGGGGGAGGCAAATGGGTTAGGCTTGGGTTCTCACAGTGCATACCCAGGAAAAGGTTAAGAGCCTGCACCTTGCTTAGATCTGAATCCCAGCTTCCCTCCCGCCCCCACCCCATTACCAGCTGAGTGTCCTTTGCCACATAACTTACTTTCTCTGTGCCTTGATAGCCTCATCTGTAGAGTGGGTATAATGCAAGTACCTACTTAATGCAGCTGTTGTGAGTACTAACAAGTTAATTCTGGCTTTATCACTCAGTCACTGAGTGAACTAGAAAGTTATTTACTTTTTTTTTTTTTTGGTTCAATTTTCCTCGCTTGTAAAATGGAGGTCCCTACTGGCTCTTCTTCACAGGCTACAATAGGAACAGAAAGAGATGATCTGAGCATGAGTGGTGCTCAGTATAGTAATTATTTTTACAAATGTGGGCTATCTCAATGTGATCTTCTTCACCTCATCCAATGCCATGCTGGGAAGTCAGCCTCTATCAGTAACTGTCAATCTTTCTTAATAGTTGACGTCTCTCTTTTTTATTAATTCATGTATTTTGCTGTGTTGGGGCTTAGTAGCAGCATACAGGTCTTTTGTTGTGGTGCATGGACTCTAGTTGTGGCACATGGGCTTAGTTCCAGGGCATATGGGATCTTAGTTCCCCCACCAGGGATCAAACCCATGTCCCCTGCATTGCAATGTGGATTCATAACTGGACCCACAGAAGTCTCTAATCTCTCTTTTAAATGCCGATATTATAAAACATTTTAAAAGGCATTGTGCACTTACTGTATAAAGTTCAAACTTATAATGATTATTATATAGTTAATCAATAAGGAAGAGGATATTTGAGTGAATGTACACATAGCTAAAATTCCTTCACAAAAGTGAAAAAGTCAGATATTACCCCAAGGTCATCACATTAGCCCACTATCAGAATATTATGACAAGGAACATTAGTCACACACAAATTAGTAGCATCTAGGTTTATACAACATTTAGCTGAGAATACAGAAAGGGATGAGACTTAATTCAATGTGCAGATCTGAATTAGAAAAAAAAAAATTTCTGAATCAGTCCTTTTAATTTCAGCAATTAGGATACATCCAAATAACTCTTGAATTAAATACAAATATATAATGAAAACTTCTATTTTAAGTTTCAGCCAGTGTGGCACTAAAAGGAAAATGCATAGCTTTATATGTGTGTTTATTAGAAAACAGAAAAAGAATATCAGTAAACAAATAATGCTAAATTTTAAGAAACTAAAAATGATCAAAGTTTTTTGCTAATGAAATTAGAAGTAATGTGTATATATTCTCTACAGGGAGTTAAATCATTAGGGCTCAATAAAGAGATAGTAAAAATACTCAGCATCTGTGAGGCACAGGAGCTGGGGAGTCAGAGTGGAGCCCTGGGAGCCCTGCCGGGTCTCTTAATAACTTGAATCTTGGGGACATGGGTGGGGGTTTCAGGAGAGACACTGGGCTGATGCTGAGGATGGGGCTTAGGGCAGCGGCTACTTCAGTATTTCTGCAGCTGTTGCCACCTCTCCAGGTCATAGCAGCTGAGCGTCTGTAATAAAATTAGGTAGGCTTCAAGATTCCTTCCAGCTTTTTCATGAAATCCAGAAGTTTCCAAATTCTGTTGAGGTGGGGTGAGATGGAGGCAGTTATAAAAACCAGAGATGAGAGAAAAGCAGTGGATTCCTTCTCCTACCTCTTTCTTCCCACGGAGAAACACATACTGTCATATAGTCACACACCCATCTACCCAATCTACACACATGCACAAACATAACACACACATATGCAATCAGCAAATCCCTAGAGATCACATTAAGTGAAGTCAATCAGCGAGAAATATATGATGTCGCTTATATGTGGAATATATTATAAAAAATGATACAAATGAATTTATTGAGAAAAAAGAAAGACTCACAGACATAGACATAGAAAATAATCTCATGGTTATCAAAAGGGAAATGGTAGGAGAGAGATAAATTGGGAGTTTGGAATTAACAGATACACACTACTATGTACAAAATATTGGGTTGGCCCAAAGGTTCATTTGGGTTTGTCCATAAGATGTTGCAAAAAAAAACTTGGACAAATCTTTGGGCCAACTCAATAGATAAATATGGCTCAGCAGTTAAGAATCCACCTACCAATCTAGGAGACACAAGAGATGCAGGTTTGATCCCTGAGTGGGTAAGATTCCCTGGAGGAGGAAATAGCAACCTATTCCAGTATTCTTGTTTGGAAAATTTCTTTGAGAGAGGAGCCTGGCAGGCTATAGTCCATGGGGTCACAAAGAGTCAGACACATACACACAGAGTAGATAAACAACCAGGTCCTACTGTGTAGCACAGGGAACTCTACTTAATATCTTGTAATAATCTAGAATGAAAAAGAATCTAAAAAGAATATACAATGTGTGTGTGTGTGTGTGTATGTGTATGTATGTATGTATGAATACCTGAAACCCTTTCCTGTACACTTGACATTAACACAGCACTGTAAATTAATTATACTTCAATTTAAAAAAATAACCAGCAAACCTCTAAACTTGACTTTCCAAAGCAGAACCCTGTGTGCCCATCTCATCTTATTTTCTAGCACAGGCTTCTGAGACCCACAATTTCTGCAATGGATTTTGTGCTGTCTAGAGGGCAGGGGGCCTCTGCACAGCCACTGGGCAGATTTCCAAGATCCCAGGCCACTTGGAAGACATCCAGAGGCACAGCTCAGGCAACTGTAGCTCCTTGAAGAATAAAGATCATCTCAGAGACGACATGACGGGGAAACGCCCGGCTCCCCCTTGGAGGAAGCTGAGAGAGATCAAGGGCTCCAGAGACACCCCAGGGAGGGCAGGCAGGTCCCTGGGACCAGCCTGTTTCCCGAGCGCAGGACGTAAAGTCCTTCCTCCGGGGTGTCACGTTGCCAGGTGTGGGTAAGAACTGCTGTAAGAACTGTGGCTGAGAGGGTGATGTCCTTTTATTTTTAATCCTTCAAGAAAATCAGAGGCACTGCCGGAGGGTTTGGGCTTAGAACCTTGACATGTGAGAATTATACGGTCTATCACTTCCCAGAATGCCACTGCGGCTCATGGCAGAGAGAGAGTGAGAGAGAGAAAAGACTTGTTCAACAAAGAGAGCTGTTAACAACTTTGAACCCGAAGACAGCAAACGGATGTGGCTCTTCATATTAATACTTCGAGATGAGAGGCCCGGGGCTGGGTGAAGAAACAGCTTTTCTGACACAGAAAAAGGATAACAGAGGATCAAGGAGACCCACCTTCCTCGAACAAGACACCTGATTTTGCCTTTCAAGAAGCCAAAGAACCAAGAGGGTTAAGATGTCTCAGAGACATGAAGAGAACACTGGAAATCGTCTCCTTAAGAAGCTCATCCCCATGTGTGCAGGCGACTTAGGGCATCATTCAGTGCAAATGTGAAACACTGGAAATTTCTTAGATTTGTCTATCACTGAAGAACTGGCTGCGAGAGCAGAGAACACTGCCACATAAGCAGTAAAACCCAAAAGCTGACACACATAAGCTCCACCCATAGGTGTCTTCAGGGGTGTAGTTTAAAAGCACCACTTTGGGGAACAAAGCAAACTGAGAAAGATGCTCTGTGATATTCTGTATGTGTGTGTGTGCCTGTGTGTCCAGTCGATAAGACATGTCCGATTCTTTGTGACCCCATGGACTGTAGCCCACCAGGCTCCTCTCAGGGGATTTCCCGAGCAAGAATACTGGAGAGGGTTGCCATTTCCTCCTGCAGGGGATCTTCCAGACCAGGGATCGAACCCACGTCTCTTGCATCTCCTGCATTGGCAGGCAGATTCTTTGCCCATAGAGCCACCTGATATTCTGTATACCTAGTTTCAAAACAAACCAAGAACTGTTTACTTGTGAAGATGCCTATATTAATAAAAGTTAGAGGATGGGGACCTCTTAGGCGGCCTGGTGGCTGACTCTGGGCTCCCACTGCAGAGGGCACAGGTTTGATCCCTGGTCAGGAGGAAGGTCCCACATGCTGCACAGTGTGGCCCAAAAAACGTTAGAGACTGAAAAATTAACAGCAAATTCATGCTGGTAGTTGCTGCTAGGGATTGGGGAGGGAGTACAGAGGGAGGGAGGGAGGGAGGAAAAGAGGGATGAAACATGTTCTGGGCAGGGTACAATGCTATCAGTATTGTTTGATTTCTTTTCCTCAATCCATGGAATTCTCCAGGCAAGAATACTGGAGTGGCCACTCCTTCCTCCAAGGGATCTTCACGACCCAGGGATCGAACCCAGGTCTGCCGTATTGCAGGCAGATTCTTTTATCGTCTGGGCCACCAGGGACTTCCCCCCGCCCCACCCCCTCCTCTATATTACAAAGATCTGATGCCAACATGATAAATTTTGAACATCTATAGCTTTGTGATGAATGTCTGTGATATCATTCTCTATACAGTCAATATTTTTTTACTTTCCAGTTTTTAAAAAGACTCTCCCTTTCATTTTTATAACAGGAAAATACTAACAGTCATGCATATGAAAATCTGATGCTTCCAACAGCTCCCTTTTAAATTCTTTCCTGCTCACTGAAAACCAATGGATGTCAATTTTCTGCAAAGAGAAGTTTTTCTTCCTACTAGAGGTTCAAAGTGGGGACACCAAACACAAGTGACGACAGACATGCGAGCATGATTTTCAAAAGAAAACAGGGGCATTCTGATTAAACAGAGCAGTCTATAAGATGAGCTTCACATCAACGGATTAGATACAGACTTGAAAAAACTTTGCAATCACATGCCTAAGGTTAGCTATGGTGACACATAGCTCACAGGAGATTGGGAATCCTGTTATTTATTCAATCACATTGTTTGCCATGGCAACGAAAGTGTAAATGAAATCACCATGTGGGCATTTGTTATAGGAGCGCCCCAGAGGTATCAGCTGGGGGTATTCACACATGAGGTACATTGTATGTGAATGTAATGATACCTAGACATGGCTGCAAACTCCTAAAGGAACCTAGAGGCTGTGTGCTCAGTTGCTTCAGTTGTGTCAACTCTTTGCAACTCCATGGACCATAGCTCACCAGGCTCCTCTGTCCATGGGATTCTCCAGGCAACAATACTGGAGTGGGCTGCCATGCCCACTCCAGTATTGGAAGATCCCCTCCAGGTGATCTTCCCAACCCAGGGATCAACCCATGTCTTTCACATCTCCAGCATCTGCAGCCTGGTTCTTTCCCACTAGTACCACCTGGGATTCGCTATCTAGAGGCTGTGCCTACTTCGAATTAGGCACTTTTTCGTGCCTTGAGATAAAGTTGAACTCAGATGAAGAAGCAGTTATTTCTCTTAGGTCTTGAGACATCATGGGGGTTGGGGTGAGCTTTATTCGCCTGCTCTCTGGCTTAACCAGACCCCTGACTTCTCTTTGGTGTCATACAGACACAATCGGCACCAAAGAGGCCCTGGACTCCAGACAGAGAGCAGCATTTCACGTGACGTGATGGTTAGGGACTACACATACATGCTTGCATCTCAGCGATGAGGCCGTCAGGAATTTTTATCAAGGCCTTGTTTCCCAAGTTTCCTTCCAACACGATGAATCAAAGCTCAGCACCTCTAATTAAGGGTGACCTTCACTAAACATTTGGCTTTAGATTATTTGAGGAACATTTTTTTCTTCTTCCAGTGTAGCAGCCCAGACATCTTGGGACCAGCATAATGGGCTCCACATGCCTTCTCCATGGGGTCCGGCTCTGTGTGTCTCCCCCAGCCCCCCGCATCCCTGCCTCTCCATTACAGAAACAGCAGGAGGCTGCCAAAAGCTCAGGCCTCAAGGGCTGCCAGACCTCTGCATACCATCTGAAGATCAAGGGGCATCCATCTGCAGCATGATAATTTAAACCATCTCCCTGTGTACAAACACAAAGAAGAAAGGAACTGCAGGACCTGGCTCCTCCATAGATATCAGACAGAGAAAGCACAAGTTGGTTCAACTTCTCTAGGAAGAACTGATATTTTCACAAACCCATAAAAGTTAATCCTCTCACTGCACCGTTACGTTGACCCCATGCATTTGGCAAAATACAAACGGCCAGAGGGCTCTGAGGTCCCAGACCCACAAAGGATTCTTCTTCAGCCTTTTCAACTGCTTCCTTTCTTCCCAGCTCCCTGATGGAGTTTACTGAGATCAGGGTATTAAAACACAAAACAAAAACTTTTTAACAGAAAGGCAAAAAAAAAAAAATTGAACCATGCTAATACTAGAGTTTTCATCTCTAAAATAATCCCCAAGTTCAACTGTCTCTTAAGAGTGAAATGCTAGATGACTTAGACGGAACAAAGAGAGATGCTTTTCAGATCCCTGGGTTACCAAACCTTCTCCTTGGCCAGTGGCATCTGCACCAGGTTTGCCACTTGGCGGCCGGGCTGCCCCATTCCCTTGCAAGTCCCAGGGACCAGGCAGAAAATCTCTGACTCAAGAAAATAGCAATGGGAGTTCCCATGGAAACAACCAGGGAGAGAAGCAGGAAGAAAAAAACGCAGAGCTAAAAGGATAACAAAAGAGAAATCACAACAATTATCCAAATCTTTGCTTCCTAGGAGTGAAGAGGGAGATTTGGGTAGCCGGAGTCCATACAACTCTGGCTATTCTGTAGTTGGTTTCAGCCACAGTAATATTCCAGACCTGGGTATACTCACGCTAGACAGCTAGCACCTCTGTCCTTCCATCTGATACAGACTTGGGGGCAAACATTAGCTCTATGGCAATACTTCCTTCCCCAGAGTCTTCAGAAATCCACAATCCCAATTTGGTCTTGTCCATGTATGATTAATATTTTTCACTTAATAATTATCTGTTCTACCAACTCATCCAAAAATTAGCCTTGCTATCAGATATATGTGATATTAAAGTTTGGATGATCTAGTTATTTTGAAATACTTCAGCTTAAAACAGTTTTGAAAACAGAGCCATCCAAGCACCACCTCTCTCATCCCTTGTTTAACTGTCATCACATCTGATATTTTCCTGTTCATTGTTTGCTCATTTCCATCTGTCTCCCTCACCGGGTTGCCCCACACTGAGAACTACCTGTCCGTGTTGTTGCTGTTCAGTTGCTCAGTTGTGTCCGACTCTTTGCGACCCTGTGGACTGCAGCATGCCAGGCTTCTCTGCCCCTCACTATCTCCTGGAGTTTGACCAAGTTCGTGCCCATTGAATCAGGGATGCTATCCAACCATCTCATCCTCTGCTGCCCTCTTCTCCTTCTGCCCTCAATCTTTCCCAGCATCAGGGTCTTTCCAATGAATCAGCTGTCCATTACAGATCTGTAAATGAATGAATGGATGGATGGTATGGGAAGATGCTGATTCAACCTGCCTTATGACGTAACCTGTGACATAGCCCAAGGGGTTGGAGAGAAAAGATCTTAAAGGGAAAAAGAAGATCACCAAGATTTCTAAGTTTTTTTAAAACATTTTTTAACATTTCCCACCTACAACATAGGTAGTCTTGAGCTTCCCAGAATTATACAAATTCAAGCTAAAAATCAATCCATCCAAAAAATAAAAACCGAGAATTTTATTAGTGAAAACAGAATTCCTGAGTGTTGTTTTATGAGCAGTTGAGAAAGAAAAAAAATTTGTGAAGTAATGAGATTTAGGGGGCCAAGGAGACATACAATGAGTCTCCAAACATTTCTGTTCCCTGCCTTTCACTCTACACAGTCCTGGGAGGAGGTAAAGATCCCACAAGGGCTCACAGAGATTCTGATTCAGTACTGCCTCCCTGAAAGTGACAGACTTAATTATGCAGGCTTTGGACAGGTCTTGGTAGGAGCTGTCTCCAAGCACATTTTTCCCCCTCCTTTGGTCACAGTTTCATTTCTAGATATTGAGATTCCCTGGTTGCTCAACCATCAGTAGACTTGGGGCAGGATGAAAAACCCAGACCCCTCTGAAGATCTGGAATGATTTGTGCGTCTGCATTAGGAAAGGTTCGTGACCCGAAGGTGCATAAGCATCATTCGGAGGCTCAGAAGGATTCATCTTGGTAAATTGTTTCTAACAGCTCTGGCAACTTGAAAGTGGCAACCCTGCCAAGCTGGGTGAAACAAGCCTCTCAGATCTAGAGGATAGATGACGGAGGGTCCAAGGAGGTTGGATGTTTAGTTGAGCGAGGCAGTGGGGATGAATGGAGATGGAAAACCAAGATAGATTTCTGCCTTATTGCTTTCTTTGGATTTTCTAATTGATTTAAATTTATTTTTGGGTGTGCTGGGCCTTCGTTGCTATGTGCAGACGTTCTCTAGTTGCACTGAGCAGAAGGGCTACTAGCAGTGCACGGGCTTCACATTGCAATGGCTTCTCTTGTTGTGGAGCAAAGGTTCTAGAGCATGGGCACTGTAGTTGTCGTGGAATGTGGGCTCTTCCCAGACCAGGGATCAAACGAACCTGTGTCCCCTGCACTGGCTGGTGGATTCTTATCCACTGTACCACCAGTGAAGTCCTGGGTGGTACAGTAAGTCCTTTTCTTACTGAAAGCACAGCACGGTGGTCAGGTTCTGGGGCAAAGCATTTCCAGGCCACTTCTGGTAATCATGTGGGAGACCAAAAGGTCTTCACATTGCAATGGCTTCTCTTGTTGTGGAGCAAAGGTTCTAGAGCATGGGCACTGTAGTTGTCGTGGAATGTGGGCTCTTCCCAGACCAGGGATCAAACGAACCTGTGTCCCCTGCACTGGCTGGTGGATTCTTATCCACTGTACCACCAGTGAAGTCCTGGGTGGTACAGTAAGTCCTTTTCTTACTGAAAGCACAGCACGGTGGTCAGGTTCTGGGGAAAAGCATTTCCAGGCCACTTCTGGTAATCATGTGGGAGACCAAAAGGGTGGTACAGTGCGGATACCAGGTCCCTTCGGGTAATGGCACCAAACTGGATGGTTGTTTAATAACTTAGTCTCCATAAGAGACTGACAAGTGATGATAAAACAATGCAGGTAAGTATGTGTTAAAACGCAAGTATCTCCAAGGCACACAGAAGTGCATGGTGAAGAATATTTTAAGCAACATTTAAAAACAACAGGGACTTCCCTGCTGTGGTCCAGTGGTTAAGACTTTGCCTTCCAGTGCAGGGATGTGGGTTCAAACCCTGGTAGGGGAGCTTAAGATCCCATAGGCTTCACAACCAAAAATCCAAAACATAAAACAGAAGCAATATTTTAACACATTTAATAAAGATTTTTTAAATGGCCCACATAAAAAATGTTTTTAACTGACTTAAAAAATGAATACATAAATAAAAAATAAAAGGAGCATACATGATTTCACATGTATCTATCTAGGTATACAAAGCACATATACCCACAAACTGTTAATGATGAATATAAGGAGAGATGCAGCGAGGTCAGCCTTCAATTTCCACATTCTCTTTTCTGCCACAGTTCAATTTTTAGACCAGACAGAGATATTTGGGATGCTCATGATATTATTTTAAACTCCTAAGAGATTATCTGGGTATTGAATTCATGCACCTATTATTAGTTGATCTCTTTATATTTCCCTATACAAGATACACAACAGCAATACCAGTAATTATTAAGACAATGAATGGAAACAGGAAATAAAGGAGTCTTTATATGAGATGAAGGACTCACAGGCTGGTGGGCGTGTGGCCCACTAGGGCCTTTCTGCAAAATAGCCAGGCTTCCCTTGGTGTTGCTTTGGAAGCACCTCATCCCAACTTTAACTCAGGAGTTCAACTTTGAGAAATCTGGTGTAAGGAATTTACCCCTAAGGATTTATTCTGATTGACTTGGAAAAACAGTGATCTACACTGAAATCTGTTTAGGCAGTGTTAAAAGGGTAAAAAATTGAAGTAATTTAAATATCCATCCGTGTGATTGAATATAAGACATAATCATTAAAGTCTTGTTCTCAGAGATAATTTCAAGTCAGGAAATGTTCAAAAAATGAAATTAAATGTCCAAAACAAACAAACCTGTGAAAACCTAGAAATATCATCTGGTTTTAACGTTGTACTGAATAAATATACATTGTTTATATATACCTCTATGCGTGCCTACCTGCTAAATCGCTTCAGTCCTGTCCGTCTCTTTGCGACCCCTGCGGACTGTAGCCTGCCAGGGGATTCTTCCGGCAAGAATACTGGAGTGGATAGCCATGCCCTACTCCAGGAATCTTCCTGATGCAGAGTCGAACCCAGGTCTCTTGCATTGCAGGCAGATTCTTAACCGTCTGAGTCACTAGGGAGGGTGGACCCTCAGGGAAGTCCCTGTTACATTCTTTACATGTTCTATTAGTTTCAGAATCTGAAAAAACATGACCATAAATGTGCCCTTGTGTAATCTCAACCCTTGCAAGCTGCTGTTTTCTTCCCTTTGGGCTTACGGCCTGATCTTAGGGAAGACTGATGGAGGACAGACTGATANGACCCTCAGGGAAGTCCTGTTACATTCTTTACATGTTCTATTAGTTTCAGAATCTGAAAAAACATGACCATAAATGTGCCCTTGTGTAATCTCAACCCTTGCAAGCCGCTGTTTTCTTCCCTTTGGGCTTACGGCCTGATCTTAGGGAAGACTGATGGAGGACAGACTGATAGACGGCGGGGGCCTCTGGAGACACCGAGAAAGGTGATCCCATGGAGATTCTCTAAGCCAGACCACGTGTGTTTAAAAATGAATTTCCATGTGGCACAGGGCAAATCGGGGTAGATGCATGTACTCTATGTCCCTTTATTTTAAGTTCTCCGTTTTAACCCAAGGTCTTTACGGCAAGTTTCCTGAAACTGCTGCTTGCAGGTTCCCTTCCTTCCCAGGTGGATTCTCTCCCTTCCTTTTGCTTTCTTCCTCCTTTCCTCTTCTTAATCGATGCCACCTCCCCTGCGCGGAACGTTTTTGCTGTACGCAGGTACCAGAGTTTCTGCGGAGGAGTCTGGCCGCAGAGCGGCTGAGCATCCTCGATCAGGCAAGCTGCCTCCCCGGCTCCCTCCAGGATGATGTCTTGCAAGGGAATTACATCTTCTCCTCCGCGATTGGCCGCCCGCTGGGCCACGATGCCCGCTCTGTTACTGTGCTCATCCGCAGACCCCGCAGATTCTATCTGAGCCTGGGGAGGCGACAGAAGCGTGTCTATCAGTAATCTAATTCCTCACGCCTGGTGAAAGGAGCCAATATTATCGCGGCAAAGACGCGCCTCTTGCTATATTGATTTTTATATTAACCATAAAGGACAGCCGGGCCCCCGAAGAGCGAGGCTGTGAAGGGAAGATAAAGTTCTCCCACCTCCCTCTTGGCTCGCAATTTGTGAATATTCTTCGGCTAAAATTCCTGCTTCGTCATGCCTGACAATCTCTCCTTTTAGGCCGGTGGGCTCCCCATTCTGTGTCCAGTGGCTCCAGGCCAATCTTCAGCTGATGGACTTAATACTTAGTCTTTCACGTTCCCAATCAGTCCAGGCTTGGGAAACTAGCTGCTTCTAACGGATAGAATTCTTGGCCCCTGTTTCCCTTTATGTCCATGGAGCCAGGACCTTACTGACATATTCTCCTGTGGTTGATGTTTGCATTCTGCATTTTCCTCTAAATTTTCTTCCCTGATGCTCTCCATGGTTCACCAAAAAAAAAGGGGGTGGGGTGGGGTGGGGATAGTAGCTGGTCTGCTTGTTTCTTTCATTCCACCCCTCTTCACCATCAAGATGTGAGACCCACAGGAGCAGGGACCCTGTCCAATGTGTTCACGGCTGAATCTGCAGCCCCAGAAAACGGCAGACACTTGAAAATATATGCGGAATGAGTGGATGAGTTCTGCGTTACTTTACATAATAATACTGCATATTTAACCTTCTCTGAGTCTGTTCCTCCTGCTTCTCATTTTCATGGCTATCTCCCCTTCCATATGGATAGAGTGGCAGGGTGAAGCCGTCCATAGAAAAGTCAAGAAACCCTAAAGAAAACAGGAATGTTTCAGCTAGCAATGATTCAATGTTTACTTATAATTGATGCACAAAATATTAAATAGAATAGCACCCCCTAGATGCTTCCGAAGGATTTTCTTGGGCAGGTTCTTGGTCCTGATTTCTTCCGGTCACTGAGGTTTTCCAAACTCCCCCAGCCCCTGAAGTGAGCTCTTACAAGTGACGCATATGTGAAGAGATGAAGCCAGTCCATATCCCACAGAGAAGCCATATGTTGTTTTTTGCTCTCCAGCTTCATCATAACAGGGAATTTCCTCTTTCCCCGTGCATGCAGTGTTTGGAAAGGAGGTACTCCAGTTACTTATTTCGGTGTGACAAACCATCTCTCAAGTTTCTGGCTTAAAATAGCATTGATTTTGCTCACAAATCTGGAATTTGGGCAGAGCTCAGCCACAATATTTTGCCTCAGCTCCACAAGACAATGTTACAGGTGGAGCCAATGCTGGAGATTAGAATCATTTTTTTAAAATAATTTCATTTCTTTATTTTTGGCTGTGCTGTCTTTGTTGCTTCCTGGTTTTTCTGTAGTTGTGGCGAGTGGGGGCTACTCTCTAGTTGCAATGCTCGGGCTTCTCATTGTGGTGGCTTCTCCTGTTGCAAAGCATGGGCTCTAGGGTGCATGGTCTCAGTAGTTGTGGTACACAGGCTTAACTGCTCTGCAGCATGTGGACTCTTCCCAGACCAGGGATCGAACCTGTGTCTCCTGCACTGGCAGGTGGATTCTTTACCACTGAGTCAGCAGGAAAGCCCTAGAATCATTGGAAGATTCACTCACTTGAGTGGCCGTGGATCTGTCAGCTGAACCCATCAGTTAGAACAGTCACAGGCAGCCTCTCCAGGTGGCTTGAGCTTCCTCACAACAAGGCAGTTCCAAGGACCAGGGACTTAGGAAAGGCAGGGAGATGCAGACAGAAACCGCATCAGCTTTTGTGATTTGGTCTTCATGTCACTTAGCATCACCAGTAGATTCCATCTGTCCTGTAAATCACAAGACTGTCCACATTCAAGGGGAATCAAAATAGCTTCCACTTCTTATTGAGTAGTAAGGTTCTGGAAGAATTATGAGCTGGAACTACTACTGTGGCCTGTTTTGGGGGACTATACTCTGCCACACAAAAAGAGTCAAGGTCCTGGCTTCCTACTACATAAGCCCACAGAGTCTCTGATAGATTTCCCATCATGTCTTCTAGTCAGTTAAGAAGAGGCAATATACCAAATGCATGCTCTCTCCGAGACGGTCCTTAACTGAAAAATTTGAGGGACTTCCCTGACAGTCCAGTAGTTAGGACTTCGCCTGCCAAGGCAGGGGGTGTGGACTCAGTCGCTCGTGGGGAAGCTAAGGTTCCACATGCTAAGTCGCTTCAGTCGTGTCCGACTCTGTGTGAGCCCAGAGACGGCAGCCCACCAGGCTCCCCCGTCCCTGGGATTCTCCAGGCAAGAACGCTGGAGCGGGTTGCCATTTCCTTCTCCAATGCATGAAAGTGAAAAGTGAAAAGTGAAAGGGAAGTCGCTCAGTCGTGTCCGACTCTTAGCGACCCACGGACTGTAGCCCACCAGGCTCCTCCATCCATGCGATTTTCCAGGTAAGAGTACTGGAATGGGGTGCCACTGCCTTCACCGAAGGTCCTACATACCTATTGGCAAAACACCAGAGTACAAACAACAGAAGCAATATTGTAACAAATTCAGTAAAGACTTCAAAATGGCCCACATCAAAAAACATCTTGAAAATAAAAGAGAAACTTGAGATAATTATAGATGTACATGAAGTTGTAAGAAATGGTACAGAGATGTCAGTGGACTCCACCAAGTTTCTCCCAATGGCAACATCTTACAAAGCAATACTGTAATATCCCAACTGGGAAACTGACACTGATACAGTTCACCCATCTCATGCAGACTCCTCCATCTTGTAGACACGTGTCTGTGCTTGCATTTACTTCTACATGATTCTATCAACTTTATCAAAATGTTGTCACGTGTCTGGGTTTATGTTTCCACCATCACAGTCAAGATACAGAGTTCCATCACGAGGACTCTTCCCACTGCCCTTTTGTAACTTTGATTCATCTCCTTCAAATACCACCCCTCCCTAAGCCCTGACAATCACTAACCCATTCTGTATTTCTGAAATTTTGTCTTTTCAGAAGTTTATTTAAATGAAAGAATGCAGTACATAACCTATTGAAAATAGCTGTTTATCACTCAGGATACTTCCTTAGAGACTCATCCGAACTGTTGTATGTATTCACCTCGTTCCTTTTCATGGCTGTGTAGTATTCCGTGGTATGGACAAATGACAGTTTGTTTAACCATACCCTGTTGACAGACATCTTTCCCTAGACTTTCAATTCATAAACAATGACATAAGGGCCAATGACATGGTTGGTTGTTGTTGGTTTGCTTGTTTCTTCAGAATGGCACCCTGAGCATCATGCCTCCCATTGGAAACCATAGTTGAAATTCTCAGATCTGTTTTCCAAGTCATATTTTTAAATCCCTGACAGCCTTATGGCAGGTTTTATTTTTCATCAGTGATTCCTAATCAGTTTCTATTGCGGCAACCAAAGAATCCCACTTGACACACCTCTACATGCAAGGGTTTCACACCAACAATCCAAGAAATGGATATTGGCAAAAGTCTCCAATGTTTTGAAAACCTCTTTTTAAATCTCTTATCATCTTATCCCTTATAGCTTATTCACCTTCTGGATATACTATCAACTGGACATTAAAAAGACAAAAGAGAATCAGCGAAATAATGAAAAAAAGAGGTACAAAATTCTAAATCTATTCAACCCAAGAAACATTTCAAGAAAAAGTCACACTTCCCCAATCAGCAAAAGTCAACCATAACAAAACTGACTTCCGTGGTTCTACAAAATGAAGATCGGTAGATACTCGGATACAGAATGAACAAAATCAAAAAACAAGAGAGGAAAGAAAAAACAGTTACAGGCAGAACAGGAAAATTTACAGGTGGAATTTCATGTGATCTTATATTTCACTGCAGCTTGACTAGTAAAATAAAATGAATTGATTTTATGACCAGGGCGATCCATCTGAGAAAAATACACTTAGAGAAAACAGCCCACAAGAACAAAACCAGAAGTGTTTCTAACAATAACTTTGGGCCCCTCGATTTGAATAATTAGATCATTGGGCACCATGATTAAAGAAAGTTATTCGTTCTTTTCTTTTTGAATGTCTTTGTGATTCACCATCTTCATACTCAGAATCTTTTTTTCTCAATGCTACTGTTAACGTTTTCACCACTGAGAAACGTCCAAGGTCTCACACAGAGCAGGACTTTTTTGTAAGAGAGGCAAACACAGAGAGTTTTAACAAGAGAAAGTGCCTTCCCTGGTGGCTCAGAGGTTCAAGTGTCTGCCTGCAATGCGGGAGACCTGGGTTCAATCCCTGTGTCAGGAAGATCCCCTGGAGAAGGAAATGACAACCCACTCCAGTATTCTTGCCTGGAGAATCCCATGGACGGAGGACCCTGCTAGGCTATAGCCCATGAGGTCGCAAAGAGTCAGACACGACTGAGCGACTTCACTTTTACTTTCTTTAACAAGGGAAGGACAGTGAACTTTGTTGGTTTAGGCTGCCCAGGATTCAATATTCCTTTTAGTGACAGCACCCTGATTTCTTTTTTTTTTTTAATGTATATATTCATCCTTGGCTGCTCTGGTCTTCAGTGCTGCGTCCAGGCTCCCTCTACTTGCGGGGCTTGGGCTTCTCACTGCGGCGGCTTCTCTTGCTGCGGAGCAGACTCTTTGGTGCATGGGCTTCAGTAGTTGCTACACATGAGCTCAGTAGCTGTGACATGTGGACATATGGGCTATAGAGCACAGGCTTAGTAGTTGTGGCTCATACACTTAATTGCTCCACAGCACGTGGAATCTTCCCAGATCGGAGATTGAACCTGTGTCTCCTGCATTAGCAGGCAGATTCTTTACCACTGAGCCACCAGGGAAGCCCCCCGATTTCTTATTACAGTAACTGCCTCTCTCTCATTTGAGTGAGATTTAACAGAACTGCCAGTAAACTATCCGGTTCTTCCTCCACCAAAACAGAGCACGTGAGCCATCCTTAGCCATCAGCCTCTCTCAAGGGATTGTGACTCTTGAGTGGAGTGAAGGTACGAAATGCACAGACGTAGAGATGAGCCCTGGTAGCTTTCTGCTTACTAGGTTAGTAGCAGGAGCCTCATGTCTGGGTTTCACTGGTGGTGATGATCCTGCTATCTTTCCTGGAATTACTTCTCTATCAAGAAAGTGAAGTCGCTCAGTCGTGTCTGACTCTGCAACCCCATGGACTGTAACCTACCAGGCTCCTCCATCCATGGGATTCTCCAGGCAAGAATACTGGAGTGGGTTGCCATTTCCTTCTCCAGGGGATCTTCCCGACCCAGGGATTGAACCCGGGTCTCCCGCCTTGCAGGCAAACGCTTTAACCTCTGGGCCACCAGGGAAGCCCTGTTGTCAACCATCAAGGAGTCCTACTCTATGGAAGATCAACATCTTAAACATCTTGTTTTATGGCCATCATCACATCCACCCCTTACTGCTAGAACATCTTAAGTCACAAATGTAGGAAACTGAGTCAATATGGATTTTTAAGACCTACTCAATTCTCATTATTTTTTTAAAATCTTTGTTAACCATCTTTTCTTTTTTTTAAAAAAGTATTTGGCTGCACTGGGTCTTAGTTGCAGCACACAGGATCTTTCATCATGGCACACGGACTCTCTAGGTTGTGGCACTCGGGCTTAGCTGCCCTACAGCATGTGGGATCTTAGTTCCATGACCAGGGATCGAACCCATATCCCCTGCATTGCAAGGTGGATTCTTGACCACTGGACCACCAGGAAGTCCCCAGCTCTCATGCTTGAGATGCAGACACAAGTCCTACAGGAGAAGTGACGTGCCTTGGGTCATAGTGAGAAAGGAACCCATGCAGGGCTAGAACCCACAACTTTGGATTCCTAGTTAATGCTGTTCTGGCAACTCTGCCTCTCACCGAGGAACACAGTACTTCTATTCAAGTTTCTTTCCCAAATTCCATGTAAGTACCTTTAGTTTCATGTTTGAAGGTTACTTTGCACTGTAACCCATCTCTCAGTGATCATTTAAAAATATTCCATCTTAAAAAAAAATCCCATCTATTGACAAACCCCCAATTAAGTTTCTCCTGTCAATTAATTAAAGCTTAGACAAACAAAATGCTGCTTTTTTTTTTAAACTTAAAGTTTAGTTTTAAAAATGGCATGCAATTAGCTGACAACAGACGTGATCTCAGCAGGGTTTCAATTATGCTATGGATGATAGTTCCCTAATTCAATACAAAGCTGTAATTAAGAATGTAATTAACTCTTGAAGTTGTCCTGATGTCATACAACACGAGATCACATAATGACCCTTGTTCTTGGGGAAAAAAAAAAAAGCCTCTGGTGAGTCAAATTATTCCTCTGGGGGAGTGTGTGTGTTTTTACTTATCATTTAAGTACATAAAATAATTTCTAATGGGCCTTTAGCCAAAAGATTGGTTACATTTACAATGCCAGAAAAATACACACAACATAACTTTTCAAGCACCTGCTCCTGGGGATCTGGGGAACTGAAATTTGGAACTGTTTCTCATGACTGATAAAGAGCCATTTGTGGTATAATGCAACAGGAGAGGAAACTCAAAAGGATTCCTATAGGAATTTATCTTCAAACACAAGACAAGCTTAGCATCCCTTCCCAAACTTCTGTTCTGAATTCATTCCTGAATAAACTTTAGAGCTGGGACCATGGCTATTGCATTCACCACTGTCTCCTTAAAGCCAAACCCCAATCTGGCATATAGTGGATAATAAATACATCTTGCCAAATACCATGAATCCACAAACATGCCACAGTGTCTATATGATATTTTTGGTGTCTTATCCAAGATCACAGAATAAATAAACAGCAGAGCCCAGATTAACTGGCTTTTGAAATCTCTACAATTCCCACTGACTGATAACCTTCATTCCCCCATAGAGCACTGCTGTTGTAAAAATCCCTAAGAAAATGAAGGAAAAGGAAACAGAAGAGAAACACAGAATATATCAAACTTTCTTTTAAGCTTATTGATTCACCTTTTATTTGTTGGTTAGTTTGTTTCTTGAGAGATATGAGTTTGTCTGTTTGTTTTATGTTTTATCATCTGGTATTTGAACATCAAGTACCACGATCTGGAACCCTAGAACACTTAATAAACATCTCTGGCTTGAAAAGATAAATTTGCAAGCAGTTGAGTTTGCTGAGTGTCTGTTCTTACTTCTTTTTATTATATAACCACATGGCACCCTGGGTTTCCGCCTGGCTTTGTTCCTCAAAGAAATCAGTTGAGAAAGGAGACAGTTTTGCTTAGGAAAAAAAAATGAGTATGTTACTGCACTTGGAACAGATGAATAGAGATAAAATAATTTACCCAGAAGACAATCATGAAACATTTGGGTTTGAGCACTTAAGAACTCCTACCTGGGATTTCAAGACGTGTCTGGGGAAAAGTTTATTCTTTTTGAGCAAACAGAAAAATAAAATCACGCCTTCAGAATATTTATGCAACTACATTTTAAAACACTCATCGGTGATAGCTACTCAAAAAATTCAGTTGAATGGAAGTATGCCAAGGTGCCAGCTTTTGTTTTGGGTGGTGGGTTCACAGGTGCTTAGTACACTATTAAAACATAACCAATTCAATTATTATATAAATACAAGTGAGTCACACATGGTGCAAAGAAGAAAGTATGTCGTGGAACAAGAGTTACGATGAAGCCAATTCTGTATCTGTGGTCAAAAAATTTTTAAATGGAACAAAAATTAAACCAAGTTGCTGTAACATTAAAATATTTAATATAAAACAAGCAAACTAGAAACTGTTAACAGTAATGAGACAAAGACAATCTCTTTTGCTCCTGTATCAGTGGCTCATTGGAGGGTTTCATTCTAATTTGCACTGTGGTTGTTCCATGTCTCTAACATGCAGAACCACCTAGAGGGTTTCCCTGGCTTTCTAAAGCTGCGTTTTTCTTAAATGTAAAGCCCAGCTTCCTTCACAGATTTCACACCTTTAGTTCAGGTCATTTCTAAAGACCTGTTCTCCTTTGACCTGGAATAGAGAAGACATGTCTCCAAAATCAACTCCACATTCTCAAAGCTGTTTGTTGGGTCTGTTTGTATATAAGAGGGGAAAAATGGAAACCAAGGAAGGCAGAGGAAGGGAAACTTGCCCCAGGAGCTTTGCAAGCAGAGCTGAGATGGGCAGACCTCCCAGGATCCCACATGCTCAGAGCTGCCCCGATCGAGGGCATAGCAGGGTCTATGGAAATGTCCACGGGAAAAGGGTCACTGATTCAGCGACAAAGAGAGAAATGTGTTCACATGACTGTGACGCTGTTCAGCATCAAGAAAAATTAATTAATTTTAAAAAAGCATTCCATTCCCTACTTGGACCTTTTTAAAACACAAACTGTCACCTGAAGGAAGGAGAGCTCCCTGTGGGCTATTACATTAGTGTTCTGGAGCTGCTATAATAAAGCACCAAAAAGTGAGTGCCTTACAAAAACAGGAATTTAATCTCTCACAGCTCTGATGCCAAAAGTCCAAAATCAAGGTGTTAGCAGGACTCCCACGCCTCTAAAGGCTCAGGGGCTGCTGTGTTCCAGCCCTTTTTCTTATCTCCCCATGGTCACCAGTCATCCCTGGCATTCCTTGGCTGGGAGGGGCATCCATCCAATCTCTGCCTCCCTCATCACATGGCCTGTCTGTGTCTCTCTGTATGTCCTTTCCTCTTCTTACCAGGATACCAGTCATTGGATTTAGGGTCACTTGACAAATATGACCCCATTTTAACTTAACTAACTACATCTGCATAGACTCTATTTACAGACAGAGTCATATTCTGAAGTTCTGAGTGAATATGAATTTGGGGGAACACTATTCAATCCATTCCACCACCAAATTCTCCCAACAGTGGGGCTGCCCATCACAGACCTTTAATTAAATGTTGAAGAATCAACGAGTCAGTGAGCTTTCTGCCAATGACATTCCATGGTAGCTTTGAACAGCCCCAAACTGAAAGTCTGAAAGTCATCTATTAATTCATGCCTTTACCCATTAAAACTTTTTTTTTCTTATAAACCACAAAAATCACCTGGAAAGCAAACACTCAGATTTGCAATAAGGACCGAAATGGAGAACACATTTCTTCCTTCTTTTCTCACTCCAGGGATGTTTTTGGCTCAAACAATAAGTGATTGAAGAAACAGATTTCTCCACTGAGCGAGATAAAAGTTCTTTGATCTCTGAGAGACTCTTGTTTGCTTTCTGTGCCAAGAGCTATTAAATAGATTCCAAGTTCAAGTGTCTCCCAGGGACCCTAAGCATTTCTAGGGTTTCCCACCCTTTCTTCTCAGCTGTGAGTGATGGATTTAATCAACGTCTCAGACAACTTGTGGTATAAAGAGAATATCTAGCCTCAAACAACGGGGCAGGTCTTTTTGTGTGTGTCTGTGGGAACTCAAAGATTCTCTCAGGGGAAAAAATATAATAAAATAAATTAATCCCCATAGACAGCCATTTCTGTGCTCTCCCAGTTATAACTCACTTGTTCCATACACTATGTCTACACTGTAATTCTGCTCACAGCACCAACGCTATGCAGTCCCTTACATATATAACAGGAGTATCGAAAGGCCATTGCCAACCTCCCTCCAGTTTTCCTAACAGGACCCTAAGCTAACTAGTTACCCACTCTTCTCTTCTGGCCCAGGGCCCTCTGGCCCCATTTTTCTCCGCTAATCTTTCAGAACTTCAAGAAAGGAAACCTCACTGTTAGCTCTGGCTCATCCACAATTTGGCCATCAGAAATGGCTTTGTTGTTATTTAGTCGATAAGTTGTGTCTGACTCTTTAAGACCCCATGGACTGTAGCCCTCCAGGCTCCTCTGCCCATAGGATTTCCCAGGGAAGAATACTGGAGTGGACTATCATTTCTGTCTCCAGGGAAGCTTCCCAATGCAGAGATCACACCTATGTCTTGTGCATTGGCAGGCAGATTCTTTACCACTGAGTCACCAGGGAAGTCCAAAAATGTGCTTGATTTCTTCTCTACAGAGACAGAGAATAGCTTGTCAACATGACTGGTCAGTTCTGATCTCTGGGAAAAGAAGTCTTACTGCTCTGGGTCTCCGGTCCTCCTTCAGGAGACTATGTGCAGGTTGGCAGAGTCGATGGGGATTCCCGGCTCAGAGACGGAGAGCCTGGTGCCATTAAATATCATAGAGTGACCCTGGACCAGTCACGCAGCTTTTCTGTGCTTTCCTCATGGGTTGGCTTTGAAATGAAACGATATCATCCACCCAGGAGTCAGACAGTGCAGGTGAAAACATTGGTGATCATTTTCAGTGATCTCTGAAAATGCAGCTCTGGGATGAATTCCAAAAGGGCTCACCCTACACCTCCCCTGGGTTAAACACATCTCCCCCATTTGCTGGGCCTGCCTCCCGGCCCAAAGCATATAGGAAACCCAAGAGGAGGTATTTGGGAGTGCCCAGGTTCACTTCTTCATCTCTCAGCTCTTCTTCCTCCCATGAGGTTAGGGAGTATGTGGAGAGCTGAGGATCGGCCTGGATGTATGACCTGTGTGGTCCTTTTACTGGGCAAACATAACAATAAGGGAAACAGCATGTCTCCTCCCCAACGCTGGTTTGCAGGTGGCAAGCCTGCTGCAGTCAGAAACCATCTTTGATTCTATTCAGTGAGAACCAGACTGAAAATGAAGATACACCACTTACCCAGGTTTACCATAAAAATGACCATCAACCATGAGAGAAATCTGTCTTCAGGAGGCTAGAAACCAAGGTATCAGCAAGGTTGGCTCCTCCTGGAGAGAGAATTGTTCCTTTCCTAGCTCCTGGTGATTCCTGAGAATTCTGGTGTTTCTTGACTCACAGATGCATCTATCTTAACTAATTGCATCTACAAAGACTCCATTGCCCAATAAGGTCACCTTCTGAGGTCCCAAGTAGACAGGAATTTGGGGGTATGGAGGCACTACACTTATTACCAAAGAAGGCAACCAGAAGAAATCAGAACCCAGAGAAGGACAGAGGACTCTCAAAGGTATCCTTTGGGTACCTGGATCCAGCTATACCTGCAACCAACACCACTATCAAACTCTGTGAATGACGAGTCCATCAGGTTTCACGGACCCCTTTCAAAGCAGCTTGGAGTTGGATTCTGACACATGTAACTCAGAATCCTGATTAAATCAGTCTGGGATAAGCTTGGAAGGAGGCCGAGGGATGCAATTGAACTTCTGAGTTCCAGTCACCACCTGCAGAGTACAGCCAACTACNGGTCCTCCTTCAGGAGACTATGTGCAGGTTGGCAGAGTCGATGGGGATTCCTGGCTCAGAGACGGAGAGCCTGGTGCCATTAAATATCATAGAGTGACCCTGGACCAGTCACGCAGCTTTTCTGTGCTTTCCTCATGGGTTGGCTTTGAAATGAAACGATATCATCCACCCAGGAGTCAGACAGTGCAGGTGAAAACATTGGTGATCATTTTCAGTGATCTCTGAAAATGCAGCTCTGGGATGAATTCCAAAAGGGCTCACCCTACACCTCCCCTGGGTTAAACACATCTCCCCCATTTGCTGGGCCTGCCTCCCGGCCCAAAGCATATAGGAAACCCAAGAGGAGGTATTTGGGAGTGCCCAGGTTCACTTCTTCATCTCTCAGCTCTTCTTCCTCCCATGAGGTTAGGGAGTATGTGGAGAGCTGAGGATCGGCCTGGATGTATGACCTGTGTGGTCCTTTTACTGGGCAAACATAACAATAAGGGAAACAGCATGTCTCCTCCCCAACGCTGGTTTGCAGGTGGCAAGCCTGCTGCAGTCAGAAACCATCTTTGATTCTATTCAGTGAGAACCAGACTGAAAATGAAGATACACCACTTGCCCAGGTTTACCATAAAAATGACCATCAACCATGAGAGAAATCTGTCTTCAGGAGGCTAGAAACCAAGGTATCAGCAAGGTTGGCTCCTCCTGGAGAGAGAATTGTTCCTTTCCTAGCTCCTGGTGATTCCTGAGAATTCTGGTGTTTCTTGACTCACAAATGCATCTATCTTAACTAATTGCATCTACAAAGACTCCATTGCCCAATAAGGTCACCTTCTGAGGTCCCAAGTAGACAGGAATTTGGGGGTATGGAGGCACTACACTTATTACCAAAGAAGGCAACCAGAAGAAATCAGAACCCAGAGAAGGACAGAGGACTCTCAAAGGTATCCTTTGGGTACCTGGATCCAGCTATACCTGCAACCAACACCACTATCAAACTCTGTGAATGACGAGTCCATCAGGTTTCACGGACCCCTTTCAAAGCAGCTTGGAGTTGGATTCTGACACATGTAACTCAGAATCCTGTTAAATCAGTCTGGGATAAGCTTGGAAGGAGGCCGAGGGATGCAATTGAACTTCTGAGTTCCAGTCACCACCTGCAGAGTACAGCCAACTACAGCATGGAAACACGCTCCATAGTGGTTTGGTAAAGGCTGAGAATGTGCTGTGGCTCTCAGAGAAGTGGGGTCTCCCTGGACCCTCTTGGGTAAGAAGGTTGAGTAGGTAACCTGATCAATAAGGGTATCTCCAGGTGAATTATCACCCAGAGGTCATGCAGGTGCAGCTGAGCAGGCAGCTGTACCTGTTCCACAAGGGAGAGTAGGGGAAAAATCATGATGCTGGAGGTACAGTGAACGTGAAGGCAAAGTCGCTCAGTCCTGCCCGACTCTTTGCAACGCAGGGACTATAGCCTACGAGGTCCCTCCATCCATGGAATTTTCCAGGCAAGAGTACTGGAGTAGGCTGCCGCTTCCTGCTCCAGGGGATCTTCCCGACCCAGGGACTGAACCCAGACCTTCAACAGTACAAGCAGATGATTTTACTGTCGGAGCCACTGGGGATGTACAGTGGGTGAATAAAATTCAGCTCTGGGAAAACCTAATCAACCTGATCAATGTTTGGTGTGGGTGGGGGTGGCGTGGTTAGCTCTGTCACCATGGCAACAGGTTTGGACTTGTACGTTTAGAAAACAAAAGTGGATAAGAGAGCCAGAGACATGGGACCTTTTCTTACCATCCCTGTTGTATCATTTTCATTTGGGGCCAGTTTCATTGTAGCAGTTCCCTTGGAGAAGGCAGTGGCACCCCACTCCAGTACTCTTGCCTGGAAAATCCTATGGGTGGAGGAGCCTGGTAGGCTGCAGTCCATGGGGTTGCTAAGAGTTGGACACGACTGAGAGACTTCACTTTCACTTTTCACTTTCATGCATTGGAGAAGGAAATGGCAACCCACTCCAGTATTCTTGCCTGGGAGCATCCCAGGGACTGGGAGCCTGGTGAGCTTGGGCTGCCGTCTATGGGGTCGCACAGAGTTGGACGCGACTAAAGGACTTAGCAGTAGCAGCACTGGGAGGAATACAATGGGAAGGAGACAATGCTGCCTATGACTAGGCATGATCAGTCATATTTGAATCTTTGTGACCGCGTGGACTGTAGCCTACTAGGCTCCTCTGCCCATGAGATTTCCCAGGCAAGAATACTGGAGTAGGTTGCCGTTTCCTTCTCCAGGGGATCTTCCTGACCCAGGGATCGAACCTATGTCTCTTGAGTCCCCTACATTCCCAGGTGAATTCTTTACCACTGTGCCACCTTAGCTGAGTTACTAAGTGATGGCTGTTAAGTAGACTGGACTACCTCTGACCAGTGCACTTGAGTCTGTTGGTTGGAACACCTGGCAAATGGGGATGATATCGAGGAATGAGCAAGCTTCCCATGCCTGGGTCTGACTACTTAGTTCTGTGGCCATGTCCTGCATTTATGAGTAGAAATCATATTAATATTATTCTGTTAACATTATGAGAATCAATCAATATAGAGAGTTAATAATAGTACAGTTGACCCTTGAACAACATAGGGATTGGGGCACTGACCCTTTCATAGTAAAAAACCCAGGTATAACTCAGAATCTGTCTTTTATATCAGTGGTTCCTCCAAATTTGAGGATTGAATCCTTGGATTCAACCAAACTCTGGATCACGTACTATAGTATTTACTACTGAAGATCATTAGCGTATAAGTGGACCTGCATAGTTTGCACCTGTGTTGTTCAAGGGTCAACTGTATTTAAAAATACAATTTAATAGCATTAATTAAATAGCATTTATATCATCACGTAATTAATGTAAATGGTTAATAATAGTATTCGGCAGCAGCAACATTAAAATGTAAAGACCTGTTCTCAAACGCTCACAGCAGCACTATTCACAATAGTCAAACGGTGGAAACAGGAGCTTCCCTGGTGGTTCAGTGGTTAAGAATCTGCCTCACAATGCAGGGGACTTGGGTTCGATCCCTGGGCAGGGAACTAAGATTCGATATGATTGGAGCAACTAAGCCTGAATGCCACAACTCTAAGCACACACGCCACATCTAGAGTCCGTGCATTGTAAGGAAAAGATCCCACAAGATGCAACAGACACCCCGAGTGCCACAACTAAGACCCGATGCAGCCAAATAAACAAGCTAGTTAATTTTAAAAGAGGTGGAAACACCCAAATGTCCATCTGATGGGTGGACAAAGTGTGCTAAATCCACACAATGGAATATTATCCAGTCACAAAAAGGGATACAAAACTGCTGCCTGCTACAATAGGAATCACCTCGAAATCATTTGCTACATAAAAGAAACTCTACATAAAGGTCCCAAGCTGTATGAATCTTTTTATATGAAATACCCAGGAGCAGCAAATCCACAGAGACACAAGGTAGACTAATGGGTGTCAGGAGTTGGGGGAGGGGGGACCGGGGAATGAGTGAGTGGTCATGGATATCCATGGTCTTCTAGGGTGAAGAAAAGCTTTTGAAACTAGAGAGGTGATAATTACACACACACTTGATGCCACTGAATTGTACACTTTTAAAAGGTTAATTGTATGTTGTGAGAATTTCACCTCAATTTGAAAACCTGCACGTGTCAGTGCTTACTGTGTGCTATGAATTTCTGGCTGACAAAGATCCTGAGGCTCTGTGAGGAGAAGTCATTTACCAAATGTCACAGAGGTAAAAAGAAAGAAAAAAAAAAAAAAACACACAACCGAGATGCACACCCTTCTCTTCTGGCTCCTGATTTCCGGGTGTGACTCCCAACACAAAAATTCAGGGCAGCTCTGAATCCACACCTCTTCCTCCCATCCCTGCTGTGCCATGTCTCAGAGGGAACAGACGACAACATAAGTGGGAGGGATCCTTTCCTTGCTTGAGTGAAGACCCCCTCAGGTGTCTGCTGGGCTTTCTGTCATCACAGATCCACCAAATATTCCAAAAGACTTGTCGCCTCCCAACACAAAGATGGCAATGATCTCTGTCACCACAGCTGGAGGAAATGGCTTTTCATCACACTTTTTAAATGCCATCTTCCTCTATGGGGACCAAGGAGGCAAGGTATTAGACCTATGAGCTACTTAGTTCACATGAAGGGAGACTCCACTCTAAGGGGATGAGACAGGGAAGATTCCTAGCACTTCCTGCAGAGCTGTCCAGAGAGCCTCTGAAGACACCAGGGAACAAATCTAAAAATCAGCCACCCCCTGAGGATAAGAATAGCAATTAACAGGCTGCCATCTGCCCCATCCTCTCTGTCTGCTTCCTACTGGAGAGATGGCAGCCTCTCTGAGTTCACACCAAGACACACTTAACATTCTTCCTGTCCGTCCATCCATCCAGCAAAGCTTTCTTGAGCACTGACTTGCCCAACAAATTCAGTCTCTTTTGTACACTGGCCCCTGTGTCCTTTTGATTACCTTCCTCAGGACCTATTGGACCAGAATACCAAAAAAAGAATGAATTTCCAGAGAGTGATTTACAAGATCTAAAAGGAAAAAAAGGATTGGAGGAAGACAGGATGTTTGAGAAGACTCAGAGACACTTAGAAAAAACCAAATTCATTCACTGAGGTTCAAGTGGAGGAGGAAATTGCCTGAGCTCCTGAGATGGAAAATGGTGGGAAATTTCCAGAGGGCAGTGCTCTAGTCCACAAGACGCTGGATATAAGAGCTCGGACGACGTCAAGAGAGCCCTCTAGGCTGCTTCCATCTGGGTGGTCACCAGTGGCTCCAAGATTCACACCCCAGGTGAAAAAAAATGCATTTCCTAATTGTGGCAGACCAAGTCCCAGGACTCTTATTCATTGCCTATGATTGGCCCCACTCTGAGGCGCCACCAACCCATGAACAAGTCACTAACTCCTATGAGATATTCCATTCTCATTGGCTGGGCCAATCATGTGGCTGCCACCAGAGCTTGGGCGTTAGAATCTTCATACTGAGGGACTTAGAAGAAGAAGGGGCATTACCACACACACACCCCCCACCAAGAGGTGATGATTTATTGTAAAGAGGGCAGTGACTTCTGGGTAAGGAAAATCCACTAAGGTGAAGGAGTGGGTGGGAAGGAGGGATTCCACAGGTGACCCAGACTCACAAACCAAGGGCATGAGGTTAACAGAATTGGGGAATCTGGAGTTCTTCAGAATCCTGATGTCAGCAAGAAACGCACCAGGAACATTCATTTCAAAAAGAAACGGAAAAGTCAAAATGCCATTAAGAGATAATACAGATTTTGCTTTCCTTAATTATTAATAGACATCGAGGAATAATTTAGAGTTATATTAAAACTGGATGAAGGAGTTCATAATACATTTGGGTCACAGGAGATTATGGAAATAGCTGGCCTCATTTTCATGTCACCTGATAGAAATTTATTCTGCAAAACAATTGTGAAATGTAATAATGTACATTAAAATATGGGCCCCTGATAGCTTTGTTACATTTTTTCTTCCAAATTATGAGAGCTGGAGCTTACAGATTTATATTCAGATGATTTGAGCATCTTAATATCAAAGTTAAGAATGTACTCAAACATTCCTAAATTTCTAAGACACATTTCATCCCCCAGGTGGGGTGAATATTTGTACATTTGATAACTCAGCATCCTGTCTATCCCGTTGATAGCACCCTAGTGGGGAGGATATAACTCCTCCTCCATTCCATCCAGTCTATGTGAGAAAGTAAGTCCACCAGGCTGCCAGGATCCCTGGAAGCTGCCTTCCTCTTAAGGTGCCATATACCCAGTGGTAGGTATGTGGTCCAACTGTGAGCAACTGGATAGATTCTAGTCAAAGCCTTTGAATCTTAAAGATGCCAGAAAGAAGGGGATTATTCATTCCAGTCATGGTGAAAGATTTCAATTTCTTCCTTCCTTCAATTTCTCTAATAACAATTTGGTGTCATCCATCATCTCCTCAATGCCAAGGGCCAACCCATATCCTCTTTTCTTATAATACCAGAGCTGTTACTTTGCTTATAGTCAAAGAACCCTAGCTCACCCAACAGTTAATCAAGCTGAAGCATCCACACTTTTCCAACATATCAACTATGTCACCACATTTGAATAGACAGGAATGTGGAAGAAGAAGAAAAAAAAAAGCGTACCTCCTACTTCTAGAAAAATTTAACTTTTGGAAAACCCTTTTATGAGCACTTTTGGGCCACTATAAAAAAGCAGTACAGTCTAGACAGCTTATAAACAACAGGCATTTATTTCTTCTGGTACTGGAGGCTGGCAGTTCAAGATCAGACGGATCCATGGCTAGCTTCTGGTGAGTTTTCCCCATTGTCCACATATGGTGGAAGAAGCTAGAGAGTTTTATCAAATCTCATTCATGAGGGCACTAACCCCATTTGTGAAGGCCCCACTCTCATAAACCTAATCACATCCCAAAGGCCCTACCTCCTAACACCATCAGCTTAGAGGACAGGATTTCAATGTTTGAATTTTGGCTGTATGCAAACATTCAGGCCACTGCAGCCCACATTAATTCTTTCATTTCTGCTTTTCTCCCAAACCTCAGTCATAATCCATTTAATACACTGGAAAACTGTGGTTGAGTTCAAGTGAACGAAGTCCTCTTCTTTTTATAAGTCTTTCTTGAAGGCTTCAAAAACCAGAACACTAATAAGAACTACCTACTTGCCACAGAAATCCTGTGTCACATAAACATCACACGTCATACAATCATTAGATCTTTCTTTAGCCTTTCAAAAAAAAAATTACAAAAGGAAAAGCAGAAACCCCCAAACTGCACAATGGACTTTCTTCACAAGGCAAAGAGGTGATTGTTCTAAGTTGACATCTTTATTTCTAAACCTTTTAAATTGAAGTCAATAGGACAGAAGCTTTTCTTGGGATTGAAAAAAAAAAAATCTGCACTCCTGGCTGGAAAATGATACTTACTGTCACTTGTATCAGATAGGACACTTTGGGATGGATATAGACTTAGACAGACTTCATTAACTGCACACGATGAGAGGTTCTGAATGCCTGAATTAAGTCTCATATAAACCCTGATAATAGATTACTGACTCTTTGAGATCATTCTACAATAAGAGTCATATCATAATTAGGAACATCACCAGGCTACTGTTGGGTCACGACACGGTCCCAGAAGCAAACACAAATGTTCAAGATCAAACCAGACATTCCTGCCAGCAGTCAGCATAGTCTTCAAAAATCTCCAGACACAGAATAAGTTGGCATTACATTTTCTCTGAAATAGGCTGGGGGAGTTTTCTTAACATAAGCAATTTGCAAATGGCAACTCTTCAGATAGCTGTGGGGAGGTCTTGTTTTTAATCACCAGCCAATTCTTCCATTAAAGCATAAGATAATGATGTTTAAATGTCATCTAATGCCCACTGTTTAACAGCTGTGGTTTCGTGATTCCAGATAATTTAATTTTGAACGAAAAAAGCCACAAAAACCACAACATGAAGCCGCAGAATCATCTAAAGTTCAGTGAAAACTTGAAGTTTTAAGATTGCATTCAACTCTCAGACTTGATAGTAACTGCAGGATTCAGGCCT
>SJXQ01005174.1:334534-379718 GCA_006408695.1 Aepyceros melampus | reverse complement strand
CAATGGGGTGGGGGGAAGAATGGTCAAGATGGGGGCTATATGGGGACTTCCCTGGTGGTCCAGTGGTTAAGATTCCATGCTCCCAATGGAGGGAGCACAAGTTCAATCTCTGGTTGGGAAACTAAGATCCTGCATGGCCCACGGCACTGCCAAAACATAGAAAATAATGAAATAATATTAAAAGACGGGGGCCATACGCAAATCATTAAAATGTTATGTTTTTGTCTCTTTCTCCTTGCTAATAAAACCCTCACTCTTGAGACTGAGATATCGCATATGATGCTTCCAAGGAAGGGTTGATTTCAAGAATGGGATAAAGGTAAACCCCATGTCCCATACTCTGCTGGGGATGAACCCACTGGCCATCAGCCCTCCTCTTAGCCCCCATCCATGACAAGTCCACACTCTGCACAATGGTTCGATCATTGCCAGATTAGAATTGCCTTCCAGCCACATTCCACATTCAAACCAGCCTTTCTTCCCACCCACGCTGCCCTTTTTAAGGCACCCTTTGTAACCCAACTGGCCAGATTCACTCTTCTCCACCTTGGAACCTTCACGTCTAGAGGATCTTTGAGTGGAAACTGTCTGAAGTGACCACTGAAGCAAGACTTTTGAAATTTGCAAGAAAAATTTCCCATCATGGTTCCATGTCTGCTGATGCTTTCTCCTCAAACAGATTATATTCCAGGCTTCCAGAAGGCTGTTTCTAATGCTTACACACACTCATGTTATGTGCATGCACAGATAACACTCTCTCCCACATACAATTTTAGCAAATGCTATTTCTGCATCCTTACAGTGGCTCATACATCCTACATTTGCTCTCAGGCAAAGAAAAAAAGAATAAGATGCATTTGCAAAAGAAAAGGGATGTGTTTATCCTCTCCACAACTCTTGGTCAAGAAGAAACAGTTACAACTGGACATGGAACAATAGACTGGTTCCAAATCGAGAAAGGAGTATATTTTCACCCCGGTTATTTAACTGATATGCAGAGTACATCATGCGAAATGCTGGACGGATGAAGCACAAGTTGGAATCAAGATTGCTGGGAGAAATATCAATAACCTCAGATATGCAGATGACACCACACTTATGGCAGAAAATGAAGAAGAACTAAAAAGCCCCTTGATGAAAGAGAAAAAGGAAAGTGAAAGAGTTGGCTTAAAACTCAACATTCAGAAAACTAAGAACATGGCATCTGGTCCTATCACTTCATGGCAAATAGATGGGGAAACAATGGAAACAGCAACAGACTTTATTTTGGGGGGCTCCAAAATCACTGCAGATGGTGATTACAGCCATGAAATTAAAAGACACTTACTCCTTGGAAGAAAAGCTATGATCAACCTAGATAGCATATTAAAAAGCAGAGACATTACTTTGCCAACAAAGGTCCATTTAGTCAAACGATGGTTTTTCCAGTAATCATGTATGGATGTGAGAGTTGGACTATAAAGAAAGCTGAGCACCAAAGAATTGATGCTTTTGAACCATGGTGTTACAGAAGACTCCTGAGAGTCCCTTGGACTGCAAGGAGATCCAACCAGTCCATCCTAAAGGAGATCAGTCCTCAATATTCATTGGAAGGGCTGATGCTGAAGCTGAAACTCCAATTCTTTGGCCACCCGATGTGAAGAACTGACTCATTAGAAAAGACTCTGATTCTGGGAAAGATTGTAGGCATGAGGAGAAGGGGGCAACAGAGGATGAGATGGTTGGATGGCATCACCGACTCAAAGGATATGAGTTTGAGTAAACTCCAGGAGATGGCATACTGTAGTCCACGGGGTCACAAAGAGTCAGACACTACTGAGCAACTGAACTGAACTGAACATGACCTCTGGGGACAAAAACTGCATCAGCTGACTTTTACACATAACAAAACACCTCAACGCTTATTTGGCTCAAAACAGTGGCCGGAATATTCTGAGTATGACAGTGGGCTTCCCAGAAGACGCAATGGTAAAGAATCCACCTGCCAATACAGGTGGCACAAGAGATACAATTTCAATCCCTGGGTCAGGAAGATCCCCTGGAGAGGAAATGGCAACCCGCTCCAGTCTTCTTGCCTGGAGAATCCCATAGACTGAGGAGCCTGGTGGGCTACAGTCCATGGGGTCACAAAGAGTGGGACACATTGAGCTTCATACAAACACAGTATGAAGCTTTTAGTTTCTTCTTCTGTCTTCCTTTTGACCACGCCACGTGGGACATGGAATCTTTGTGCCCTGACCAACGATCGAACCTGGGTCCCTGCCTTGGAAGCATGGCATCTTAACCACAGGACCACCAAGGAAATTCCTGGCCAGGGTATTTAGCTCATGATTTGGGGCTCTGCTAGGCTCATGCATTGGTCTGCAGTGACTGTCAGGCTAGTTGAGACCAACTGGTCAAGAGTAACCTCAGTCGGCAAGATCCTCCCTGGCCTCTCACCTTCCAGAAGGTTCCAGGAGAGAGGTAGATGCATGCAAAATCACACAAGGTCTCAGACCAAACTGATAGGCACACCATCACTCTGATCACACTCTCTGGACCATCACAAGGCCAGCCACATTCGGATGTAGGGAGATGAGACTCCGTCTTGGGACAGAAGAGGCTACAAGGTGGTGCATATGCCAGGAGGTGGGAGAACAGTGGCCGACTCTGCAGTCTACTGTGACAACTAATGCTGCAAATAAATGACCCATGTGCAGACTTCCCCTGGTGCCTAGGGTTCAGGTCCGACTTCACATCCCTCTCTGCTGTTGTTCAGTCACTCAGTCATGTCCTACTCTCTGCAACCCCATGGACTGCTGCACGCCAGGCTTCCCTGTCCTTCACTATCTCCCAGAGCTTGTTCAAATTCATGTCCATTGAGTTGATGATGGCATCCAACCATCTCATCCTCTGTCATCCCCTTCTCCTTTTGCCTCAATCCTTCCCAGCAGTCAGTGTCTTTTCTAATGAGTTGGCTCTTCCCATCAGGTGGCCAAAGTACTGCAGCTTCAGATTCAGCATCAGTCCTTCCAATGAATATTCAGGGTTGATTTCCTTTAGGATTGACTGGTTTGATCTCTTTGTGTCCAAGGGACTCTCAAGAGTCTTCTCTAGCACCACAATTCAAAAGCATCAGTTCCTTAGCACTCAGCCCTCTTTACAGTCCAACTCTCACATCCGTACATGACTACTGGAAGAATCATAGCTTTGATTAGATGGACCTTTGTCGGAAAAGTGATGTCTTTGCTTTTTAATACACTGTCTAGGTTTACCATAGCTTTCCTTCCAAGGAGCAAGAGTCTTAATTTCATGGTTCCTGTCACTGTCTGCAGTGATTTTGGAGCCCAGAAATATAAAATCTGTCACTGCTTCCACTTTTTCCCCATCTATTTGCCATGAAATGATGGGCCCCTTTCTGCTTATCAGTAACTGGATGAACAATCATGCTTAGATTGTCCAATGACTACACAGCCGAGAGTCATTTTTAGAGACCAGCTTGAAATTTTGCAGCAGGTATGACTATGATTGCTTGCCCTCTCTTCCCGAAGGAAGAAAACGTTGGAAGTCAGGGTCAAAATCATCAGATCTCTGTGTTGTTTTACTCTCAGAATATTAGGCCCCTGAACTCCCACCGTGAAAAATCTGAGGGGCTGCTTTGGGAAGGAGGGAAACACAGAGTTGATCTGAGACTGGGTTGAAGCCATCAAAAGCTTGAGCCTGTTATCATCGATAAGTTTTGTATACCTGCTACATAGTATCCTTTTGTTTAAGAACAAATTTCCTTTTGCTTAAACACCAGGTACACAGAATGATTCTTTCAACACCCATAAGAAGAAACTGGAACTCACATGGTCTAGTCAAATAATACAATTTGGACTTCATCAATGCCCTCGCAGCCAAGTAATGAATGGATACAGGTCCCAAGGCCTTGAAAGGCAAAGCTGTGTTCTCTTCTGCCTCTTTCCCCATTGCTGATTTATTGATTTCCACTCAGGTTGGAGAGTATCAGCTTGAAGGTAGGGAGGGTGGTTCCCATACTGTTCTAGGGTTCAAAAGTGCTTCCAAAGGTATTAACCACAGGACCACTTTATTTGGAGGTATTTATATGGAGGGCTTCCCTGGTGGCTCAGCTGGTAAAGAATCCACCTGCAATGCAGGAGACCTGGGTTCAATCCCTGGGTTGGGAAGATCCCCTGGAGGAGGGCATGGCAACCCACTCCAGTATTCTTGCCTGGAAAATCCCCATGGACAGAGGAGCCTGGTGGGATGCAGTCCATGGTGTCCCAAAGAGTTGGACACGACTGAGCGACTAAGCACACATTTATAAATGGATACAGGAAGGTGACCAAGAGGTCTACAAATCAAGTTTTAAAAAGAGGTTCTTGGAATAGCTTATCTGGATCAACCCCACCCAACTCTAGACCAACACTCAGCCCGTCAAACTTCAGGGCAATAAAGCATTTCACAAGTATGGAGTTTCAGGTCTGGAAGCTTGGGCATTGCATCATGCGGGTATGTTTCACCTCTCAGTTACAAACTTCTAGAGGAAGTGTCTGTGTCACTCAACACTCTCTGCTCCCCCGTAGCACTCCCTACAGCAGCCTGTACAAAGTAGGTGTTCAATAAATTTCTTAGCCAGTTTGTGACACAAGACACATGATACCTCTTGCTTTGGCTTGACTAAATTACATCTTCTGGACAAAGCAAGGGATCTAAGCTCCCAAGGGCATTTAGAGACATGCCAGAAGAACAAAAATATCAGTCAGAGGAACACCTCTGAGAACAGGGTCTCAGAGCTGCAAAATGACCAAGAAATCTGATTTTGCATGCACCGCCCCTGCTTGTCTGCAGAACATATGTAACCCCATTCAACATATTAGACAAGACAATAGGACCAGCCAGCCCTGCAGATGACACTTGTCACTTCCTTCCACAGGCTCTGAGGTCATTTGGTACCAACAACATAATACAAAGAATAAACTGTTTTCTCCCAGACTCCTCTGACAGGCACTTCGCTAGGTCCCATGACATCAATGTCAGGTTCAAAGATGGGTGAGTCTTTGACACGCCCAAGTGCCATCACTTACTCATTGGTTAGCCACCTCAGAGGGCACCATTCAGACTGGGCTCCTCTGCTGGGTCTATTTTACATCTTTTTACCAAATCAAGGCAAATTAAATGGACCCCTTTCCTCTTATCCTTGTGATTTTCTTTTCTCTTTCAGTGGTGATGGTGGTATGTGAAATCAAATAGATTTAAAATATAGATACTACCATCTTATTCAGGCTTGCATGCATGCTCAGGCGTGTCCAACACTTTGCAACCCCATGGGCTGTAGCCCAGGGCTCCTCGGGTCATGGGACTATCCTGGCAAGAATAGTGGAGTGGGTAGCCATTCCCTTCTCCAGGGGATCTTCCCAACCCAGGGACTGAACCTGGGTCTCTCACACTGTAGACAGATTCTTTACCACCTGAACCACCAGCGAAGCCTCCTGGGGGAGACGTTACTTTAAGTGACAGTGATGATACAATGAAGCACTCAAGTCATGTCTTTCATTTCCTAGCAAGTGTCTTTGAGTCCAATTCTTTTTCCCTCTGGGTGAAGAATAGATTTTTCCCCCTTTCATTTGCTTTTTCTTCTTTGCTTTGCAAAATATCATAGGTATAAAACTTATATATAATATATGCATACACACATACATACACACATAAGTGTGTGTGTGTGCACATGTATACAGCATGTGTTACTATGCAATCTCATATAATGTGTTTTACATGTATGTTTGTGTATATATATATATATATATATATATATGCATGCTAAGTTACTTCAGTTGTGTCCTTCTCTTTGCGATGACCCTATGGATTGTAGCCTGCCAGGCTCCACTGTCGATGGGATTCTCCAGGCAAGAATACTAGAGCAGGTTGTTATTTCCTCCTCTAGGGGATCTTCCTGATGCAGGGATCAAGCTTACATCTCCTGGGGATGATCTCTAGCATTTGGAGGTGGATTCTTTACCACTGAGCCACGTGGGAAACTCATCATCTTTTAATTGATGGCCAGTTTCTTCGAAAATCAAGGCAAGGGACTTCCCTGGTGGCCAGTGGTTGGACTCCATGCTTTTACTGCAGGGGGCATGGGTTTGATCCTGGTCGGGGAAATAAGCTCCTGCCAAAAAATAGGAAAAAAATATGGCAAATACCCAGGCTCTGGGAGAAATATGGCTCCCAGGGGCAGAAGCATGACAACATCTTGTGGGTACTGGGGCCAGAGGAAAAGAGAAGCACCCTGGACAGGCCGGTCACAGATAACAAAGATGTTTAAAAAGTCTCTGGATGCAAGTCAAGGGACTCTTAAAACAGGGAGATTTTTTTTTTCCTAGGCAAGGCTTTATTGGGACTCCTGCTGCACAGAAGGGAACCAGAACAAAGAACAGGTTCCCTTACTCCCTCACTCCCTAAGTGGGGGTGCTGGTTCCTCACATGCAGTAAAGGTAAGGGTGTGCTGAGGGCTCGGGCCAGAGGGGTGGCTTAGGCAGTCTGTCCACCCCTTAGGTGGTGTTGTGTGTGTGCTCAGTATCCTGCTTTTCCTTGGTGGTGGTGGTGGTTTAGTCACAAAGTCATGGCCCCATCTTGTGACCCCATGGACTGTAGCCTGCCAGGCTCCTCTGTCCATGGGATTCTCCAGGCAACACTGGAGTGCATTGCCATTTCCTTCTCCATGTTTTTGCTTAGGGAGATTATCTTTCCATCTTTATTTATTTAGCTGCAACGTATCTTAGTTGCAGCACCAGCACGCAGAGTCTTAGCCACTGAACGACAAGGAAGTCCCAGAAGACTTGTTTTAAGGGTCATCTGTGGACTCCAACACAGAAGCATGGCAGGAACCAGAGTTAAGGATGTGGAAATCAGCTGGACAAGCCACGACTGGCTCCAGTCTCTCTGTTCTGCTCTGTTTCCACCTCTGCTTCATCCTTGACTCTGGCTGTTTCTCTCCATGCTCTCTGTTTTCAAGCTCCAGCCCCACCTCCAACCTCTTCCATCTTCCATGGTCCCTGAGTCTGGATATTAGCATCCCTCCGCTCTAAATCAAGCCTGGTATCTACCCAAATCCCAGATTTCTAAGAGAGGAGCATCTTCGTAATCCACCCAGATACAGATGTTCACACCTGTTGTTTGAATGGACTGGGGACCAGAAATGGAGGCACTCCATTCTCTCTCCCAGGTGTAGGACTCTCAGTGAAAAGATGTCACTATAACCCAGGTAAATATCCCAAAGTATGACTCTCAGAATTCTGCTTTAAAAATTCTGTCCATAAAAGAAAGAACACAATACACATGAGGACATGCTGGTATGGACTTCTCTGTCCTTCTCATCATAGACTCTCCTCCAGGAAGGAAAACAGTGAGCTCTTGATCTTCTGGAAGGTCCCAGGTTCAAGGGAGATGAGCTGTTGAAGCCAAAATCTGAGCCAGCACTCTCGCATCCTCCTCCCACCAAGAACCTAATGAGGTAAAGGTGAGTTTTCCCAATTTTTTGACCTCAGAGGTTTATCTCTGAAAACACAAGGAGTCCAGCCTGGTGCTCTGTGATGACCTAGAGGGATGGGAAGGGGGTGGGCAGGATGGAGGCTCAAGAGGGAGGGGATATATGTAGAGTTATGACTGATTCGAGTTGTTGTACAGCAGAAACAAACACAACATTGTAAAGCAATTACCCTCCAATTAAAACATAACTAAATAAAAAGAATGAATGCTGTAACTTTTAGTTTAAGTAATAAAATAGTAAAAGACTGTGTAACTAGCAAGATAATAGACACTGGAATTTAAAATACTCCTAAATAAAATGATATTAAAGGTTAAAAAAGAAAAACAGTGGGGGACTTCTCAGAAGGCTTCAAGAGAAGTCTAGTCACAATGAACAGTTATTGGAACCAACCCACAGACCTTGACTAAATCTTGTCTAATCTCCTTAGTAACCCATTATTCATAAATTTGCCTGAAAGCTTACTCCTACTCTTACCCTCCTGAGTTGGCTATTTCGTACACTGTGTGTTTGTGTTAAGTCATTTCGGTCGTGTCCGACTCTTTGTGACCCCATGAACTGTAGCCCACCAGGCTCCTCTGTCCATGGGATTCTCCAGGCAAGAATACTGGAGTGGGTTGCCATACCCTCCTCCAGGGGATCTTCCCACCCAGGGATCGAACCCATGTATCTTATGTCTCCTGAATTGGCAGATGGGTTTTTTACCACTAGCGCCACCTGGGAAGCCCTTTCCTTCACTCTAGACACTGTCATATTAATCTAACCTGACACTCACTTCCTGTTCTGGGTCTCCAGGCACCAAACTCCTGGCCCCTTGAGGTTTGGCTTTCGCATACCCAACTCTGTGCTGATACCTTAGGGTTATGTGAACCCACCCCCAGTCACATGGTGGGGAATATCCATAGGGTTTCACCGAAATCCAAGGATTTCAGCCACATCGGAAAGCACATCCCTTGGAGTTAAGACCCAAAGGGAGGTCCTGGGCTCCAGTCAGCTCTGGGAATGTGGCTGTGAGATTTCACGGATCTCCAGGTCATGTTCTACATGAATACAACCCAACTACAAACATTTGTCTGGTGCTCTGCAACCCTTTATCATCAAATGTTGCCTCTGCTTAAGAAGCTGCATCTTTCAGTGACCTATGATTAAACCATAATGGAAAAGAAAATTTTGAAAAAAGAATGTAGAAGTGTGTATAATTAAGCCCCTTTGCTGTACAGCAGAAATTAACATGACATTGTAACTCAACTATACTTCAATTAAAGAACAAGAAATTGCATCTTCCCTCACTTCTTAGAAGAAGCAATAGCCACTTCCCTACATATCTGTTTTTACACTGTCATATTAATCTAACCTGACACTCACTTCCTGTTCTGGGTCTCCAGGCACCAAACTCCTGGCCCCTTGAGGTTTGGCTTTCGCATACCCAACTCTGTGCTGATACCTTAGGGTTATGTGAACCCACCCCCAGTCACATGGTGGGGAATATCCATAGGGTTTCACCGAAATCCAAGGATTTCAGCCACATCGGAAAGCACATCCCTTGGAGTTAAGACCCAAAGGGAGGTCCTGGGCTCCAGTCAGCTCTGGGAATGTGGCTGTGAGATTTCACGGATCTCCAGGTCATGTTCTACATGAATACAACCCAACTACAAACATTTGTCTGGTGCTCTGCAACCCTTTATCATCAAATGTTGCCTCTGCTTAAGAAGCTGCATCTTTCAGTGACCTATGATTAAACCATAATGGAAAAGAAAATTTTGAAAAAAGAATGTAGAAGTGTGTATAATTAAGCCCCTTTGCTGTACAGCAGAAATTAACATGACATTGTAACTCAACTATACTTCAATTAAAGAACAAGAAATTGCATCTTCCCTCACTTCTTAGAAGAAGCAATAGCCACTTCCCTACATATCTGTTTTTCTCTGTGTCTCTGTCTCTCTTGTCAACCTCTCTCTCTCTCTCTCTCTCTCTCTCTCTCTCTCTCTCACACACACACACACACTCTTACATCTGGTTTCTCTATACTTGCACCATCATCTCATTCTACTTAAAAGCATCTCAGCTGCTACTCCTCCCCTAACTGCCCAATTCTGTAGGCATTACTTAACCCAAATGGACAGTCTGGCTGGACCAGCTCATCTTTTCAAGCCTAGCACCCAAATATCCATTCACTGCCCTGGGATCAGGTGTTTCTTGTCATCAAACCAGTTGTGGCTCCAGGTAGAAGAATGAAAATCACATGGTATGAAACATGGCTGTCCCCACCATCAGGCTCTGAGGACGCATAGAGGCCCCGGGAAAGAGTCGGAAGCATGGTGAATCTCATGACCAATGAACATTTCCAGCACAATTCTGAGTTTTCAGAAAACAGTCAAAGACCCCAAGTGATAGTTAAAGGGAAACGCTGGACACAGGACCAAGTCAGGATATGTGGACTTCATTATTAACATCATCATTAATCACCATGAGGAATTTCTCTCATTCATCCCACAAATGTTTATGCAGTTGTTCTCAGCATTAAAGGCCATGCTTACAATAAACCCAACCCCACACTAGGGAAATAACAGTAAATCACACTGATCCAACCCCTGTTCCCACAGAGCTTCAAGTTAAACAGGGCAGCATACATTGAAACATGTACACGCTGGGTAAGTCCTGTGAGGCTGTGTTCCTGGTGATCAAACAGGGACCCTGGTCCTCTCCTGCCTGGGAAAAAAAGTTCCCTGAAGAAGTGAGAAGAGGTCCTATTTGTGAGTAGGCATGGGTCCAAGAGGGCTTTACCCTTATCTGCAGTATTGAAAGCCCAAGGGAAGGGCTTCCTTTATTATTTACATGATTAAAATTAAGAATAAATAGGGAGTTCCCTGGGAAATAACCACTTCCCTGGTGGTCCAGTGGTTAAGAACCCATCTGTCAATGCAGGGGGCGGGGTTCAATTGCTGATCTGGGAAGATCCCACATGCCATGGGACAACTAAGGCCACACGTCACAACTAGAGAAGCCCAGGTACTTCAATAAAGACCCAGCGCAGCCAAAATGTTTTTTAAAAATTAATTAAAAAAGAATAAATAAAAAGGATGAGTAGTGACAGAGTGAATCTCAAATGGTCACATGTTGTATGATTCTATTTCTATCACATTCTCATAATGACAAAATGAGAAGATGAAGAACAGATGAGTAGCTGCCAGGGGTTAGGAAAGGTGGGAGAAAGGTGTGAATCTTTTATTGTTTTTAAAGGAATTCAGCTCATTTAAAAAATTAGTTTATTTATTTGGTTGCACTGGGTCTTAAATGTGGCATGCAAACTCTTAAGTTTTGGCATGTGAACTCTTAAATTTCAGCATGTAGGATCTAGTCTCCTGACCAGGGATCAAACCTCAGGCTCTCTGAATTAGGAGCATGGAGTCTCAGCCACTGGACCACCAGGGAAGTCTCAAAAGATGTGAACCTTTGCAGCAATGGCAGAATTCAGTATCTTCCATATCCTGGCAGCTGCAGGAATGCACACCTGAGATTCAGTGCACAGGCACCGCATTAATGTCAATTTCCTGGTCCTGATGTTATGCAAGATGTAACCATTGGGGAAAGCTGGTACACAGGGGCTCTTTGTACTAGATTTCACAACTTTGATTGGCATGTGAACTCTTAAATTTCAGCATGTGGGATCTAGTCTCCTGACCAGGGATCAAACCTCAGGCTCTCTGAATTAGGAGCATGGAGTCTTAGCCACTGGACCACCAGGGAAGTCTCAAAAGATGTGAACCTTTGCAGCGATGGCAGAATTCAGTATCTTCCATATCCTGGCAGCTGCAGGAATGCACACCTGAGATTCAGTGCACAGGCACCGTATTAATGTCAATTTCCTGGTCCTGATGTTATGCAAGATGTAGCCATTGGGGAAAGCTGGTACACAGGGGCTCTTTGTACTAGATTTCACAACTTTGAAACTTTGTGTGACTCTATAATTATTTCAAAATAAAAATGAAAACCAATCAAGAAATACACAAAAATCAGAATAACAAATTGTCCTGGAGAAACAGAAGGTAGGAAGAAAATTTGGCAGATTAAACAAAGCAGGATGGCTCAGGGCTAGGGGGAGGGAGGAGGGGCAGGGGTTGAGGTCGGGGAGGTTAGACAGAAACCAGACCACACAGGAAACCTGGAGCTGATCTTCAGAGCAACGGGGAGCCACCGGAGGGGTGAAGCATAGGAACAGCATGATTTGGTGTGCACTCTTAAAGGCTCTCTCTGACAACATCCTAAACTGAGATTTGGGCAGAAGTAGAGACACCCACTCGAGTTGTTTAGAAGATAAAGCGGGAGGAAAATGTAAAAATGCTTTGTAACCTTAAAGACTGCATGGACAGCAGCCACATGGATGATCCAGAGATTACTGTACTAAGGGAAGTAAGTCAGATAAAGATCAATAGCATATGGTATCTTTGATATATGGAATCTAAAAGAATGATACAAATGAACTTACTTACAAAGCAGAAATAGACTCACAAAAATATAAAACAAATTTATGTTGACTATAGGGGAAGAAGAGGGGAAGGATAAATTAAGGGGTTGGGATTAATATTCATGCTTTGCGTACATGCTAAGTCATATCAGTTATGTCCGACTCTGTGCCACCCAATGGACTGCAGCCCTCCAGGATCTGTCCATGGGCTTCTCCAGGCAAGAATATTGCAGTGAGTTTCCATTCCCTCCTCCAGAGGGTCTTCCTAACATGCATGCTACTATGTACAAAATAGATAAACAACAAAGACCCACTGTATAGCACAGGGAACTATACTCAATTTTTTGTAATAACCTATAGGGAACAGAATCTGAAAAAATATATATATATAATAATACTGTAATATATATATGTATAACTGAATCACTTTGCTGCACTCCTGAAACTAATACGGTATTATAAATCAACTTTACTTCAGTAAAAAAAATTAAAAACTACACTCACAGCTACATGAAGCTTTAGATTACCCTTCTGCTGCTGCTGCTAAGTCACTTCAGTCGTGTCCAACTCTGTGCGACCCCATAGACGGCAGCCCATCAGGCTCCCCCATCCCTGGGATTCTCAAGGCAAGAACACTGGAGTGGGTTGCCATTTCCTTCTTCAATGCATGAAAGTACAGGCAGTTATTTCAAGTTCAAGCAGATGAGGGAACCTAAGTAAGGGGGAACATAATTTAAAGCATTTGATATTGAAGTCAGAATTGTGAGGAAATAAGTATTTTGCTGAACTGTGTCTCTCATTCGTTTTATGGCTAAGTACTGTTTTAATTTTGAGTTGCAGCGTGGTCGAGCAGGGACCTATAATTTGTTTCCAAGTTTGGTGTCTCTAAGGCATTGGATCAGGCCCAGGGTATAGGATGATGTTTTATTTTTTCCTCAGCTTACTGAGATATAATGAGCATATAACACTGTAAGTTTAAGGGCTTCAATGTGGTGATTTGATATAGGTATATTTTATGAAATGATGACCACCACAGTAAGGTTAGCTGGTATCTCCATCACCTGACACAACTACTGTATTTTTTTGGAATAAGACCATTTAAGGTCTATTCTCTCAGCAGCATTCACGTATGCAACACAGGATTGTCAACTACAGTCATCACTCTGTATATCAGATTCCAGAACTTCTTCCTCGTATAAAACTGGAAGTTTTAACCCTTGGTCTGACATCTCCCCATCTTGCCCAGGCCTCAACTCTGGCACCACTATTAAACTCTGTTTAAGGATCAGGATGCTCTTGAACTGTGATGCTGGAGAAGACTCTTGAGAGTCCCTTGGACTGCAAGGAGATCCAACCAGTCCATTCTGAAGGAGATCAGCCCTGAGATTTCTTTGGAAGAAATGATGCTAAAGCTGAAGCTCCAGTACTTTGGCCACTTCATGCAAAGAGTTGACTCATTGGAAAAGAGTCTGATGCTGGGAGGGATTGGGGGCAGGAGGAGAAGAGGACGACAGAGGATGAGATGGCTGGATGGCATCACTGACTCGATGGACGTGAGTCTGAGTGAACTCCGGGAGTTGGTGATGGACAGGGAGGCCTGACGTGCTGCGATTCATGGGGTCGCAAAGAGTTGGACATGACTGAGCGACTGAACTGAACTGAAGGAACAGGTTTTAAAATTCAAACAGGGACTTCGATGGTAGTCAAGTGGCTAAGACTCCACATTCCCAACGCAGGGGGCCGGGTTCAGTCCCTGATCAAATAACTAGATCCCACATGCCGCAACTTAGAGTTCACATGCCAGGACTTCCGTGGTGGCTCAGTGGTAAAGAATCTGCCTGCCAATGCAGGAGACACGGGTTTGATCCCTGATCTGGGAAGATCCCACATGTTATAGAGCAACTAAGCCCGTGCACCACAACTACTGAGCTTGTGCTCTGCAACTGCTGACCCCACGTGCCGAGCTACTGAAGCCTGCATGCTCGAGGGGCCACGCTCCACAATAAGAGAAGCCGCTGCAACTGGAAAGTAACTCCCACTCACCGCAACTAGAGCCTGAGCAGCAGCGAAGACCCAGCACAGCCAAAAATAAATAAATAAATGTTGTTTTTAATAAAAAAGATCCTGCATACTGCAACTAAGACCCAGCACAGCCAAATAAATAATTTAAATTTTTAAATTTAAAAATAAATTACATTAAAACAAAGCATTACACTCAAGAGAGCTTTCCCTCAGCATCCTGTGAGTGTCAGAAGAAAAAAGTTCAGATAGATACTGAACCTTAAAAAAAAAAAGAAAAATAAATGTTCTCATCAGTTGATATCTTCAAGCTCTCCAAAAGGATATCTCTGCAGAGCACTAAGAATTACTTTCCCATCTTCTCAGTTCAAACTCAGGGTGCCTCCGTAGCCAGCTTCCACAATTAAATGTTAACCCAATGCAAGAGAAACATCATGAGGGGAGATTCAGCATTAATTAAGGCAAGACAGTCACTACCCCAGGGAGGTGAAGCTTATTAAAGACTTGAAGCCATGCAGGAGGCCATAAATGACCTAGAGGCATGACCAAGGAATAATCCAATAATCCATTTATGACTTTAAATAAATCTGGCTCCACACTAAAGCCCTTCTGAGTTTACAAACCTATAATATTCACAGCGACCGGCCCCAAGTCAACAGGGGGCCATCGCGTCTAGCCTAACCTCTGCCTCGTGTTCATAACAGAGAAAATTAACCAGAGGCAAGAAGTCAATATTATATTATCTCTCACACCACAGTTATTTATTCTATTTGTTGCTCTTCATTTCAAGGCAGTGCCAAGTGAAAAGATGGCCAGTCCAACCCTGGAAAACAACCTCTTGACTCTTCCTATAGAATCAGGAAAGTCTTAAAAGGCAAAAACTATAGGTTCACTGCTGTTAGGAGAAAAAAAAAGCTAGCTGGCAGAATTATACTTCTATCTCCCACGTCTGTAAAAACATGGGCTCATTCCATCCAAAGATCACAGGATGAGTTTCGGTGAAATACGCAAGTTGGAAAGTCTGGACTTAATCCACTGACTCCGAAAATGTCACACAGATAAATATCTTTTACTTTTATTGTTATCAACTTATTTTAATGCCTATTTGAAGAAATGATTCCATATTAAACCCTGAGATTCTAAAAGTCTGTTTGCTAAATTCAAGAAATGAGTCCATTTCAAGAAAAAATGAATTTCTTGCCTACTCCTGATTTTTATTCACCTTCTGCTCTGCCACCATCACAGCCATGAACCTGGTGGAAGGCCAACTCCATGCTTAGGTTCAGCGGTAGGTTCTGATCTGCCTAAGAGAATCTGATTCCCTTCCCTGTGACTGTCTAGGAAGTGGTGCTGAATTTTAAATATGAACAAACAAGGAGAGAGGGGACTTCTGTGATGGTTCTCTCCCATTTTTGAAAGAAAATTCTGAAAAGCCAGTTTCTCCCCACAGCCAAAAAATAATAATAAATTATGCACGGAGAAGGCAATGGCACCCCACTGCAGTACTTTTGCCTGGAGAATCCCATGGACAGAGGAGCCTGGTGGGCTGCAGTCCATGGGGTTGCGAAGAGTTGGATATGACTGAGCGACTTCACTTTCCCTTTTCCCTTTCATGCACTGGAGAAGGAAATGGCAGCCCACTCCAGTGTTCTTGCCTGGAGAATCCCAGGGACGGCAGAGCCTGGTGGGCTGCCGCCTATGGGGTCGCACAGAGTCAGTCACGACTGAAGCGACTTAGCAGCAGTAGCAGAAATGCTATAGGCAACCATCCCGGGACCATGAGGACCAACCAATTTGAGGATGAAGCCAGTCCTGACAATGATGTGAGAGAGACCAGAAGATGCTGACCATCAAGGGCAACAAGAAGCCACAGAAGAGGGACTTCCCTGGTGGTCCAGGTGTTAACACTCTGCACTTCCACTGCAGAGGGTGTGGGTTCAATCCCTGGTTGGGGAACTAAGATCCCACATGTCACGGGGCACGGTCAAAAATAAAACAGAACAAAATGTGTTTTTAGAAAGAAGCCACAGACTCAATTAATGTGGGCACTTCTCAACTATTGGACTTTGCACCAGATCATATTAAAGCCGCTTTTACTTGCAGCTCAAAGCACATTCATGAACTTTGAATTCACACCTGAACACACCTGAACTTAAAACTCTGGTCTAAACACTGGATCTGCCCCAGTGGGTTCTCTCTTGGGTTCAGGTTTCAGAACATAAGCTCTGCAGATCAAATCATCAAATATTCTCCAAAATATGATGCTCCTGCGATAAATGCAGGAAACAAGGGAGAGAGAAAAGCTTGAACACAAGGATGAAAGGGAGAAAATGAGAGGGACAGAGGAAAGCAATGCTTATATATTCTTCTAAGAGGTATCACTTATTATGCATCAGAATCTTACTCAACAGCATCCTAGAGATGTGGACATTAACAAGGCAAGGTCCTTGTCTTCAAGAAATCATAGAATGGAGGGTACAGACAGAAAAATGGACAACTAACTAAGATCTGAAAAGTGCAATATCTGTATGGATAAAGACAGACAGGTCGGTGGACTTGAGCTCACTGTTACCAACGTGTTGCTTAAAACTGAAAAATTCCTTGAGGGAACTGATAAGCACAGGAGGAAGTCTGTGCTTCCTCCATAAGACTGGAGGAAAATACCTGCCAGTCAAATAAAGGTTTGGATCACACCTAGTGGAGAGTGGAAAGGGGTAGTGGAGAGTAGAAGGGGGTAAGCTGTTGCAGAGACAGCCTTGGATATCAGAAGTTCAATGTAGCCACTGTTTATTTTCTCTGTGACATTTATGCATCTCAGGGACCTTATTTCTCACATGGGAAGGACCAGGGTTAAATTCCTCTCAAGTCATTTTGAGGCTGAGGTGAACTAACAGGGGTGAAAGGTCTTTGGGAAGAGCTCCATGAGAGATTGATTTGGGGTTCACAGCAAATATTGGGGCTTTCCAGGTGGCTGAGTGGTAAGGAATCCGCCTGCCAATGCAGGAGACGAGGAGACTCAGGTTCTTCAGTCCCTGGGTCAGGAAGACCTTCTGGAGGAGGAAATGGCAATCCACTTCAGTATTCTTGTCTAGAAAAGCCCATGGACAGAGAAGCCCGGCAGGCTACAGTCCATAGGGTGGAGACATGACTGAACGACTGAGCAAGCACAGCAAATGCTGGTTCCACAGATACAAGCCCAAAGTGAAGGAACTGGGGTATTAATGTTAAATATTTTAAATGCGACTACAGAAGCAACTGGCAAACATCCAATGTCTCCCCCAGCTACTTGCATTTCATACTGTTTCCAAAACAGGAGGAAAACTAGCTGAAGACTATGTCCTTAGCAGTGTCTCCCAGGAGTCCTGGGGGGTGGTTTCGCTGTTGTTGACTACTCTTAGGTGCTTTTAGTAGATCTGGGTGAGAAGAGCATCCCAGGGACCAGTACTGGTCAAGAGCATCATGGGACATGAGTCATGTGGCCATTCCCTTGAATCCTGCTGTTCTACCAGGATATCTTGTGCAGTGTGAGTCGCCCAAAGATATCCTGGTAGAATACAGGGGGTTGTTGAGTAATAAAGAGTTGGAACTTTTGTTCCATTCCTTCTACATCTCTTCATGACACTTCTCACCAACCCCCCCCCCCATTCTTGGAGGTTGCTGATTTAATAAATACTCACAATCTAAAAGTTGAGAGTTATGTTTTATTAGGTGGGATTTTTAGGACTTCAAGTCCAGGAGGCAACATCTTAAGTGACCCTAAAAGAAGTGTTCCAAGAAGGCAGAGTGAGGAGCCAGGTTATATGGAAGTTTTACAGCAAACGGCAGTTAATCTGAACATCAAAAGATTATTGTTAATTAAAGAAAGTCAGATATCCCAAGTTAAAGAATTCCACAATTTTCTATGTACGAGAAGAGGCAAGAGTCTGGGCTCACTGAAATCACTCCTTTCACATGCACCTCAGCAATCTGGGGCCAGTACCCTGTGTGTTCACATCCTGAACTTCCTTGGGGTTCACCGTAGAGAGTGGCTGAGTCTGATGCCTGCCAGGTAGCAGGTATTCTTCTTCGTGAGTGCCCCCGGAGCTCATGAACTCACACTGGAGGGCTGCAGTCCCTTATAACCGTGACATCCTTGTTCACTGATCTGCCACAGCTAAGTCATGCTGAGCCACCTCAGTCCTGTCTGATTCTTTGTCACCCAACGGACTATAGCTCACCAGGCTCTTCTGTCCATGAGATTTCCCAGGCAAGACTACCGGAATGGGTTGCCATGCCCTCCTCCAGGGGATCTTCCTAACCGAGGGATCGAACCTGCGTCTCTTGCAGGAAATACTCCATTTCTCAAGGTGAATGCCTGAAATTGCTGCTACTTAGCAAAACCAGAGATAGGTTGCATCCTCTATTTCATCCTAATTCCCCAGGAGATCTGATCATCTGATTCCCTCTGGAAAGATTCTGTGCCAAATGAAAACTGAGTGAGGTAATTAATTATGAAAATTCACAATGCATAATTATAATAATTACTCTGATCACATAAACATTATACCAGCATGAATAATTTAATAAGAATTGCGCTTTTCGAGAGAGCAGCAATTAAAACCCAGGGAAGTGATGGGGAGGATACAAAAGATAGATGCTCGTGTTTGTTCTGAGGGAGGTTGAATCGTCACCAGAAAGTTCATTCCTCATGGTCAGGAATTATCCCTGACCTTAGCAGGTGGGAAAACAAAGACAACGAGAGGCGTGAAAGGTTATGAATGAGCCCCACTTCTGAAAAGATGTTATCCCCAAACAAAAACAAGTTCAAGTTTCTATCGTCTTTCAGCAGCATACGAAAACCCTTAAAGATGAAAAAGCAATCAATCCTGTTTTTGTGGTTTTTTCCCCTTTTTTCTTAAAGGTAAATCCAGGATAAAGATGAGGTAACGGATAGATTTTTATTTTACTTTAGTTTATTTATTTATCTGCACTGTGTGGCATGTGAGATCTTAGTTCCATGACCCGGGATTAAACCTGTGCCCCCTGAGTTCAGAGTCTTTTTTTTTTTTTTTTTTTGACATTTTATTTTTGTTTTACTTATTTGGCTGAGCTGGGTCTTAGTTGCAGCCCTTGGGATCTTTGTTGCCTCTCATGGACTCCAGATCACACAGGCTCAGTACGTAGTTGCAGTGCTCAGGCTTAGTTGCCCTGCAGCTTGTGAAATCTTAGTTCTCTGACCAGGGATTGAAACTGTACCCTCTGCACTGGGAGCTCAGAGTCTTAACCACTGGATCGCCACAGAAGTCTTGGTCCTGTTTTTATTAAAAAGAGAGAGAGAGATGGGATACCCTCAAGTAGTCCCCCAGTGTTTCAAAATTCCATATGGAGCCAGCTCTATAATAAATACAATTTTTCTGCCCCCCCAGGGTGGGCAGATTTTTTTTCCCAATTAATGGAAATGATAAAAGGGAAAGGGTAAATGGAATAAAGGGAATGATAGTTTGCATTCAAGGCAAGACAGAAAATCTACAAACACTGTGACTTTTCTTAATTATCACTAAAAGCTTTTGTTTTTAAAATCTTAAGTTGGTGAACAAATGAGCACTTCTGCAGGAACAGTAACCTAGATTGCAGAATTAAAGTAATTGGACAAGTCGGAAAGGAGGGTATACACTGGGGAGAGATGCATGCTAACACCAGAGAGGTGCTGGGGACCTCGTTGAAAAAGGAGATTCGTGATGCTGATGGAGAAAAATTCAGGAGAAACTACGTGCTAGATTTACACAACTCCTTACTATTTACATGTAAGGACCTGACCTGGAGTCTTGATCCTTGGCTTTGAAACTTTTTTCTTAATATCTTTTATAAGAAGTATATTTTACAATGCAAGCCAAAACACACATACACACACACCCCACACCCAGAATATGCAGACCTACCATGTGAAATGTACTCTGAGAGTGTCTATTCTCTTCCATGTATTATATTAAAGTTGATTTCACTGCCTTTCTAGGCATTCGGTTAATGTGTGTGCGTCCTCAGTCATGTCCAAGTGTTTGGGATCCCATGGACCATAGCCCCACCAGGCTCCTCTCTCTGTCCATGGGATTCTCCAGGCAAGAATACTGGAGTGGGTTGCCACTTCCCCCTTCAGGGGATGTTCCTGACCCCAGTGGTTGAATCCAAGTCTCTGGTGTCTCCAGCACTGGCAGGTGAATCATTTAGCACTGAGCCACAGGAAAGCCCTAATTAACAGGTTTGTATAAGAAGTCTGCTGTGAATGAAGAATTGTAGCCTGCCCCAAGAGTAAACAAAGGATGTTGACAGAGCACCCTGGGGGGATTCAGGACAGAGAAAAGCAGCACACTGGCCTAGGATAACTGAGATGCATATCAAAGGAAGGATTTCAATGAGCCCAGACTCTTGTATCTTCCCGTTGCTAAGTCACCTCAGTCGTGTCCGACTCTGTGTGACCCCATAGACGGCAGCCCACCAGGCTCCCCTGTCCCTGTGATCCTCCAGGCAAGAACACTGGAGTGGGTTGCCATTTCCTTCTCCAATGCATGAAAGTGAAAAGTAAAAGTGAAGTCGCGCATTCGTGTCCGACTTAGCGACCCCATGGACTGCAGCCTACCAGGATCCTCCATCCATGGGATTTTTCAAGCAGAGTACTGGAGTGAGTTGCCATTGCCTTCTCTGATATCTTCCCATACAAAGCAGTAAATTCATTAACTTGAGATGTCTGTTTTTCTTTAACTAACAGTAATCTTTCCACTTTCTGACTTCTTGGTTTTTGTTGGGAAAACTACACATCCCAGCTCCTCTCTTACCTCCTTGGAGCAGTCCTTCAGAGCTCTCTGAGTTTGTATGCTGGGGTTGAGTCTTCAGCAAGTCCACCCAATAAAACACAATTCTTAAGTTTTAGGTTGTGTCTATTTTTTTAGAGACTATGTACTCAGCCCTGCTCCAGGCACCAAGGATTCAGGGTAGATGAAAGCAACAAAACCCGTGGCTCTTGGGCAGCTTACATTCTAGCAGAGCCAGCAGAAAAACAAAACAACTCCACTTCGCACATCTGCTCTTTGTGGGCACTGGCAGGATGACCGACCTCCTTTTCACGGACACAAACTCAGGTTGGGAGTGGGGAAGGGTGGGAACCTGAAGAAGACAGGCCATGTCCAAGGGCCTCACCTAAGTATATTTCCTTACACCCTTTTTAGTTAGGCTTCTTTTGGTTGCAAGAAGCAGAAATCTAACTTGAACCTGAGTGAGGGGGAAAAAAAGGGTGATTTTGTCAGGATCCAGTTGGAAAAAACAGAAACTGCTGGAGTTATTTTGACACTAGGATTGGACCACAAAGACTCCATGACACAGGGATGCAAAAGCTCAGAAACCAAAGACGGACGGCGAGGCAGCCAGCTATCAGCCACCCTAGGAGCCATCGCCAGCCCCAGCAACAGGGGGACCATGCAGGGAGTGGTGTCCCTGAGATCAGGGCCAGGCCCAATGCACCAACCAGGACACGAGGGTGGGGCGACCTCGTGGCCACCAGAGTCAGTGAGAAGACCCAGCCCTGAGCCACAGGCAGGGAGAGAAGCAAAGCAAGAGAAGGAAAGGAATTCTTTGGCTTCTCACCTTCAATCTTTCTAGAGCCCTTTTCGTTGCCACCAAATGGACGTAGGTGTTTGGGAACCTGAGAGGTCCAGTTCCCAGGGATGCAGAAGTGAGCTGGGAGAAACAGGGGTGGGCCTGAGGGCAGTCCAGCACAGGGGCTTGGTGGAAGCTTCCCCAGGGTCATCACCCAGGTGCAGGAATCAAGTCTTGAAGAAAACAGGAAATAACCCAGGGACTCAAACCCCATCGAGACACTTCATTGTCTCTCATCTGTTCAGTTTCAGTTCCTCCTACTCAAGGAAGAGCTCCATTGACTCAATTGAGATGGCTGCTCCTAGCCTCATCTTCAGCATTGGAAGGAAGGAACATCAGGCAATGAAAGGAGACGTCTTGGGGACTCCCCTGGTGGTCCAGTGGCTAAGATTCTGTGCTCCCAATGCAAGAGGCTCAGGTTCGATCCCTGGTCAGAAAAGTGGATTCCACATGCCTCAACAAATATCAAAGATTCTTCATGTTGCAACTAAGACCTGGTACAGCCAAAGAGACACATTTTAAAAAATAATTCATCAATGGAAGAGGAGTCTTAAGGAACGGTATATCCCTCTGAGAGAAGAAGAGGAGAAAAACCTCTGGGTTTTTAGACTTATTTGAAAAGAGCAGATATGTTTACAGGTGAGAAACACAGCCTTTGATACTGCATATATGGATGAAAACCACGTCTGGAACAATTCAACACCCAACTGAGGAGCCTCCAAACTTATCACAGTTTAATGGGAGAAACTCCTGGTATGATAACTCATCACTTATGATTCCATGTTCTGCAATCAAGCATTCCACTGTGTGTCTATGGTGACAAAGAAGACTTCCCCTTTTTTTTTTTTTTTTTTGCTTTCAAACTCACTCTCTTGGAATATTAGGAAATCATTCTTCCACCTGGTCCTGAAGCCCTGGTTCCAAGTTATACAATGGTGGATGCAATCAGAAAATTCAGATCATGGGGGAAAAAAGCAACAGTTATCAAAGCTGCCTATTGCCAGCTGCTGCTGCTGCCCTGTAGGCCAGCATCTGCCAAGGTTTGGAGTCTGAGATAAATTGGGTAAAGGCAGAAGGACTTTTAAACATATTAGCAGTTATGTATTTTACTCTTTGGGGGAAAAACACAATTAGCACGTAAAACAGTGACTTTCGTGGGAAATACAGCTTAGGGCAAAGCTCAGATTAAAAGATTTGATATAGAGAAAGGCCGTCATTAAGTAAATGGAAGCATGGGTGTTGCTAACGATGACAAGAATTGTTGAGAATCATAGAATATAAACTGCAAACGAGAAAATACTGATTTAAAAGTTATGGGCAATTTTCTGTCTTTGAAGATGGGAATTTAAATACACCTCTTGGGCATACCTTTCTTTCCAAAAAATTCTCCAAAATGAGTCTGTGTGTGTATGTGTGTGTGACGTTGCGTGTGTGTATGTGTGTTGCATGCTTTCAGTTGCACCCCTCCACACCAAGGGCCCTAAGTTCCTGGAGAAAACTGTGACATCACCTTTAACCCAATGAAGATGTCCAATGTTTTATGTAGTTAGGCAAATGGATGTATTAACAGGACGATGACCCATAGAGATGGGAACTTTATTTTTTTCCCTAAATATGGGTTAAGATTCCCTGGTGTCTGAAAACTAACATGTACGTCCTGAGAGTGTGAGCGCCCGAAGTGTGTAAGCACTTTCTCCAGGAGCAGCGGGAACACCAGGCAAGGCGGCTTATGCCTGGGGCAGCAAAGGCAGTGGGGAGAAGCAGGGAGCTGAACATTTTTCCCCTTCAACTGTCACTGAACAGAAGTCTGTGACGAGAGGCTTGTGTAACAGGTGACACTTGGGTACAGTGGTGTGTGTCAGGCTTCTCAGACTGGAGCAGAGTTGGACCCAGCAGCATATCAGAACAACTGCTCCCAGCAGTAACACAGGGTCTCCCGTGGTCCCCTCCCCTTTCTGAACATCCTCATAAATTCACAACCTGGGGGCTTCCCTGGTGGTTCAGTGGTAAAGAGTCCGCCTGCCAATGCAGGAGATGTGGGTTCAATCCCTGGTCCAGGAGGATCCCACATGCCTCGGAGCAGCAAGCCCATGCACCACAGCTGCGGAGGCTGTGTTCAGAGCATGAGGTCACAACTGCTGAAGCCGAGGCACCCTAAAGCCTGTGCTCCACAGCGAGAGAGGCCGCCACAGTGAGAAGCTCGCACACCGCAGCTAGAGAGTAGCTCTCACTCACCTCAAGCAAAGCCCACACAGCAATGAAGACCAAGCACAGTCAAAAATTAATTAATTAATTAAGATCACATTTTAAAAGGGAAAGTCACTCAGTGGTGTCCGACTTTCTGCGACTTCATGGACTATACAGTCCATGCAGTTCTCCAGGCCAGAATACTAGAGTGGGTAGCTGTTCTCTTCTCCAGGGCATCTTCCCAACCCAGGGACCGAACCCAGGTCTCCCACATTGCTGGTGGATTCTTTACCAGCTGAGCCACCAGGGAAGCCCAAGAATAGTGAAGTGGGCAGCCCATCCCTTCTCCAGTGGATCTCCCCAATCCAGGAATCAAACCAGGATCTCCTGCAATGCAGGTGGATTCTTTACTAGCCAAACTACCAAAACTAGCTTTAAAAAAAAAAAAAAAAAACCTCACAACCCACACTCTGTTGTGCCAGGAAAGCGGGAGTGTAGGAGCCTTTCCCCGCAGCTGGAGGGAGTGTGGGACCCAAGCCACAGAGCCAGCTGTGCCTCCGAATGTCTGTCTCTAAGAGACTCCCAGCAACAGAATTCTGTAAGGAGATGGGAGTGGAAGAAACAAAGCAGCCTTGAGGTCAGACCACCCCAGAAAATGCTGGTTTGGAGGAGGAGGGTAAGGGATTTCCTGTGAGTAGGCTTCTGGGGTCTTCCGCCACGTTATTGTCGTCGTTACTGTTCAGTCGCTAAGCTGTATCTGACTCTTTTGCGATCCCATGGACTGTAGCCTGCCAGGTTCCTCTGTCCATGGGATTTCCCAGTCAGGAATACTGGAGCGGGCTGCTGTTTCCTTCTTCAGGGGATCTTCCTGACCCAGAGATCACACTCGTGTCTCCTGCACGGGCAGGCGGACTGTTCACACTGAGCCCCCTTGGAAGACCTCTGCCGCGTTAACCAGGACATTAAAGGAGAGGATGGATCCTTCAGGAGTTGCTGGTGACGTCTGATTAATACTAAGATGACACTGAATATATAATCATCCAAACTCAGAACCCAGTGTCCAGAGGCCCAGATCTACTCCAACGAAATACAGCTATGACTTCAAAATCAATATGGATCAAATGGAGAGACATTCTACGAAAAAACTGGCCTGCACTCTTCAAGATGATGAAGGACAAACAAAGGCTGAGGAACTGTTTGTGATTTAAAAACACAAAAAGAAGTTGACAGTGCAGGTAGAATCCTGGATTGCATTCTGAACCATGAAAAATTTAGCTCTCTTTTTGCTATTAATGATATGATGGGACAATAGGCAACATCTGAATGTAGTATGTAGAGGTAATAGTACTGTAAAGACGGTTCTATTCTTGATTTTGATCACTGTAAAGCAATATATGAAAGCCCTTGCTTCAAGGAAATATACAAGGAGTCATGTGCAAGTAATCATGAATATAATTAGTTTAGAAAAAATATATACACTTATATACATTTAAGATATATATAGAGAGGGGGCTTTCCTGGCAGTTGAGTGGTTAAAACTCGGTGCTTCCACTGCAGGGGGTATAGGTTTGATCTGTGGTCAGGGAACTAAGATCCTTCATGCCACACAGCATGGCCAAAAAAATAAAAATAAATAAACAAAATAAAGTATTTAGAGAGAGACATAAACAGAAAAAGAATGCTAAAGCAAATGTGGTAAAATGTTCATTTAGGGAAATTTAGGTGAAAGGTATATGGGATTCTTTGTAAGATTTTGCAACTTTTCTTAAAGTCTGAAATTATTTCCAAGTAAAAAAAAAATTTTTAAAAATATTATGGTGCAGGAAGTCCTTTATACACAGTGGGCAATGTTTAAACTCGTGTTTCCCAATGAGGGCTGTTTTCCCCCAGGAGACATCTGGCAATGTCTGGACACACTGTTAGTTGTCACTACACGGGTAGTGGGTGACAGTGGCATCTAGTCCTGCACAGGATATCTCTCCAACAAAGAATTATCTGGCCCAACATGTCAGTAGGGTTGAGACACCCTGATTGAAGTATTTAAAGAAAAAGCAGCAAAATTCTTCCCAGACATCAGTTCAGCCATGGGAGTATTAGGAAACCATCCTCATTCGATAAAGCCAGCACTCCCCTTCAAGCTTCCTCTCTCTCTGTCTCTCATCCAACATCTTTACTCATTCCTCCCATCTCTGCCAAAGTGCACCTGGATCCTACTTCAAGGGACAGTAATTTGGTCTGCCTAACACCCCTTCTCTCCCTTCTTCTGGTACCAACACATTGCTTCTGAGAAGGGTTCTTCTCCTAATTTCAACCATGTGGACTGGAACTTCAGTATTTCAATGTAGCTGATGTAGCTCCACAAGACTGTATCCCAACAGGGCCAGTTCTAGCCCCTCACCCTTCCTACCAAAGTTCAGTGGTCAAAGGCAGGAATGGACAAGTGGCTAACCTGAGGCCATAGCATAGCCTGTTTAAATCAAAGCGCATTTAACATGTTTTGAAATGTTGCCAAAACTGGAAACCTGGGCCCCTTCACAGTTTTCTAAAATCCTGATTTCTTGGTTTACTTGAATCATTAAGACTTTGGTGCTCACAGATATAAGGATTGTACTCATCTCCAGGGGTCACTGTGAGGAGTAAATAAGTTTATACGTGCATATATACATATATAAATAAGTATATTTGTCACATAAAACTCCTTTGAGAACACTGCTCACTGATTAGGGAAAAAAAGAGCAGTGTTTTTTTATTTGCATAAAAATACTTTCTCTTAGGTACTACAAAAGCAAAGATATTTTAATTGAGTTTGTTTAGGATCCCCTACACCTGGTGTCTTGGTAATCACTGATGTTTATCAGAGACAATAAAGGGGCATCACAAACTCCTTCTTTGTCCTGTGGAGGAGTGTCTGAAACAAGGCAGCTGTCCAGTGTGATGTGGTCCATAGTCATCTTTGGTCAGAGTGGACACCTTGACACAGAGAGCTTGCGGCACACTCCTTTGGTTTAAAACGTACAGACATTTTCTAAGAAGATGATACAGTTGAATCCATATAAGAATACAAACTGATTCTTCCACTTTCAGAACAACTCAGACCAACACCATCAGGAGTGTCCTGATGCAGGATATAGGGAGGGATGTAGGGGCCGGGAGCTGGGTGTCAGAGGCTGATTGGCTGGAAGAGCAGCCACCTGGGATGGGGAGCTTGGGTATCATAGCCTCAGTGGGGCCAGGGGGCAGTCAACACCAGGCGTTGAATCTGAGATGACTGAGGTGAAGACAGCAGGGGGATGAACCTGTACAGAGAGATGAGACAGGAGTTACAAATTAAAAAACGGACAAGCCTATGTGAGCCTTGCATTATTGTGCATTGAGATATCTATGTGAACTCATGGTTTTTGAGACAGATAGAGATGTTACTGTACCACTATTTTCTGATTAGAGAACCCACGTAGCAATGAGCACATCTAGAGCCTAAACTTTGGTTTCTAAGCACCAATCTCTCACTAAAAGGAACTGAGCTGATTTTAGGACTGGGACAGTGAAACTACAAGATAAGCCTGGAAGTTCTTGTATTTAGAAAGAAAGAAAATACTTAAAGAACACTGAGGACACAGGAAACATCAAAAGGACATAGAAGTCATTACAAAATGATTCCCACTGCCAAACTGAAGATATTCTAAGCATCAAAATAACCAGTAATAGTAATGAAATATAAGCCACAGAGTACAGATGGAATCCATGAATCCATTCTGTTAATAAATTCATCAATGAAATACTGAAATTCTAATAAGAAACATTTACATTTTCCCTGAACCTCTTTTCATAGAATATTTACTAATTTTAAAGCAACTAAGGGTACCTTCACTGTAGAAAAGCTTGGCAAGCAGCACTTTCACCAAGCAATCAAGTGAGCACCATTAATATTGTGACAGATTTAAATCATATCCTACCTGATCCAATGCAAAATGGTGAGAGCAGAGCACCCTTCTGGGACACTCCTGCCAAAGGTACTTAATCAGAATCTAAGCATGGAAAGACATCAGACAAAACTAAATCGAGATACAAGCCACAAATAAGCAGCCTGTAATATTCAAAACTCTTAAGGTCAAGAAATTCAGGAAAAGAATGAAGGAAAACAAAGTCCCATGACATGAAGGATATTACTGAGACAATAAAGGATGCTAAGTTAGGGTCTGAGGACAGTACAGTAGTCAGGCAACAATGTTTATTCCTGATCTCCAAGATATATTTTGGTTCTAGAAGAGAGAGTCTTTGTTTGTAAGAAAACACTCAGCAACTATTCAAAGGTGGTAAGCATGTATTTGGGCAGACACTCTAAGACAGCTCAGGGGATCAAAGCTCTAGGCTCTTGTTCTTACAACTTGTCTATAGGTTTAAGCTTGTTTACACACAGTAACAACAGGTATCCAACTCTTTCCCACTATATGTGTGAGTTTTATTTGTGTATGTGTCCATCAGGAAGAAATAGAATCTAATGCAGATGGTTCAAGTGCCTTTAAGAAGGGACGACTTAAGGAGGAAATAAAGTAATTTTGGCTCCTAAGATAAGACATGGGGGAACATAAGTATCATCTAAAGCGACAAGGGAGCACTATAGCAAACAGTATGGAGGTGCCTATAGAAAACTAAAAATAGAGTTGCCGTATGACCCAGCAATCCCACTCCTGGCCACAAACGCAGGCAAAACTCTAATTTAAAAAGACCCATGCATCCCTGTGCTCACAGCAGCACTCTTCACAGTAGCCAAAACATGGAAAACACCTAAATGTCCACCAACAAATGAACGGATAAAAAAGATGTGATACACATATACAATGGAATATTACACAGCCATAGGAAAGAATGAAATCATGCCATTTAAAGCAACGTGGGCAGACCTAGAGATGATCGTATTAAGTGAAGCAAGTCAGCAAGAGAAAGACAAATACCATATGATTATCACTTACACGTGGAACTCAAAATAAGACACAAATGAACTTATCTCAAAACAGAAATAGACTCACAGCCATAGCGAGCAGGCTTGTGGTTGCCAAGGGGGAAAAGGGGATGGGAAGGGATGGACTGGAAGGCTGGGATTAGCACTATTATATATATAATATGTAAACAACAAGATCCTATTGTGGAGCACAGGGAATTATATTCAATACCCTAGGATAAAGTATAATACAAAAGAATGTGAAAAAGAATGTATACACAAATACATACATACATATCATTAAATCACTCTGCTGTATACCAGAAATTTACACAACATTGTAAATGAACTACACTTCAATAAAATAAATATAAATCAAAATAAAGAGGCAAGAGGAGAAGGAAGTATTCCTGACCCCAGTGAGAGCAGGAGCCTTGGACAGAGGACTCCAGAGAGAAGTCAGGGTCATGGAGGACAGAGGCACAGGGAGCAGATAGGGAAGAAATATTCCAGCCTCTCTTCCTACTCTCTCACCTCCTACAAGCACCCCTACTGGGCAACTCCAGATGGCAAGCAGCAGGCACAGGAAGTGTTCCCTGCAGAGGTCAGCTTCCCAGGGCACAGAGTAGGATGGGGAGTGTGGCTGGAATGTAGGCAAATAGAAAAGAAGTCAGATACTCAATAGCGCAGGGACTTTCCTGGGTATCCAATGGTTAAGAGTCCACGCTGCCAAGGCCAGTGAGCAAGGATTTGATCCCTGGTCAGCGAACTATATCCCACAAGCTTTGCCAGCCAAAAGATTTTTTAAAACTATATACAATAGCCCACTGGAACTTTTTACAATAACTCCATGAGATGTGTTTTCCTGGCCCTACTGCACAGATCCAGAACCTGAGTGTCCATGGGATTAAATAATGCCCATTTCTACACTAGGGTTTCCCTAGTGGTTCAGATGGTAAAGGAAATCTGCCTGCAGTATAGGAGACCTGGGTCGATCCCTGGGTTGGGAAGATTCCCTGGAGGAGGGTATGGCAACCCACTCCAGTATGCTTGCCTGGAGAATCCCCATGAACAGAGGAGCCTGGGGGGCATAGTCCATGGGGTCACAAAGTGTTAGACATAACTGAGCGACTAAGCACACACACACACACACACATATACACAACAGAGCAGAAATTTGATTCAGCCTGGTGTGAACCCCAAGCCTTGCCCTCAATTAGGAGTTCTCAGGTGAGGCTGAGGTCCTAACATGCTGAACTAAGCTCTGTCTGGGTCCTGCCTTTGTCTCTCCACGCAGTACACAGGTCCATCTCTTGCATCTTTTTGCCTCTGATATGGAAGAGACGGAGGGGTTGACAGACAAATGATAAATGATGCTTGCTTATCGCTGGTTCAGGCGAGTATGACACAAACTCAGTTAGGAAAACACATCTTCGGTGCAGCCTCCTGTTCATACACATGAAACTCAGATAGATTTCTGAGCAGGAAAGACAATTTGTTTGCATGACTTTTCTCTGTCTTCCTTACCCATGTAGCTTACACTCTGGAATTTGGAGACGTAGGAATATTTATCGGGTTTTTGAATGGCTCCAACCACACACCTCTTTTCTGGCAACAGCACCCCAATTTTCCTCTGCACCCCACTGACAGTCCTTGCAAACTCCTCCCACAGCCCCCAGAAAGGATCATTAGAGCACATTGTCTTTTACAGACCAAGTTGACTGGTTCAGAAGTGCTCATGAACCAAACAGGGCCAAGGAGACAGAGTATGACCTTTCCTGGGTTCATCGGATATTGGGTAAAGGATAGTCGACCTTGACTCTGCAAGGTTGGGAGCTTAGGACAGCCAAGACCCACCACATGGAACCTAAAAACAAAGTCAACACCATAATAGGCAAAGCTAAGAACCAAAGGGAAACAAAGATTTTGATGTCATAATTGAGCACCTGAATCAAGCCATAACTGATACTAATTTTGTTATAATTCCATCACCCCAAGATATCTTGTACCCGTCTGCAGCCACTTTCCACTCTTTCAGTAATTTACTCAGTTGTTAAGAGAAAGTCCTAATCGAGGATGCTTTCCACTGTTTGCAGTGAATTCTGGTCTCTGTTTAAATTAATTTGTTTCATGTGTACATTTCTGAGAAACTATTATCTGCAAAGCAGAGGCCCCTCCTTTCTCTCCCTTGAAAGGAAGAGGCAGAAAATACAGAGAAGGATGGACATTTAGAAATAAACTCAGTGATTTGAAAACATCGCACCTGGCCAGCTCCTTTGAGCATCACACTATTATGAACGTTCTCACTTCCAAGCTAAGGGACAATTTCCTGGAGTGACTGATGAAGAGAAAGGACAGTGGCGGATTTGATTCTCAGTTGGCGACCCTTGATAAAATGGTGGCTATCTAGAGGTTTTCAGCACATCAAACATACCTACCCATTTTTATGTGCAACCAAGACCGAAAGAGATGAGTTCAGGTAAAAGTCAGATAGTATGAGAAGCCAAAGAGAGAATTAAGTCATGTATTCATTTGTTCATTCACCAAGTATTAAGGGCCTCATATGTGCCAGGCACTGAGGTTAATGAGCAAAACAGATACATACAGAAGTGAACAAAATAGAAGAGAAATTCTGTTTTCATGGGGCTTAAATTCTAGGGAGAGAAAGACAGCTAAACTCCCTAGTGGTCCAGTGGTTAAGAATCCTTCTTCCACTGCAGGGGACATGGGTTCAAGTCTAGGTTTGGGCTCTAAGATCCCACATGCCTTGGGGGCAACCAGAGAGCCAACAAGATAAAACTAGTGAGCCTGCATGCTCTAGAGCCTGTGTTCCACAACAAGAGAAGTCAACACAATGAGAAGCCCACGCACAACTAGAAGCCTTTGCACCACAACAAGAAAAGTCCACAGGCTGCAACTAGAGAAAGCCTATATGTGCCACAACAAAGACCCAGTGCAGCCAAAAGAAGACAAAACCCAAGTAGGTGAAACTTATGGGTTATTAGGTGGTGATAAGTGAAAAAAAAAAAAAAAAAGCACAATAGAAAAGGGGAACAGAAAGTCCCACAATGAAGAAGAGCAGATGGCACAAAGGAAATGGTTCCAGTGAATATCTAGATGCTACCCCACAGCAGCATGTGCAAAGGCCCTGAGGTGGGAGCCGAGTGATGGTGAGAACCAGCAAGGCAGCCCATGCGACTGGAACAAAGTGCCTATGTGAGGGCATTGGGGTTGAGATGAGGTCAGAAGGATGCTGGTCGTCATGTAGTTCAGGCAGTGCCTTTTAGGTCATGGGAGGCACTGTGGCTTTAGCTCTAAATATGACGGGAGTTCCTAGAGGGTTTTGAGAAGAGGACGACATGATCTCACTGATAGGAAGAAGCTGAATGGAGGACACAGTTGGTGTGTGTTGAGGATGGAGGACACTGTGGGCTTCCCCCTGGGTTATCAAAGTAAGGACTGTCTCTACAGGAGTCACAGTTGCATAAGAAACTGAGTAACATGTGTGTTTGGTAACACATGTGTTTGGAGGAAGAGAATAAAATTCCCCAGATTGCAAATCCCACGGTGGTCCAGTGGATAGGACTCCTATCCTTGGCAGTTTTCACTGCCAAGGGCCTAGCTTTAATTCCTGGTTGGGGAACTGAGATCCTGCAAGCCATGCCACACAGCACCATCCCCCAACTCCCCCCTGCCAAAAACATTCCTCAGATGGGACTCTTGTTCACAAAGATACATGTGCTCTTACGTTTGTAGCACTCTCATGTTGCTCTCATGTTGACCATAGCCAAGACATGGAAGCAACTTAAATGCCTAACCACAGAGAAATGGGTAAAGAAGATGTGGTGTGTACACACACACACACACACACACACACACTCTCTCTCACACACACACACACACACACACACACAATGGAATATTACTCAGCCATAAAAAGGAATGAAATAATGCCATCTGCAGCAATACAGATGGACTTGGAGATTACCAAACTAGATGAAGTAAGTCAGACAGAAAAAGACAAATATCACATGATATCACTTACATGTGGAATCTACATTTTAACAGTGACACAAACAAACATTTACACAACAGAAACAGACCTACAGACGTAGAAAACAAACTTATGGTTACTGAAGGGTAAGTACTGGGGGCGGGGGAGGGATAAATCAGGAGCTTGGGATGAAAATACATACACTCTTATAAGATATCTGTAAGACAGATAACCAGCAAGAACCTACTGTGTAGCACAAGGAACTCTATTCAGCATTCCGTGATAATGTAAAATGAGAAAATAATCTAAAAATGAATGAATATAAGTGAATAATTGCTGTACATTTGGAATTAACACAAGACTTGAAATCAACAACACTACAATAAAAGAAAGAAGACTCCTGGATCACTGAGGAGCAGTCAGAAGATGATGTCGACAGACTTCCTGCTTCTCTGTAAGCAGAAGAGTGGACCTCAGGACTCATAGGAAACCTCCCAGGCAAGCCACTGCTGGCAGACACCTCCAGTCACCAACATTCGAGGGAGGTGTCCAAGAGCTGGGCCATAGCTGGGGAGATGACTGGCCCATAGCAGGGACAATCAGCACAACAGATGACAGGGCCGAGTTTGAAAGCAGAGAAGAAAAGTCTGCTTTGTGAGTCTGTTTCTGTTTTATGAACTAGTTCATTTATGTCATCTTTTTAGATATGATAGCATCTGGTATTTGTCTTTCCCTGCCTGACTTACTTCACTGAGTACGATGATCTCTGGGTCCATCCATGTGGCTGCAAATGGCACTATTTCGTCCTTTTCTGTGGTTGAGTAATATTCCTCTGCATATATGCGCCACGTCGTCTTTACCCATTCCTCTGTCCATGGACACTTAGGTTGCTTCCAAGTGTTGGTCATTGTAAACAGCATTGCTATGGAGGAATGTTTGATGGGGGAAAGAATGAATGAAAGGAAGAGAGGAAAAGCAGACAGAAAACAGAGAAGATTGCCCAGAACAAAAGGTGTGTTTGGAGTTGGATGTCCTTGACTTAGAAGATGACACAGTAGAAATAATTGGGAGTCAAATAATGCCATTTGCAGCAATGGCAAAAGAAACAGCAAGCTGACCTTCCAACTCCCAATGGCTTTAACTATACACCTAAGAAGCAGACATACAATTAGCCTTTGGTTTCCTTAGTTCTCTGGTTGGCTGGATAGGGTCCTGCCTGCCTAGCATCCATTCCGTTTCATCTGACACAGTCTGATTTGTCTTTGGACACTTCAGCACTCTCTTTTCTAGTCTTTCGGATGCAGTTGATCTCAGGCTCCTGCACTGGTGTGTTCCAGACCTGATGAATCAGAGACTCCATCCCCTCCCATCACAGTGGCTGGGTAAGGGGTGGGCCAGGGACTCCAGTGAGCACCAAGAGATTCACACCATCAACTTTTTCTACAATCATTTAGGAAGCCATATAATTCTGCTTGGGGTGTATTGTGTGGATAGAATGTAAACTTTGAGCGCTGGTGACAATGATAACCACTCAGAAATGAAGCCAACACAGAGAATAGAGGAGATAGATGGAAAGAAACAGAGTCTAGTGACATTAACAGGTCTCTTGATCCAGCCATGCCTGAAACCTCTCTGAGTTTTTTTAAGTTACTTAACCTAAGACATTTTTAAACAACTCCCATTTTATTTATGTATTTTTATTTTTTGGCTTTGGTACCATTTGTATAAGCTGGTTTTTTTTCAGCATATGCAACTAAAGAGGTCATGACAAATGAACTGAATCATTTGACGCTGAGATCATTTCTACTGGGCAGGTGCAGAAACCTTGTCTCAGGGCCTCAAACACAACCTCACTGTTTAGACAAAACCATGTTTCCAGTGCCACCTCCTGTTTAAGGTGTGAGTTTTTAATTTTAATTTCAGCTTAAAATCATCACTAAGCTGGAATTCCATGATAAGAACAAAGCCAGCCTTCTGTTCCATGGGGATCTTGGGGGTGGGGTGCTTGTCTTAAAGTTCGTCTGTTTATTTTGAGAATAAGAGAATCCCTTATTGCCTCAAAGGACTGCTCATCTACCCCACGTGCCAAAGTGGGCAGTGTTATATCCCTATTTCTACAGCATCAGAGTCCACAGAGACCGTGAGGAAATGCGGTGGAAAGCCAACATTATAATTAAGGGGCCAGAGGGACCGATTGAGCAATAAAATGAAAAGAGTCAACTGCAGAGTTGGGGGAAAATAATGAACTTCAGGGAGGCATGGAAGCTGCTCTGGATGTTTCTGATGGCTCTGCGACCCCGGAGGGAGAAGGGCTGTTCAAGACAGTATCAAGAGTGTTATGAAACTAAGCCAAATGGAATTAGGTGTAAGCTGTATTTAAGCATGAAGTACATCAAGGGATGTCTCAGAATATAAACCACTGGCTCTCTGTTTAGGTTGATTATAAATGGACACCACGGTACACTCCAGGAGCTTTTCCTATTCCCCGATGTCATCAAATCCACTGTTCTTCTAATGTTTTTTATTTTTTACATTAGTCTCCGTCATTTAAGAAACATTTATGTGTAATTTGTATTAGATTTTTGGGATGATTCTTCTTCTCCATGGCTTTGATAACTATACATATAATAACAGCTATGATTATTTTTTTAAGATTTTTCTTGATGTGGACCATTTTTAAAGTCTTTATTGAATTTGTTACAATATTGCTTCTGTTTTATGTTTTGGCTTTTTGGCCCTGCAGCATGTGGGATCTCAGTTCCCTGACCAGGGACTAAAGCCACAACCCCTGCGCTGGAAGGCTAAGTCTTAATGGCTGGACCACCAGGGAAGTCCCTGGCTATGATTTATTGACCTTTTACTCATGTGACTATTACCATGTGTAATGGGCTCAATGGTGGCCTCCAAAAGACTGGTCCCCTTAGAACCTATGGATGTGGTCTTATTGGGAAACAGAGTCTTTTCAGATTTAATTGAGTTAAAGATCTTGGGATGAGGTCATTCTGGATGAGAGTGGGCTTTAAATCAATGACCAGCATCCTTACAAGGCTGAAAGGGAAAAGATGTGCAGAGAAGGCTATGTGAAGCTGGAGGCAGAGATGGGAGGGCTGCAGTCACAGCCAAGGAAGTCAGAAGCCATCAGAAGCTGAAAGAGGCAAAAGAGGAACCCCCCAGCCCCCTGGAATCTGTGGAGGGAGCACAGCCTTGTTTGGATTTGAGTTTGGACTTTGGCTCCAAAACTGGGAGAAGGTAAGTTTCTGTTATATTAAACTACCTGGAAATGAAGGTACTGTGTTAAGTGACTCATGCCCATTTTTTTCAATAATACAGTCTCACAGTCCTACAAAATAAGCTCAGAAGAGCTGTCCTGCCTCTAACATTTGCCGCACACACATCCAGCATCCTGCCTCCTTTTGTGACAGTTCTTCAATCTTTCTCTGGGAGAAATGCCTTTCTCCCTTGAGTACAGTATGGTGGAACCGTCTGTCAGATCGTCTTAATCTCTTCTAGAGCAGGGCTGGGGATGTTCTCACTCCTGGCTATACCTGAGAATCACCTGAAAAGCTTTTAAAAATTGAAAATGATTAACACTGTTTCTTTGCCCACCTCCACTCCACTGCAACAAAGATTTTGGTTCAATCCATTAGGTGTAGAGTCTGGAGGTTATTTAGCAATTTTTAAAGCTTCCAGGATGATTCTAAAGTTCAGCCAAGGATAAAGGATTCTTCCTCCCTGGAATCTGGGGCTTCCCAGGTGGTGCATTGGTAAAGAATCCACCTGCTAATGCAGGAGATGCAAAAGACGAGAGTTCAGCCCCTTGGTCAAGAAGATTCGCCTGGAAAAGGAGATGGCAACCCACTCCAGTATTCTAGCCAGGGTAATCTCATGGATGGCAGGCTACAGTCCATACAGTCACAGAGTCGGACACAACTGAGCGACTATGCATGCATGCCCCCCTGGAACCTAAAAAAAAAACATGAGCACAGAGATAGAAACACATAAAGTAATTAGAGTCCCTGTGTCCCAGCTGTACCCTTTAGCCAGACATCAATGACAAGTACCAGAACCCTTGAACTGGCAACTTCAGACTTCTGGAAACCTGGTCCCTTAGTGTACCTCAAGGGTCCTAAGATCCCAATCCCTTAGCTGATTTGTTTCTGCTGCTAACGCCAGAGGCTTCTGACCAGTTCATTCAGGAACTGGCAGAACAGATGCTCAAAACTAAGCTAATGCTTCCATGATACTGGGCACCTTAATCAATTCATAAACGATAGCTCCCCATGTCACCAACAACGTGAAGGGTGTGAAGGGAGAAAGAAAAAATGTTTTATGGAAGGCGATTAAGAGGTACAAACTTCCACCTATAAAATAAATAAGTCAGGGGAATATAATATACAATATAAGGAATATAGTCAATGCTACTGTAATAACAGTGATAAATGATTAGACTTTTCATGGTGATCAACTCATAATGTATATAAATGTCCAATCACTATGTTGTATACCTGAAAATAATACTATATGTCAACTATACTTCAATAACAAAAAAAATTATATAGAGATGACATGGTCTTCTACATCAAGTCTTTGAGGGTTCCAGACATTTGCAATGGTGAATATGCCACTAAGAGCATTATTAAATAGAAAAAAGAAATGTACATACTGCAGAAAACAAGGAGTCACTCTCAGAGACAGCTATAACTATTCTCTTGGAAATTTTGCTAACTCAGACTTTGGCTGGGTTGTATTTTACCTTTGTCCTCTCCTTAAAGGCAGTGATTTCTAAATCCCTAAGGTATAGAAACACTTTTGTTCAGCTCAGCACACAGGTAGGACAGAGAATTAACTCCTAAAGAGAAAACAGTTTCAAAGATATTAGAAGTACCCACTCAGAAACAAAGGCAAGCCAATTAAACATAATTGGTATCCTTCTTCAAAGTATATACAAATAATCTCTAAGTGAAAAATTCCCTTAGCCATTGCCCAGGGTATAAGTGAACGCACTTGAAAAGGATCATACTACTAAGTCACTTCCCAGGTGGTGCTAGTGATAAAGAAGCTGCCTGCCAATACAGGAGATGCAAGAGACGTGCGTTCAATCCCTCGGTCAGGAAGATCCCCTGGAGAAGGGCATGACAATCCGCTCCATGGGATTCTCCAGGGCATGGAGAATCCCATGGAGAGAGGAGCCTGGTAGGGTACAGTCCATGGGGTCGCAGAGTTGAACACAACTGAAGTGCCTTAGTGCGTGCTAAGTCACTTCAGTCGTGTCATTCTTTGCAACGCTATGGACTGTAACTTGTCCATGGGATTCTCCAGGCAAGAATACTGGAGTGTGTTGCCATGCCCTTCTCCAGGGGATCTTCCCAACCCAGGGATCGAACATTACATCTCTTATGTCTCCTGCATTGAAAGGTGAATTCTTTACAACAAGAGCTACCTCGGAAGCCCTGGAAAGGATTATTATATGTAGAGGGAAAAATGCTGGGGATATATTGTTTTAAGGTTCTTACACAGCATATAAAGTGGTTTGATATAATTTGAATGTAAGTTTTGATTAATTAAAGATATATCTTGTAGGGCAATGGCTAAATTTTAAAGAGGCATAAATAATGAGCCAATAATGAACCAATATGGAGATAAAATGGAATCACAAAAAATATACTCAGAATGAAAACAGGCAGAAAAAGGAGGAGAGAACAGATGGTGCCTAGAGCAAAAAAGCAAGATGATAGATTTTAATATAAATATATCAATAATCTCATTAAATATAAGTGGTCTAAATATAATTATTAAAAGACAGAGATTATCAGACTGGATAAATAGGCAGATCCTAACTATATACTGTTTATAAACAATCCACATAAAATAATAGATTGTTTTTTAAAAAAACAGAAAAGATACTACAATGCAAGCTCTAATCAAATGTAAGCTGAGGTAGCTGTATTAATATCACATGAAACAGACTTCAGAATAAGGAATGTTTCTAAGAATAAAGAGAGATATTACATAATAAGAAAGAAGTCAGTTCACCAAGAATTCATTATAATTCTAAGTGTGTATGTACCTAAAACAGTGTTTCAAACACATAAAGAAAAAGCTGACAGGACTGAAATGAAAACTAGACAAACCCACACACTTCAACACTTTGAGATGGAGACTTCAACACTTTTCTCCATAACTGACAGAACAGAAAGATAAAAAATAAGCAGGGATATAAAATACCTGAACATCACTAGAGACATCTGGAGAGTCCTTATAAATCTTAGGTAAAGATGTTTAGATATGATACCAAAGTGTAATTACTAAGAGAAAAAAATTAACAAACCAAACTTCGTTTAAAAATCCTTTGCTTTTCTAAAGATACATACTGGGAGAAATCATATAAACACACATCTGAAAAGAAACTTGTATCCATACTATATAAAGTACTATATAAAGTACCCTCAAAGATCAATAATATGAAAATAACAACCAATTAAAAAAAATGGGCAAAAGATTTGAAAAAGACATGCACCAAATAAGATATAAGAAATAGTAAGAAACAAGAAAGAATATTCAACATCATAAGTTATAGGATAAAAGTTAAAACTTGAAAGATATACTACTACACACTTTTTAGAACTGCTACACAAAATCAAACTAGACAAAAGGGATAACATTAAGTGGTCCCCAAGATACAGAGCAACTGGAGCTCTTGTTGGTGGGAATGCATATTGCTTCCATGTTTGAAAAGTTTGCAATTTCTGATAAAATTATGTGAACAGTTACCATTTCACCTAGCAATTCCGGTCCTAGGTATTTACCTAAAAGAAATGAAAATATATTTATATATGAACCTGTTTGTGAATATTTATAGTGACATTTTTCATGGAGAAGGAAGTGGCAAACCTCTCCAGTATTCTTGCCCCATAGACGGAGGAGCCTGGTAGGTTACAGTCCATGGGGTTGCAAAAGAGTCGCACATGAATTAGCAACCAAACAACGTGGAGATGTTTTTCATAATACCCCCCAAATGAAAGTAACCCAAATGTCCTTCAACTAGGAAATGAATAAACAATGGCTCTGTATCCATTCACAGGATTATGGAGTATTAAAATGGAATAGACTATTTGTAATGATTATAGCCATTTAACAAAGGTGAGGTGATATTGCAGTTTTGATTTCATGATTAAGGGAATCCTTGTACACTATTGCTGGGAATGTAAATTGGTGTCGCTGTTGTGGAAAACAGTATGGAGGGTCCTCAAAAACCTGAAAATAGAACTACCATAAAATCCAGATATTCCATTCATGGGCATACATCTGAAGAAAACAAAATACTTAATTCAAAAAGATAACATAGTCTCATGATCAAAGCAGCATTTTTTACAATAGCCAAGATATGAAAGCAACTTGTGTCCATCAACAGATTTACGGATAAAGAAAATGCAGTGTATATATACAACGGAATACTATTCAGTCATAAAAAGAACAAAAAATTTTTCCATTTGTAATAACTTGGCTGGACCTGAAGGGTATTATGCTTAGTGAAATAAATCAGAGAAAGATAAATACTGTATATTATCACTTACATGCATAACCTAAAAAATACAACAAACTAGTGAATATAACCAAAAAAAGAGATTCACAGATACAGAGAACAAACTAGTGATTACTAGTGGGTAAAGCAAAATGTAGAGGGTCAAGATAAGGGTAGGGGATTAACAGGTACAAACTATTATGTATAAGAATATAAAAGCTACAAGGATATATTATGCAGCACAGAGAATAGAGCCAATACTTTATAATAACTATGAATGGAGAATAACTTTTAAAATTTTGAATCACTATGTTATATGCTTGAAACTTATATTGTAAATCAAACATACCTCAATTTTAAAACAAAAAGAAGAAAAAGGAATAGACTACTGACATATAGGTAAATATTGCATGCATTGTGGTAAGTGAAATAAGATTCAAAAGTTGCATACTGCACTATCCCATGTTTATGGAATTATGAAGAAGGCAAATTATAAGGATGGAGAGGCTTCCCTGGAGGCTCAGATGGTAAAGAATCTGCATGCAGTGCAGGAAACCCATGTTCCATCCCTGGGTTGGGGAGATACCCTGAAGAAGGGAAGGGCAATCCACTCCAGTATTCTTGCCAGGAGAACTCCATGGACAGAAGTGCCTGGTGAGCTAGTCCATGGGGTTGCAAAGAGTCAGACACAAATGAGCGACTAACACACACATACACATAAGGATGGAGAACAACATCATGGTTGCCAGGGGTTGCAGATAGAGGAAGGGAAGTGGCAACACAGGGGCCCCTGGGATTTGGGCGAAGTGATAGAAAGTTCTTTCTATACTTCAATTGTATTGGTGTTTATGTGACCATGTGCCTTCATCAAAATTAAACTCTATCCTCAAAAGGGTGAATTTTACTGTATGCAAATTACATTAATAAACCTGACTTTTAAACAAAGCAGGTTGCTGTAAAAATATTCTATCCATCAGACTTTCCATTTATTCCATTAATTCAGTAATACTCCCTTTCACTCCAATTAATATACCAAAGATTCATTTTTATTAACCTTGCTTCTCATGACTATGGATGTATGAAATATCTAATACATCCAAAGGCTTTGGTTTTAACCCCTGCTCATGAAAGTGCTAACTGCTAATATAATTGAGAGTTCTGGGTTTTTCTCTGCCAGATTCCAGCCACCCTTATGATGAAGCTAAGGATGAATAATAAGTGAGGTGAAGGACGAAGGGTCAGAGGTGCAAATTCAAGTGTCCAAGGGGAAGGCAGGTAAGGTGGTAAGAGAAGCCCTTAAGCAACACCTTATCCAGGGGCAGGCTGACACCTCCGCACAGCTTTGGTGCCAAGGTCAGCAGAGCACCCACACTCTCATTAGGGGAAATGGCAAATTCCGATTTTTATATGTGAAGTCTCTCAGTTTGGGGGAGACTGTTCAGTTCTTTTATAAACACCATGGACAGAACAGTGCTTGCCTGCAGGTCATGAAGTTTGCAAGCGTGAGTTCAGAGCTGTGGGTGTGGAGCAGAGAACTAGGACAGACCCAGGAGTCTGGCGGTTTCACAGAATGGCTTCCCAGAAGCTGAAATCACTTCTAAGAAGCTTCCATGCATGGGGGAATTTTAATCTGGGGAGGAAGGGGTGTGTGCTTAGGGCAAAAAGTGTCTGTGTACTCTAAGTGTAGGAAGGACCAGGTATGAGGATCTTTCCCTGTGCTAAGTGTGCACCAGAGGAGCCGAGAAGGACCTCTGCCCGATAACAACCTCTTCCTACTCATGACACCTGCCCCAAGCTGCAAATTCCAAATCAGCAACTGAAAATCCCCAAAGCTCTGAAATCCGAAGGTTGGCCGCCTGGCTTTTAATTCCTCTGGGGACCAAGGCTGCTCTAAAGTGCAGTGAGGCTACTGGGGGACTTCTTGTTGTGAATGCTCACATCTTTCGTGCAAAATGAGCTATGGGTCCAATTATGGACACAATTCCACAGCCAGCCCGGGTGTCTCAATATCTATGGATGACCCTGGGTTTCTGTCTCCCTACAAACCTATTTTCTGAATCAGGAAGTACACCTGGCCCCAGATTTCAGGAAAGTGATTTCCGGCCTGTGTGACCTTCCCAGAGGCCCCCTGTCTGACTGATAGCCATCACCTCTCACAGCATTACTTCACCTCTGACAGCATCTCAGCTCACCCCCTCCCACCCTTCCCTCTTCTTTACACCGGGCCAATTCCTCAACCAGTAACTCAAGGACACTTCGCTTCGTCTACCTCAGCCCAAGTCTTAAATCTTAGGAAGACTCCCTTTTTTCAGTGCCCTGGTCTATTTATGGAACCTCCCAAGAACAATGATTCTGTTCCAAACCCTGAGGAATTGCAGAGTCTTAAATCCACAGTTGAACATCAGCTTACAATTGGTATTAAAAATTGATCAGTGGTTTCAAGGGTTCCAGAAATCAGCACTTAAATCCTTGGGCCAGAAAAGTCAGCGATGATTTTTTTTAAAGACAGTACAAATTTAAACAAGGGTCAGAAAGCTTCCCTTTCTATGAGAAATCTACAGAGCAAACATTTTCTTTGCAGACCTATCTAAGGGAGTGAATGTACTGCTACTTTTCACCACCAGAAACAAAATGAAAACAATTTGCAGACCCATAAGCCCCCAAATCATGTAGTGAAAACTGTCAAGCAAAAGTGGGAAGAGAAAAACTGACTAAGTCAAAGTTGCCCAAGGTTGGGGGAAGGGTGGCTTTAGGGGGGAGGAATGGGACAGCTCCCCTTAACCTCCAACTCCTATCCCCACCCCTTGCCCTCTAAATAGCATCTTCAAAACAAAATTCCCAATTCCACTTTCCAATAAAATGCTGTCCCTAGCCTCTTCCCACGGACATTTCTAACCGCCACTCCTCTAAATCAAAAGTAAAATCCTCTAGATGGCCGGGAGGGAGAAAAAGGAATGTGAGCTTTAATTAAGAAAAGTCCACAACTTACTTTGAAAAGCACATTCAGCAATCAGGGTTCTAAGCTGAACCTGATTAAATCTCCTGGCAGAGGGAGAGAACCTGATGGGGACTTTCACCGTTGGCTCAGTTTAAAATGACACCACCTTTCTTAACGAAGTGCTTTCTACCCATTAGATCGCTTTATCATCACAATGTCTCTGGGAAGTATTTTAGGAAGGATTTTTTTTTTTTTTTTTGAATGGCCACTTTACATTTAGGAAAACCGAGTCTTAGAAATGATAGAATCCAGAGCTCATGACAGAATTAAGTCACCAGATTTTACTCCTCCGGAATAAAACAGAAAAGTGTTCCCCATCCCTTCACACGCGCGCGCGTGCCCATGCGCGCACACGTGCGCGCGCGAACGGGATCACGCGCGCGCGCGCACACACACACACACACACACACACACACTCCTGTTTACCTGGAGCTCTTGGGGAAAAGGGACACTGTTTAAAACAGCAATTTCGTCCGGTTGGTGTGTCTGGGAACCTGCAGCCTTAAGGAAAGTAGATTTTTCTGGAATCCCAGCCGCTGCGCAAGGACTTTGGAAAAGCAAACGCTACTTTGTAACATCAATTGGCAACTTGTCTCTCCGAATGTATTTCCAGCCCGGCCTGAGGCCGGAGAGAGCCCGTGATTCTCATCAGGTTGGATTCGGTTTGCCGGCTCAGGGCCCGGGGCCGCGGCGGGAGCCGCGACGCAGAGCGAAGGACAGGGACACTTGTGCGCATCTCGGTTTCACCCGATGGCCCCAAGACCCTTGCCCAGGCGCCGGCGGCGGTAAAGTGGCTCCCAGCACCCTTTTCCCACGCGCTCACCCGCACCCGATTCTCGGCCCGGTCGCGGTGGAAGCAGCGGCGGTTCCCAGAGGAGCGGGGCTCCTCCGCGCGAGTTCGCGGCCCCCAGTGCCGGTGCCGGACAGGGAAGGCGCGCGGCGCCGGCGGCTCCCGGGCTCCAAGACCACGCTCCCGGCCCCTCGCGCCGCCGGCCCGGGTCCCGCACGCACGTAATCATAGCCAGAATAATAATACCAACCTTTCCTGAGCTCTTTGGGCGCCAGTCGTCCCCTCCCTGAATTCTCTTAAATCCAAGGCAGAGTGGTCAGTTCCATTGCAGAGATGAGGAGACTGAGGTAAAAGGCCACCCCCAGGACCCACTGCTAGGAAGCCCAGGTCTGATTCCGAGATGCAGTTCCCCCACCCGCGCGATCACCTCTGCGCGCTCCTAGACCACACAGGACCTCTACGGGGTACCCCGAGGGGATCCTGGGTTTCTTCCGAGCCGAGGTCCCCGGAGGCTGCGTGGTGAGCGGGCATTCCTGCGTGGACTAACGCCGGCCCTCGAGACCCCACGGTGGGGGAAAGGGGCCGGGGTGCCCTCGTAGGTCACTAGCCCCAGTCCAACTGAGCTGGGGAGGGGGATACCGGAATGGGGCAAAGGAGGTGCAAAGAGCCGGGCCGCCCGCTCCCAGACCCCCAACTCCACGCAGCTTAATACAGGGGTTGCGTTAAGTCCTCCTGGAACCCGGTGATGATGAAGTGTCCCTCAGCCACGCCCCTTCTTCACCCCCGGGAAGCACTCCGAACCCAGAGATACTGGATCCGCCGAACTCGCTCCAATTCCACTTAGGCGGCGCCCAACTGGGGTGGCCCTATCTAGCGGAGGGGACGTTTCGGGCCCGGGAACCAGCGCCCTCACCCAAGTCCCCAAGACAACCCCACTCATCGGCTCCCCTCCCGCCCAGGCTCCCGGGGACCGCGGGGAACTTCCCGAGCGCCGGCGCGATCGACACCCCGGGTCCCTGGCCTCTTACCTCTGCCCAGCAGCGCGCCCAACACCAGGCTCAGCGCCCCACACAGTGGCGCCACCGGCCCGGGGGCCGCGCCCTCGGAGCGCATCCT
>SJXQ01005174.1:279672-330648 GCA_006408695.1 Aepyceros melampus | reverse complement strand
TCGGGGGTTGGGGGGGGGGGGCGGGAATGCCTCCCTTCCCTGCCAGGCTTGCTCCTGCGATAGTTTTTTCTCTGCAGATTCCAAGGACTCGCCACCCCAGTTCGTGCTCCGAATGTCTTCTCTGTGTCGTTCCCAGCGCTGCCCTCCCTCCTCGTGTGGATCCCAGCTGCCTGCCTTGCCTTCCATGGTTACTGATGCTCGGGCCTCATTGGCCGCCCGGGGATCTGAACAGTCCCCACTCAGGACCCCAACTCCCCCTCGTGTTTGTGATTGAAAAGCAATATGTCCTGAACCCAGAAGCCTTGTCCTGGAGGCCCAGCCTTCCGCTAGGTGATACACTTCCCCGCAGATCCCACAGCCTGCCAAGAGATCACTTGGTGTGCCGGGCTGACTTGTCCAACCTCGGGAAGGAAGCCCACTGAATCATGTGGTCACCAGAGCCAGGAATGAATTTCAAAATAAAAGAAAAAAAATCTTTGATCAGATGAGAAGAAACTAAAGTGAAAGGTGTTAAACACATCTGTTTCTTCTGTCCCAACTCCGTTACAAGGAGTCAAGAGCCAAGCATATGGAGAAATTGAGGGGTGGAGGCAGAGACTCCAAGGCACTCCCCATCCCTGGAGCTTTTTTTTCCAGCTGGACAGCCCTAAGGATGAAGAGGGCTCACTGATCCACTCTGCTTACATGATGGGGAGAGAAGGCAGCTGGAAAAACTAGCCAGGCCAGAAAGAGCACTGCAAAACCTTGGTTCTGATAGACTTGGGTAGCAGTGACTTCATTTTTTAAGGGAACTATGCTGCAGTCTATGGGGTCGCTAAGAGTCAGACAGGACTGAGCGACTTCACTTTCATTTTTCACTTTCATGCATTGGAGAAGGCAATGGCAACCCACTCCAGTGTTCTTGCCTGGAGAATCCCAGGGACGGGGGAGCCTGGTGGGCTGCCGTCTCTGGGGTCACACAGAGTCGGACACGACTGAAGTGACTTAGCAGCAGCAGCGTGCTATAATTGCCCAGTTCTTCGGTTCATTCAGCTAGTGTACACATAATCTTGGGAGGCAAAAAAAAAAAAAAAAGTAGATTTGAGTTCCTAAAATGGAAGTCGCATTTCCTTCTCGTTTTTGTTTGTTAGCTTGAAAGTCACTGGAGAATGATTTTTTTTTTCATTTAAATGTTTCCAGCCTCAGTGAGAAATACAACATAGCCCATCGTTTCCTGACTGAGAGCTTAGAAAATCAGCTCCATCCTCTCTCCCTCTTGTCTGATAAGACAACAAAAGAAAAAGCCCCCAGTTTTGCTGGCCACTCCCCTGACCTTCTCCTTGGTAGATTTACCATGTGGTCCTCCCACCCTCCCCAGACACACATCCTTTCTTCCCTTTTTGGCACAAAATATCACCCTCTTTACTGCAAAGTCAAATTCCCTGGTCTGAGACTCCATGGTTCAAATACCAGAAAAGGGGAAACTGAACAAACCACAGGGAAATAGAGGAGAATTCAAAATGAGAAAGCAAGGAGGAATCTTGGTAGGGTAAATCCACTCCCAGGCCCCAAAGTCATGTGCGGTCCTCGGGTGCTCTGAGTCTTGGACCTGATCTGAGACCACAAAGTCTCCTAGCAACACCTGTAAGAGACTCCTTCCTGCTTCTTCCAGACTGGACCACAGGGGACCCAGGTAAGGAGTGCCTCTTTCCTGCAAATCTGTTTAGAATCCCACTCAATCTACCATGTGACCTTCTAAAAACCAAACAGACACACTCAAAACCAAACAAATAAAGGGATGATGTGGCTGATTTATCTTTCTTTAGGAATCCCCACCCCCACCCCTGCCAAATAGAGGTGTGAACTTAGAGGTTCATGGGCAAAGAGTTTCCTGTATTTGTTTTTTAAAAGCATGTATTTTTAACCCCCAAATAATTAATTCCTGAACTTAAATTACTTCCAGATGCTTTTCTGAACTTCATAACCAACATCAGAGGCCACTAATCTCCTCAAAGGCTATTGCAAAACTCCCTGTGGGCTGTGGGCACATGGAGACAATTAACATGATTTATAGGAGAGAGGAGATATTAGAAAGAGGAAACCCACGGTTTCCACATGTGCCAGTGGTGCATAAGTCAAAAAGGCAAGTTCAGGTTTTGTTGTTGTTGTTGTTCAGTCTTAAATTTCAAATTCGCATAAAATGAGGGGAAGAACTTGAGACTTTAGCTCAGGAATTTCTTATAAGGTCTGCCTCCAGACAGGAGACCTATAGGTGTATATTACTAAGAACACAGAAAAGAAGGGCTATCTGTTGGCCTCGTGAGGCAGCTATAGTCATCCTGCTGATGTAACAGCAAGTCCTGACTATAGTGTTTGCTCTTAGGGATGAAAACTAAGGAAGGCAGCAGGCATTTGTTTAGCTCTCTGCAGTGGCACTTTTGTTATTATTTATAGACATCATTTTATTTAATGCTCACAATAACTCTAATGGGAGTACTACTATTGTCCTTTAACATTTCATTCATTCATTCATTCAACAGATATCTGTCTCTGCTTACCATTTGTCATGCCCAAATATGGGGTAATAGCAGTGAACAAAACAGATAGAAGTTTCTAAACTCATGGATCTTGGATTCTAAGGCATAGACTCTCAAAAAATATACAAATGAATCCATTCTGTAAGACAGTGATATGTGTTACTAATAAAACTAAAAGTAAGGGGAAAGTCTGAGTTGGAGGTACAGCTTTAAAGAGGGCAGATGGAGTGGGTAAGCTGGTGGATTTCTGGGAGAGGAGCTTTTAAGGAACAGAAAACCAAAAGTACAAAGGCCAGGAAGTGGAGGAAAGGATCATCTATTTTCCTTTTTCTTTTTTTTTTCCAGAAGAGGCACTCTGACCTCTTACAGAACAGAGTCTGTAGGGGGCAGCAGAGGAAGCCTGGAATCTAGTCAAAAGGAGGGCAGGAGTGATGGAGGCCTAGACTGGGGAGGTAGGTGGGAGTGATGAAGGGGAAGTATGGACCAGTTATGCTGTTGGATCAAGGTGGAGGCAGGAGCCTTGCTAATGGGTGGATGTGAGCTGTAGGGCAGTAGGAAGAGTCTAAGGTTTTGGCCCAAGCAAGTGGGCACCTAATGGTACCTTTCAGGGAGGTAGGAAAGACTGGGGGGCAAGTAGTCTTGGAGTATATTGGGGCAGGTGGGGAAACTGAGGCTCCAAGAAGCAGTTAAGTCACTTGCTAGAACATGGCTGTGGTGACATTGAAAAGCAGCTCCCCTCCTGCCCCAGAGATGGCGAGGTCAGCTTGTAGCCACAACTAGGAGTTAAGATTGGGTTTTACGTTGGTAAGACCCACAATCCTAGTATTGTTTCTCTTTTCCTTTTTTTTAAGAGTTTTTGATGTGGACATTTTTAAAAGTCTTCATTGACTTTGTTACAATATTGCTTTTATATTTTCATTTTGCCATGTGGAATTTTAGTGCTCTGACCAGGGATTGAACTCATATCCTCTACATTGGAAGGTGATGTCTTAACCACTGGACTGAAAAGGAAGTCCCATCGTTCAGCAAATTCTAGGTCTCTGCCTGGTTAAGGTGGGGCTGGGTAGGTAGGGAAACTGTAGAAACAGCGCGTCCTTCTCCCTCCCTCCCAGCTGCACTGTGGATAAAGATTCTAACCTTGTGCCATTCAGTAAGAATGTAACTCTTAAGGAATATTTATTGGAAGGCCATGACCACCCACCCTTGATCAACTGTGTCCCTATTTGCTTATTTTCTATCTACAGCTTCCCCCATCCCTTTGTCAGCTCCATGGGGGGTGGATGACAGCTGACCTGCTCACCCCTGTGTTCCCAACCCCTATCGGTATATACACGAAAATAAGCACTTGTCCAGTGAATGACTTTTGTGACACTGTAGATGGCTCAGCAGGTAAAGAATCTGCCTGCAATGCAGGAGGCCGGGAGACATGGGTAGATATCTGAATTGAGAAGATTCCCTGGTGAAGGAAATAGCAGCCCACTCCAGTATTCTTGCCTGAAAAATCCCATGAACAGAGGAGCCTGGCAAGCTACAGTCAAAGGAGTCTCAAAGAGTCGGACGCAACTAAGAACGCAGATTGCCAGCCCCATTTTACTAACGAGGAAACTGAGATTCGCATATTTTACCTTCAGCTCACTTAACCAGTGATAGAAACACCAATAACAATGACAATATCATTCATTAGGTGCTTGTGAATTGACAAATAATCCTGTTGACAACCCTATAAGACATAGTCTTTTTTATCCCATTATACAGACTAGGAAACTGATGTCCAAGCAGTGAAGTGACCTGTTCCAGGTCACCCAACTGGGAAGTTGCAGAAGTGGGGTTGGATCTATGATGATTCATCCCACTGAGCTGTGTTCGTGTGTGTGCTTTGATGTGCCCGCTCCTCACCCGAGGCATCTTGGTCACTGGCCAGACCAGTACCTTCGATCAAGTTTCACTTGCTAGACCTTTCTATTTTTGACAAACACTGAAAAATCAAGCCTTTGGAATTTTCACTTAACCTTGCAGATAACCCCCTGGTGCCTTGGGCTGCCCCTGTGTCTCTACTGAACTCAGTGCTATGGAGACAATTTTCCCCTGAAGGGAACATGGACCCGGCTTCTCCAGGTAAGATGAGAGGTGCAGGTGGCTTTCAGCCTGTGAGAACAACTTTTAGAACTGATGCTCAAATGCCCCCACACCTGACCCTGATCCAGTTTCCCTCCTGGTACCTGCCACATTCCCAGACTCTCATTGTCCTGGAAGAGACCTACAGAGTGGGTTTTGTTCCCATCACTTTCCTCTCGGGGTTCAAAGTCAGTACATAGTCCATTTAGGAAAAGAACTTGGCTAACCTAGCTTCAGATTAGGTCATAAATGGAAGTGGTCACACTGACGTCTCCTTAACTGTTCGCTGCGTCACTGTCATCATCTCTGACATTTATAGGTCTTTTGCTTTGTGCCGAGCACTATCTTCAGTACTTTGGCTGGTGTTCGCTCATTTAATCCTCACCATGACCTGGCATCCCTGGTGGCTCAGATGGTAAAGAATCTACCTACAATGCAGGAGACCTGGGTTCTATCCCCGAGTCAGGAAGACTCCCCTGGAGAAGGAAATGGCAACCCACACCAGTATTCTTGCTGGAGAATTCCATGTACAGAGAAACCTGGCAGGCTACAGTCCATGGGGTCGCAAGAGACAGACATGACCAAGTGACCAACTCGCATATGATCTTGTGACTTCACTGTTGTTATTAATTCCATTTACAAACCAAGAAATTGACATACAGAGTTTAGGTAACACATCCAGTGTCACAGAGCTAGTAGCTGGCAAAGCTGGGATTCAAACCCGGCTATTCTAGAACCCCTGCTTGAGTAATCAATTCTTGAGGATTAATCAATCCATCACCTTGAGGACTTGTTAATGTGTTGACTCCAAGTCACTTGAAAGGGCATGGAGACCCACTCTTCTGCCTCTCTATCAAGACCCCAGACCATCTTGATGCAGCACCTCCATGAACCATCTTTTGTGTAGCAAGTCCTTAAATCCTTACCTTATTCCGCTCCCTATATCTTAATCCAGAGTTACATTTCCAAGCTATGTATATTTGAAAATGTCACCGAATTTCCAACTCTTCCCTGCTTCTCAACACAGAGCAGTCCGAGACACATTCAGCACCTCACATCATTCCAAGAGGAGCTTGAGATTGAAGAGTTTGCCATGCAGTCAGTTAATACCAGTTATTAAGTACATGTCTGTCACTGAACCTGATAGTCAGCATGGCAACGGGCTTGGGTCAAGGTGGTAGCAGTTCCATCACCTGAATGCCCTCAATGAGCAGAGTCCCTGGCAAAGTGGCAGTGGACACGCACACACACATGATGAATGAGAGATGGCAGCCTGACATTTGGGGGTTGTTTGTTACTGCCCCGGAACATAACTCATCCTCACCAAACATCAGGCATTCACGTGCATTACATGATTCATCCAATTCAGCTTTGCCCTTGTTCCTTGTGGAGCATCAGGTCTCATTGCAGGAATAATAGTCTCCGTATCTTGTCAATCTTTAAATCAATAGCCACTTGATGGCTTTCCTGGTGGCTCAGAAGGTAAAGCGTCTGTCTACAATGCTAGAGACCTGGGTTCGATCCCTGGGTCAGGAATATCCCTTGGAGAAGGAAATGGCAACCCACTCCAGTACTATTGCCTGGAAAATCCCATGGACAGAGGAGCTTGGTAGGCTACAGGCCATGGGGTCACAAAGAGTCGGACCCGACTGAGCAACTTCACTATGATGAGTAAGCATTGAGTTTGGAGCCTGTCCTCAGAGAGTGTAATAGAGGAGATTGAATATACCTCAGAAAACAGGCATATAGGATGTGTTTTAAAAGCCTGGGGGAGATCAGAGTGACTTCTTTACCTACCTACACTCCATCAACACTGACCTTCAAAGCTCTGCTTATTCTTCTTTCAGAGACTTTGCACCTGCTGTTTTCATTCCCTGAGTCTCTGTCCTTATCATTTCCTCTCCTTTCAAATGTCCTCCTTTGGTGAGGTTTTTTTTTCCCCCTCTAACCACTACCCCAGGACCCAGGACAGAGCCAGGACATACCTGAACTCAAGAAATATTGTTGAATAATTTCTGATTGATACCTTTGAGGAAGTAGTGTTTGATCACAAGGATAGTGAAAGATTAACAGTGAAGATGGGAAAGAAAGAAAGAAAGACAGGATGGCAGAGTCTTTGTGGAAGGAAGAACAAGACAGGAAGATAGTATGGCCCCAAAACAGGAAGAGCGATTGTTACTCCAGGGTGGTCCCCATAATAACCAGAGAGAAGAAACAGAGGAAACTAGCTCCAAGGTCATTGACATTGACCTGTGGCGGCTTCAGCCATTATACTGGTTTCACCCTCTTCACCTCTAAGGCTTTTTGGTTTTGTTTTCTCTATCTGATAGTCATGACTCATCAGGACCTAAACTTTGCATTTTTCCATAGGAAGTAATTCAATTCAAACTCAGGCACGACTTGGGGGTGCAACATAGCACTTATATGGTGTTATTAATCTGCGTTTTAGAGCCTCTCCTGGCCGCTTGCGATCAGTAGCTCAAGCTATGCATGGCTTATGATTCATTACAGATCCAGCCAGTTTCTGGGAAGGAGAGATACTCATAACCTTTACATATGACTCACTGTGTTCAATCACCTTTCTCAGGTTGAGACCATCCAGGTAACTGAAGGAACTTTGTATCCATTAGCTAGACCCACTACAATGTTCTGGACTCCCCTTAAAACTCTCTGATGGCCTTTTACAAAGATTGAGCCTCAAATGGAAAACTGCCAAAATTGTGTTGTTTCTGATACTTAGAACCTTGGAACGCCAATGCCCTTAATTTATGTTTGGAACAGCTCAGCTCCCTAACCCACCGGCAGGCAGCCGCCAAATGGTTATAGAGTCAACAGTGCCCCCTGGTGGCGACAGCTGGTATATTCTGATGGCAGAGAGAAAAAGAAAAGCTCAGATTGCTGGGCCTCAGCTAAAGGGGCAGGCAGACACACATGCTAATAGTGCCATTCAGTTCAGCAACATTTCACACTAATGGGTGTCTTTCTTCTCAAGAGGCAATATTGGTCATATAGGCCTCTTTGTCCCTGACTTGTGAGTACAAGTTCAGATATGTCCGGGGGGGCCCCATCTTCTATAGGGTTTCAGTCAATAGCATTTCCCATTTGAACCAGTTGCCTTAATGGAGCCCGGGAGACTGACATTGGATCCCTATGGAGGATTGGAGAGATTAAAGCTCAGGATGGCTGGGTTTAGGAACAAGGCTGGTGAGAAGATAAAACATGTATACAGAAATCCTAAATATTGGGCATTATAGGTATTGATGGAACCCAAATGGCACTATTTATTGAGGTTCAGTCAGGGAAGCAGATGCACTACGAATAGGGAATTTATTTTAGGAATGAGACCTTCTCTCATTTGTGAGAGAAGCTGGAGATATAACCGTCCAGAAGGGGGAGTTGGAGCACAAGTAAAAATCACCGACCAGCTTTCCTGGAAGCACTAAATTTACTAGACACATGATTTTGGCTCAGACGGTAAAGCATCTGTCTACAATGTGGGAGACCTGGGTTTGATCCCTGGGTCAGGAACATCACCTGGAGAAGGAAACGGCAATCCACTCCAGCACTCTTGCCTGGAAAATCCCATGGACAGAGGAGCCTTGGTAGGCTACAGTCCATGGGGCCGCAAAGAGTCGGACACGACTGAGCGACTTCACCTTCATTATGATTCAGAACAGGCTGTGCTTTCAGTTCCTTCAAGGTGAACATACTGGAACTTGCAGAAGAATCTGGAGAGGCAGGTGTGCACACACTCCAGGGTAGGATGTTCAGAGATTATGTGTTCAGCTTCTTTCATGGCCAATTAAACACCTATGGGATAGATCTTCATTGTTACTCAGGTAACAATGATAAATTCTGCATAAAATACAAAACAAAAAGAGAAGCATAAACACATGAACAAAACCATTTCCCCGAAGATGCTAAAGTATGAACGGAAGCAGGCAGATTCCAGAAGGAGGTTGAGATTCGGAAGGAGGAAAAGGTGTGGAAGACGTTTCCTGTTTTTGCGGCTTTTCCCCTAAGAAGAGGTACAGTTGCTGCTGCTTGTGACACCTCTTACTCCTGTTGATACCCACTCATTCTGGGCTGAAGGGCTGGAGGCCAGAGTTTGGAACCATCACAGCCATTCCGGTAGGAAAGTAGAATGGGGAAATCTAAAAAAAAGGAGAGTCAGAAAGGAAGAGGCTCAAATTCCATGTATAAACTTAGCTCATGTGGTTGAGGGACCCATGAGCACATGGAGAATAAAATTACTGACTTGAGCTGCAGACCAAGATACTTTTTTTTCTTTAATCCAACCAAAATAAAATTGTTAATCCTTTTCTGAGGAATATAACAGAACCCAGAGTCCACACAGCATAACATGTACAATGTTGGAGAAGCATCCAAAATAATTTGAAGTTCAAAAGCCAAGAAAATGTGAAAGCAGAGCTTACAACCCCTCCTTTGGCCATTTCAGTGACTTTCTTGGTGCTCATTTCTGCATTAGGTAACTGTGCTTAAAATATCTGCGGTGGTTTCTTTCTCTCTTTTTAAAAAAGATTTATTTATTTTGTTTTTGGCTGTGGTGAGTCTGAGCTGTTGCACCTGGGCTTCCTCTAGTCGCAGTGAAGGCGGACAAGCAGGGGCTAGTTGTTGTGGTGCACGGGCGTCTCTTTTGTGGAGCACGGGTTCTGGAAGCTCAGCCTCAGAAGTTGAGGCATGTGGGCCTAGCAGTTGCAGCTCACGGGCTCTCGAGCACAGGCCCAGTAGTTGTAGCACACAGGCGTTGTTTCTCCATGGTGTGTGGGATCTTCCTGGAGCAGGGATTGAGCCCACGTACCCTGCGGTGGCAAGAAGATTCTTATCCACTGGACCACCAAGGAAACCCTGCCATGGTTTCTGTTTTCCTGCCCTGCTTCTTGGCTGAAGCAAGCAGTAAAAGTCGTGGTGACATAGCACAAGGGGAAACTCGTAAGTATCTTGCATTCCTGCAACCAAGAGAGAGTGATCATAGGCTCAAGAGGAAAAACTAAGAGGTAAATATGTTCAGACGGAAGGATAATATGTATATTTCAAATGCTCGTGGAGAAAAATGAACTTTAATTAAAGTTCTGCCTTTCCCACCTCTTTGTTGTATCATAAATCTTCCTTTTTCCTTTTCTCAGTCCCTCCTTCTTCTCATCTTGACCAAAGGTGAATATCAGGCATTTTCTTAGGAGATGTATATTTCATAATCAGCAAGTTAGGGGGGAAAATCCCTGCTTTTATAGAACTCTTAACTTCTAAGCCTCATTTTAAAATGTTCCTAACCTTTGGGATAATTATACTCACCTTTCAGGTTGTTCTGGTTAATCACAACTCTTTCAGATGCCCTCAAACCGAAGGAAAAATGTATTTGCTCCCACAAATGGGAATGCAAGAGGGATGCAAGAGGCTTCAGGTATGGCTGAATCAAGTCAGTGAAAGAATCCTGTGCCTGATGTATCTCTTTTTCTTTCTCTATCTACTTTGTTTCTTTTAAAGTATTAGCTTCATCTTCTCCTACAAATTAGTTTCCCAGAGCTTCAATTTGTTCATCTGTAACAGAATATCAATACTGCTGTCCTCAGAGAGTGGTGCTAAGATTTCGTATGTTGTGTGATTCAAGAAGTACAGTGACCAGCACATAATAAGGGGTCAAAATCATAGTTACTATCATTATTATAATTATACTCCAATATGGGTATGAGTGTTAAGGCAAAACACGTGTCTGTTGCTTCAATAATAAATATTTACTGGGCCTTTCTAGCTCACTTTCACTTTTCACTTTTATGTGTTGGCAAGGAAATGGCAACCCACTGCAGTGGTCTTGCCTGGAGAATCTCAGGGACATGGGAGCCTGGTGAGCTGCAGTCTGTGGGGTCACACAGAGTCAGACACGACTGAAGCGACTTAGCAGCAGCAGCAGGGCCCTTCTAGGCGATCCAGTGGACCTTAGAAGCTGCTAAGAAGGGACTTCCCTCATGATCCAGCGACTAGGACTCTGAGCTCCCAATGCAGGGGGCCTGAGTTAACTACCTCATTGGGGAACTAGATCCCACATGATACAACTAGAATTCGCATGCCACAACTAAAGATCCTACATGCTGCAATGAAGATCAAAGATCTCGTGTTAAGACCTGGTAGAGCCAAATAAACAAATAAAAATAAATATTTTAAAAATAGCCTTCCTCTTTTAAAAAAGAAGGATCTGAATTTTTTTTTTAAAAGGAAGCTGCTAGGAAAACAATGGGAGAGGACAGAGTATTAATTTAATTCTGAACATGAAAATGTCACTGGTATGAATGTCCCAGAGAAGTTAGGGGTGACTAATGTCAACTGTTCCCATGGTGCCTGAATGGGGAACTGAGAGATGCTCCAGGAAGTCTGCCTGTGGGCACAGAAACTGGTCTGAAAGACAATCAGCACTAAAATTGGCAGAAAGAAATGAGATTGCAAAAAGGCTTCGCTGGGAGCTGGGGAAGGGAAGGCTGATGATGAAGCCAGAGGCTCCTTGGCTTATCCCTGCCCCATCAGAATGATGGCCTCTGTGCCCTTGAGCCATGCGGCTCAAAATAACAGGACCACAGAGCTGGAGTATACCTGCTCTCATGAAGGGGAAGCCTGGCTCTGGAGTTATTTGCTATCATAGGGTGCCTCTTCTCCAGCAAGTGGAACCTGCCTCATCTGAAAATTGGGCCTCCCTCCTGCCCTCAATAGCCTGGGGCCTCTTCTCCTTCAGCCCTCTATCCTTGCTTCCTTCTCTTCTTAATACTCCTAAACAAAAATAAGAAGAACTAGTATGTGTTAGCACTTACAATATGCCAGGTTCTGGTTTAAGCAACTTTTCCTGGATGAATCCATTGGGTCTTCCTGAGTCATTTGACTCCTCATGCAGTACTCCCCCTAGAGTCTCTCCAAACAAGAAGGAGGCTAATTCTTTACTGAACAGGAGGCAAGATTTATATTAGTCTCCCCATTTTGCAGGTGAGTAAACTGTTGCACAGTGAGATGAACCATGAGTTAGTTGCTGAGTAGGGGATTGACTCCAGATCATCTAAGTTCTGATTTGGCACTCTTTCCAATGCACCTGAGGCTCCCCATTCTTTCAGATTACATGGAACAAAGGTATGTGGTGCCAGCTGGGCTTTTTTTTTTTTTTTTTTAATTTTTTGCTGCAAGAACAGAAACTTAACCTAAACTACTTGGAACTGTATGGGTTCTTACCACTGAATATTCAAGAGTTTGGCTACCCCTCAGCCAGGCTGGATCCTGGGGCGCAAACAAAGATACAGAGATAGACTCTCCTTTCACCCCTCTTGTCTTCTCAGCTGGCTTTACTCTCTAGTGGGGTGGCCCTAGATTGGGGGCCATGAGGATTCCAGATATGCACCCTACCAGCTTACCTGTCTCAGTAGACAAAACTCTGTTGCCCAGCAACTGGATCACAAGTCCTGGGGCTGCGTTTCATTGGTTGAAGCTTTAGTCATGTGTTTATCCTGAACCAGTCCCCATTGGCCACCATCAGGAACTAAGCTCTGATTGGCCTGGTCTGAAAAAGTTGGCTTAAAGCTCAACATTCAGAAAACTAAGATCATGGCATCCAGTCCCATCACTTCATGGCAAATAGATGGGGAAACAGTGGAAACAGTGGCTGATTTTATTTTGGGGGCTCCAAAGTCACTGCAGATAGTGATTGCAGCCATGAAATTAAAAGATGCTTACTCCTTGGAAAGAAAGTTATGACCAACCTAGATAGCATATTGAAAAGCAGAGACATTACTTTGTCAACAAAGGTCCATCTAGTCAAGACTATGGTTTTTCCAGTAGTGATGTATGGATTCAGAGTTGGACTATAAAGAAAGCTGAGCACTGACTGAAGAATTGATGCTTTAGAACTGTGGTATTGGAGAAGACTCTTGAGAGTCCGTTTGACTGCAAGGAGATCCAGCCAGTCCATCCTAAAGGAAATCAGTTCTGAGTGTTCATTGGAAGGACTGATTTTGAAGTTGAAACTCCAATACTTTGGCCACCTGATGTGAAGAGCTTACTCGTTTGAAAAGACGCTGATGCTGGGAAAGATTGAGGGCAGGAGGAGAAGGGAACGACAGAGGATGAATGGTTGGATGGCATCACTGACTCAATGGACTTGTGTTTGAGCAAACTCAGGGAGATAGTGATGGACAGGGAAGCCTGGTGTGTGCATCTCATGAATCACAAAGAATTGGACACGACTTAGCAACTGAACAACAATAATAAACCACACAGAATAAGAATGAAGAATGAGTCCATCCCCAAGGGAAAATAAGGGGTGTTTTTAACAGAAAATTAAAACCGGGTGAGCAAAACCATCATCTAGAAATAGTTTCCAATGATTGTCCCAACATGTGTCAATACTTTATTCTGCAAATTAAATACAGTTTAAATATTCTGTGAGTTATGAATTACAACTGATGGGCATTATAATGTTACATAATAAAGAACTGTCATTTTAAAAGCTCTAAAGGACAAAATGATGGGATGGGGCACATGCTTGCTGAGATAGGGCAGGTGTCAAGTCGTGAAGACTTGTACTTGGTCCCTATGCTGTAATAGTCCAGCAGGAGTTCCCTGATGGATGCCACAGAGATGGAGTTTGCACAGTACTGCCTCTCAAACGTCAGCACCCGGGAGACCTGGCAGGGAAGAGAGGCTCTGTGGTGTCTTCTTTCATCAACAGACCTGCAGTGAGATTTACTCCAAGACTGGCGTGAGAATTCCACCTCCATAAATTGAGCAGCCTCCTGCAATATGCTGGATGGACAAGAGGAAGGAGGTCACTCATTCATTCTTTTATTGCCACACTGATATTAATCACTCCTCCTTCCATTGTAGTTCTCAATTTTGGTAGGTTGAAATGGGCATGAAACACAAAAACGGGGGAAAAAGTATCCTGTGTTACTGACTTTAGGAAGAGCAGCCTGTGCTTAGCATCATCTAGAACTGGGGATCTGAATCCATGTAGGTTTTTCTTTCTCTCTCCTTTCCTTTCCCAACTTCTTCCTCCACCCCCCATGCCTTCCTATGGAACAATTACTTCACTAAAACTACCTGTTTTCCAAGAACTTGGAACCCTGAGTGCTGGAAGCCCTTGGGTTCCTATTCTTTCATTGTGAATTGGAGAAGATCCAGGAAAGGAGCTTTGATTAGCCCAGTTAGTCATAGGTCCTGATTTTCCCCAAGTCATTGTCACCTGGGAGACAAAAGCCTGTAAGTAGTGTGTGTGTGTGTGTGTGTGTGTGTGTCTCAGAAGAGAGATAGGGAGGTAGTATGGAAAATGGTTTTTCAAAAGAAGACTACAGGTACTTCCATGGATGTCCAGTAGTTAAGACTCATGCTTCTAATGTAGGGGGCATGGGTTTGAACCCTGGTCAGGGAAATAAGATCCCACATTGTATGTGATGCTGCCCCTAAAAAATAAGAAGAGGGAGGAAAGGCAAAGAGAAGACGTTGAGACTGAGCATCAGTGTCTTATTCATGCCTTTCATTTTCAATTTTTTTTCTTACCTGGATGATTCCTGTGTGGCTAGGAGGCATTTGGATGTTGCGGGGCAATTTTCTCATCCCAGGGGGCTGGAGGCACTACCATACATAATACATCAGGCAGGGGCCAGGGTTGGGAACACATGTGCCACGGGCATGCATGTCCCACATGTTGAAAAACTATCTTACCCAAATGCCTCAGGTACCTTGGTTGCAAGACATGATTTTCCTTGTAGGGGACAGAGCTCATGCAAACTAATGTCAAACGTCTCCTCTTCTGACATTTGAGATTCCCACTGAAGTAATCAACAGTAGACAACGAATTAGAATTATCTAAGTGGGGTTCCAGTTTGCTCTGCAAATCAAATGCTATTGAATGTGATAAACTTAAGGATTTCACACCTCGCAATGAAATGGTTTATTTAGGCCTTACTGAAGAGAAGGGAATAGCCAGCGGTGGTGGCTACAGATTAATGGGACTTCTTAGCATTATGTGAAGGAAGAGAAACTGGGAGTTTTCAAGAAAAGAAAATGCGAATTGCACTGCTTGCACCAGCCACAGGCAGTCTGAAGGAGATGAAAGCAGGGGAGTGACGGCCACCCCAAATGCCTGGGTTTTGTCTCTCCCATCACCTTCTTCCCTGGGCTCACAGGGTCCCAGGATCAGCTCCACTTTGCTAAAGATTCACCCAGGGAAATATCCACTCCCCAAGAATTTCATTAGAAGTAAGAGAGAAACAGTGTCTTCTTGCTCCTGAAACTGTTCATGTAAATTACAAATGTACAGGTGAAGTAACTCACAGGGGAAGTGCATTCATTCTGATCAGACCCTCCGGCCACCCCCCAACCCACACTGGGCACTTCCTCTTCCCCGAGACTTTCCATTGCTTGCAGGCATGCAGATGTCATAGCAAAGGGCACAGAGCAAAAGGCAGTGCTCCCAAAGACATTGGGCATGTTGTGAAGACTTTTCATTTTTTTTTTACAGCTCTAAATGTTTCCTTATTATTAGCATAAACCATTCAGCCTTTGTATGGTTGACAATGTATTGTCTTTAAAGGATGGGGCCTTTCCAGACCTCACATCCTCTTGCAAAGGATCTCCTTCATCCCTCTCCAGAAGAGAAGAGCAAACACAGAAAGAAGCAGCTGGTGCAGAGCCCCAGTTCCTATTTCATACATGTGAAATCCCCAGGATCCTATTCTGCCACCACTGGCTTTAGCCACGCAGAAACAGTAGTTTTATGTGTTGGCTGCTGTGCTGTTCTCCACCAGGCTACAGGAGGAAGAGCAAAGCTTACAGAAGGATGGTCCTTCAGACGAAGCAGCATTAAAAGTACCCTGTGTCAAGATGAATAGAAAACCATCCCAATAAACATGTATTGGATTTTTTAACAAGGGTGGGGAATTTGCTGGCCTTTGGAAAGATGCATTCTTTCCCCTCTCGGATGCAGGTAGGTCCTTCTAACTTTCTCAATATGCTTGTTTTATATATTTTATTTGAGTGTGGCGTCAAGACTCTCTGTTGGCTTTTTTTCTTTCAAAAGCCATCGTTATCCAATCCTGGGATCTCTTGTCACTAATAGGTGTTCTGTGAGAAGCCTTTAGGGTGGGTGGAGGTTAGGGGTATGTCTCCTGATTCAAGCGATCCATTCCAAACCCTTCATCATTCGCTTCCTACCTGATGCATCAAAATTCTGTTGCTCTTTTGCATGACGATCTCAGATGTCTCTTCTTTCTANGGGAGTTCACGTACACTCGTGGCTGATTCATGTCGATGTGTAGCAAAACGAATACAGTATTGTGAAGCAAAACAAACTAAAAAATAAAAATTAATTAAAGAAAAAAAAAATAAAATTATTAAAGTGTGATAACACAATTACAGGAAACTTGGAAAATACAGAACAAAGTTACATATAGTTCCACTGTCAGTGCAATGCAATCACTCAGTCATGTCCGATCTTTGCAACCGCATGGCCTGCAGCATACCACGCCTCCCTGTTCATTGCCAACTCCTGGGATTTACTCAGACCATGTCCATTGAGTCAGTGATGCCATTCACACATCTCATCTTCTGTCATCCCCTTCTCCTCTCACCCTCAATCCTTCCCAGTATCAGAGTCTTTTCCAATGAGTCAGATCTTCACATCAGGTGGCCAAAGTATTGGAGTTTCAGCTTCAGCATCAATCCTTCCAATGAATATTCAGGACTGATTTCCTTTAGGATGGACTGGTTGGATCTCCTTGCAGTCCAAGGGACTCTCAGGAATCTTCTCCAGCACCACAGTTCAAAAACATCAATTATTTGGCACTCAGCTTTCATTATAGTCCAGCTCTCACATCCATACATGACTACTGGAAATACCATACCTCTCACCCTCAATCCTTCCCAGCATCAGAGTCTTTCCAATGAGTCAGATCTTCACATCAGGTGGCCAAAGTATTGGAGTTTCAGCTTCAGCATCAATCCTTCCAATGAATATTCAGGACTGATTTCCTTTAGGATGGACTGGTTGGATCTCCTTGCAGTCCAAGGGACTCTCAGGAATCTTCTCCAGCACCACAGTTCAAAAACATCAATTATTTGGCACTCAGCTTTCATTATAGTCCAGCTCTCACATCCATACATGACTACTGGAAATACCATAGCCTTGACTAGATGGACCTTGTTGGCAAAGTAATGTCTCTGCTTTTTCAATATGCTGTCTAGGTTGGACATAGCTTTTCTTCAAAAAAGCAAATGTCTTTTAATTTCATGGCTGCAGTCACCATCTGTATGATTTTGGAGTCCCAAAAAATAACATCTCTCACTGTTTCCATTGTTGAAATTATGGGACGATGCCTTGACCTTAGTTTTCCAAATGTTGAGTTTTAAGCCAACTTTTTCACTCTCCTCTTTCACTTAGATCAAGAGACTCTTTAGCTCTTCTTTGCTTTCTGCCATAATGGTGATGTCATCTGCATATCTGAGGTTATTGATATTTCTCCTGGCAATCTTGATTCCAGCCTGTGCTTCATCCAGCCCCACATTTCACATGATGTACTCTGCATATGAGTTAAATGAGCAGAGTGACTATATACAGCCTTTAATCAATTCAAAATCTTATTTGATACTTTTCTGAATTAAATTATCTTTCTAGGGTAATCTATTCAGTTTGGCATTTAAGTGTCTAACAACACTTCTTAGATCTATCATATAAGCGAAGTCACAGAGCAAACAACTGTCCAGAAATTGGTAAGAAAAACAAGCAGATACAGAGAATTAATCACAAGTTATTGAAGCAGAAACCCACAAGCAGAAACCTGTGTGTGATAGGAAAACCTGAAGTATGGTTAATGAATTGCTGGAGGCTCAATATGGACAAGTCTGAGAGTTACAACTCTAAAGGAGCCCAGTCGTAGAGGAATCCACCATTCTGTGAGTTTACTTCCAGGAATTCTGCCAGGTTCTCACATTGAATTTCAGAGAAAAATCTCCTTGCACTTCTGGTGCATGGATAGCAGAAAACACCAGAGGGAAAACTATCTTACATCTGTAAGAGCAAATATAAAAGTTACATCTGACATCTCAGAAACCATGCAAGCAAGACAAAGTGGAGTGAAACATTTAGTGTTTAAAGGAAAAAACAGCAACCTTGAATTCCCTATTCTGAAACACGATCCCTCAGAAATGAAAAAGAAATAAAAACATTGTTGAAAAAAAAAAAAACAGTCGAGGCAATTGGTTACTAGTAGAATTGCCTTGCTAAAAGTGTTAAGAAAAAATTCTTCAAAGAGAAATAAAATAATTTAGGTAAGAAACTCATTTCTGCAAGAGGAAGGATGAGCATTGGAGAAGGAATAAGTGAAGGTAAAATAAAAACTCTCTTTGTTATTTCCCTTATCTAACACATAACAATTTGTTACTAATAGTAAATATATATATAGCAAAACATATATATGAATCAAAAATATGTACTTGGCTGTATTATTTAAGTATACATATATGTTGTTGCTGAAACTAAAGCTCCAGTTCTTTGGCCACCGGATGCAAAGAGCTGACTTATTGGAAAAGACCCTGATGCTGGGAAAGATTGAAGGCAAAAGAACAGGGCAGCAGAGGATAAGATGGTTAGATAGCATAACCAACTCAATGAACATAAATTTGAGCAAACTCCGGGAGGTAGTGGAGGACAAAGGAGCCTGGTGTGCTGCATTCCATGGAATTGCAAAAAGTGGGACATGACTTAGTGACTGAACAACAAAATAACTTATGCAGAACAGATAGTCCCATTAAAATAACTCCTAGCACATCTTTGGTTTTCAAAGTTAAGAAAAGATATTTTGAATTGGTGATAGTCAGTATAAAATAGTGCAAATGTTTTATTGCAAATGCCAGGAATGGGGGTGATGGGCAAAATATTTTATATAAAGCAAATGTCATATGTTTTCCCATAGAAAGTAGTATGAGTCACATATATGTTCTGAAGAGAAACCAAATGGCAAAAACATATTTTTTCAGATTTGCTAGAAAAGAAGGAAGATTTCTGTTCTAATTGGTTTTAGTCTCCAAACAGAGTAATTTGCAGGAATTTATAAATCCTAACCTGAGCATTTGCAATCATTTTTTGTGACTGTGAGTCACAAATGAGTTCTTCGAATGTAAAGTCTATTTCTTAATGTTTCTGTTTATTTAGCTTGGTTATATCATAAGTAAAAGGATTATTATTTTAACATTCATATTTATTAAGAGAGCAGATAGATGTATTGACTGTGTTGTGCCCCATAGCAACTTTTAATGGAATAAATAGAAGTCTTCAAATTGCAATTATATCTTTCTTTAGAACTTTCTATTTCACATATATGTCTCAATAGGGGGAAGTTTTATCACTACATAGAGTGATAATCAAGCAGCATAAAGAGTAAAGGCCTCTGAATAACCCTGTCTTATGGCCTGGACAATAATGTTGAGAATTGTGTTAACCTGCAAACACCCAGAGAAGTGTGATGGTGACTGGGGAAAAGAACACTGTAAACCAGCATTGGTGAACCACTCAGAGGCACATAAAGGCTTCAGTTAGCCCTTTCCTTCTCTTGGGTATATGGTAGATACAGGAATGAATATTGAGAAATTCCCAATCAAGCTTTTGTATTGCGCAGCTCTAGAGTTCATTTGAGGCCCTATGAATGCTATTTTTTTTTAAATCATAGTCTGCATGGACTTATTCTGTTTCTTCTTTTGTAACTACTAACTGTGAACACACATTCTAGATTGTGGGATTTTATTTTGGTTTTGTTTTTTAATTAGAATAAGCACTTAGATTCTTTTGACATAGATTCCTAGACCTAACTCTGATCTAAAGCTGTATTTCTGTCTTACAAAATGATGATGTAAAAAAAATTCTGAAACAGTAATTTACAGTCTATCTAGAGATAGATATTAATGAGATATTCTGATTAGTTGAATATTTATATTAAGCAACCCCCATAGAATCACCAATTTTCAAATAATGTAAAAATATAACTAAAATTGCACTGAAGATTATTTCATCTTTCCTTGATACTATAGAGGTAGTATAATGGTAACACTTTTCATTTTAAATGATTTACCATCTAATAGAGCTATAAAATTAATCAAATTTATAAAATATCTCTTGAAACATATATCTAGTTATGGCTTTTTGAAATAAGTACTATATATTTTTCATCCCCTATCCTTCTCTCTAAAAACTACATATGCTAGCATTTTTTTTTCTCTTATGTCTTTGAACTTTTATTTCTCTGGATCCTATATAGGTGAGAGCTTACCATAATTTACAACCCATATTGTATTTTCTACCTAAATTATATTGTTTAGTATTATCACTGATCAGCTTATTCACAAAAGTGCCAATTCAATAAATTCCTACATACATTCAGTGTCTAATATATGCCTAGGGGCCCAGTTACCTTTGCTTGCTATTTCCCAATATATCTGCCTCACATTTTTTAAGCTCGAGATTCCTTTAAAATCTTCAAATTATTGAGAATTCCAAAAGCTTTCATGTATATGGATTATGAAAATTTTCTATCTGTTCAGTTGCTGAGTGATGTCTGACTCTTTGTGATTCTGTGGACTGCAGCACAAGAGGCTTCCCTGTCCATCACCAACTCCCAGAGCTTGCTCAAATTCATGTCCATCAAGTCGGTGATGCCATCCAACCATCTCATCCTCTGTCGTCCCCTTCTCCTCCTGCCTTCAATCTTTCTCAGAATCAGAGTCTTTCCCAGTTAGTCAATTCTTTGCATCAGGTGGCCAAAGTATTGGAGTTTCAGCTTCAGCATCAACCCTTCTATGAATATTCAGGATGGATTTCCTTTAGGATTGGCTGGTTTGATCTTACACTCCCAGGGACTCTGAAGAGGCTTCTCTAACACCACAGTTCAAAAGTATCAATTCTTCAGTGCTCAGCTTTCTTTATAGTCCAATTCTCACATCCATACATGACTCCTAGAAAAACCATAGCTCTGATAGACGGACCTTTGTTGGCAAAGTAATGTCTCTACATTTTAATATGTTAGGTTGATCATAGCTTTTCTTCTGAGGAACAAGTGTCTTTTACTTTCATAGCTGCAGTCACCATCTGCAGTGATTTTCACGCCCAAGAAAAGAAAGTCTGTCACTGTATCTGTAGTTTCCCCATTTATTTGCCATGAAGTGATGGGATCAGATGCCATGATCCTAGTTTTTTGAATGTTGAATTTTAAGTCAACTTTTTCACTCTCCTCTTTCACTTTCATCAAGAGGCTCTTTAGCTCCTCTTCACTTTCTGCCATAAGGGTGGTGTTATCTGCATATCTGAGGTTATTGATATTTCCCCAGCAGTCTTGACACCAGCTTGTGCTTCAACCAGCCCAGCATTTGACATGCTGTTCTCTGCATATAAGTTAAATAAGCAGGGTAACAGTGTACAGCCTTGACGGACTCCTTTCCCAATTTGGAACCAGTTCGTTGTTCCGTGCCCAGTTCTAGCTGTTGCTTCTTGACCTGCATATAGGTTTCTCAGGTGACATGTAAGGTCATGTGGTATTCCCATTTCTTGAAGAATTTTCCAGTGTATTGTGATCTACACAGTCGAAGGCTTTGCTGTAATCAAGAAAGCAGAAATAGATGTTTTTCTGGAATTCTGTTACTTTTTCGATGATCCAGTGGATGTTGGCAATTTGATCTCTGGTTCCTCTGCCTTTTCTGAATCCAGCTTAAATATCTGGAAGTTCACAGTTCATATACTATTGAAGCTTGGCTTGGAGAATTTTGAGTATTACTTTACTAACATGTGACATGAGTGCAATTGTGTTTTAGTTTGAGCATTCTTTGGCATTGCCTTTCTTTGGGATTGGAATGAAAACTGACCTTTTCCAGTCCTCTGGGCACCGCTGTGTTTTCCAAATTTGCTGGCATATTCAGTGCAGCACTTTCACAGCATCATCTTTTAGGATTTGAAATTGCTCAGCTGGAATTCCATCACTTCCACTATCTTTGTTCATAGTGATGTCTCTAAGGCCCACTTGACTTCACATTCCAGGATATCTGGCTCTAGGTGAGTGACGACACCATCGTGATTATCTGCATTGTGAAGATCTTTTTTGTACAGTTCTTCTGTGTGTTCTTGCCACTTCTTCTTAATATCTTCTGCTTCTGTTAGGTCCATACTGTTTCTGTCCTTTATTGTGCCTGTCTTTGCATGAAATATTCCCTTAGTATTTCTGATTTTCTTGAAGAGATCTCTAGTCTTTCCCATTCTATTGTTTTCCTCCATTTCTTTGCATTGACACTTAGGAAAACTTTCTTATCTCTCCTTGCTATTCTTTGGAACTCTGTATTGAAATGGGTATATCTTTCCTTTTCTCTCCTTTAACTTCTCTTCTTTTCTCAACTATTTGTAAGGCCTTCTCAGACAACCACTTTGCCTTTTTTGCCTTTCTTTTTCTTGGGGATGGTTTTGATCCCTGGCTCCTGTATAACATCATGAACCTCTGTCCATAGTTGTTCAGGTACTCTGTCTATCAGATCTAATCCCTTGAATCTATGTCTTACTTCCACTGTATAATCATAAGGAATTTGATTTAGGTCATACATAAAGATAATAAATCATCACTTGTTAAAATAATATTTTATGAAAAATAATCCTATGATAGGAGCAAAAATTTTGAGAATGACATCATTTTACACTTTTGCAAGTCTCTTTAACATTTGGCTTGGTAGAAGACAGATGTATCCACATATCTGCTTTTGCATCCCAACTGTTGCCATGTATTAATATTTTTTGGTTGACTAATATTAAGAAAACCCAGCTAGATAGGTAGTCATAAATGGTATATATTATAGTAGCTTTTCAAGATAATTTTGTATGCTTGTCTTTGATACTACACCAGAACTTGACAAGTGTAAATTATTAAAGGCTAGTTTAATGTGGAATCTTACTATTGATGTGAACTTTAAGTACTCTTACAGTAAAATCTGTTTGTCTGTCATGCACTTTGGTTCATTTTCTTATGGATCATTTTATATTATCAGCATTGAACATCTCACAACTAATGGTTAGCTGAATTATGCAACTCTCCTAAACATTGATGTATTTCATTATGCAATATTAAAAAAATTGTTAATATCACCGTTAGTGTCTTCAAGAAAGGCTTGAAGTATTTACAAACTATAAGCAAATACAGGTTTTCCAAAATTCTGATTTTTACTTGAATCTCAAATTTCATCATTTTGATTGCCAACAAATACTGTCAGTTTTTCTTGAAGTGACAGATTTACTTTGTTCATTTTTGTGAAAATGTCTGCCAAATAACCAAATCTGAATAATTACTCTGACAGTTGTTCTTTTACATAAAAATGGTATTTTGTGGTAAAAGCAGCTAGTTCAGCTCACAACACAAACAATTACAAAGGAACTTTTTCTCAAAATAACCATTATGCTTTTTGCTATGCAGCAGAAATGTTTTGTATATACTTCCTATTTTTATCACATGTAACATTAAAAGACACATTTTCAGTGGTGGATATTTAATAAAAATTTATGTTTTTCTTGCTTCGTAGAGGTTATTCTTAATAGAAATTGGCTTTTTCCCCTGATTGGTGGAAGATACACACATACATATACATATATACAATAAAATGAGGTATAACTTTTAACTTATTTTATTTGTATTTACCACTTATAATTTTTGGTGAAAAAGTATTAATTTCCACTGATACTATTAAATAGAGCAGAATTATAGAAAAGTTTTATTTTTAAAGAATATAAATATATAACAATGCTAGAAAATAAGAGAACATTCCATTATTAAACCAAAATCTTTTCAGAATTTCTAAAAGGTAGAAAGCAATTGGGTTTGTATTTGTTTAGAAAATGAAACAAATCAGTGGTTTGTTTTTTAAGCCCAAGAAAGAAAAATCATATAGAATTAAGAACAGTTCTCATTAGAGACCTGGCATAATTTCAAGATCAAAACTCATTTATGAGGAGCTTTGAATGCATGTTGAAAAGTGAAAGAGGCCAATCTGAAAAGAAGGCTACATCCTGTAAAATCCTACCCTATGACATTCTGGAAAAAGAAAACAACACACGGACAGATGAGTAATTGACAGGGCTTGTGGGAGAGGGTGACAGGAATGAATAGATAGAGCCAGTGAGTTTTAGGGCAGTGGAACTATTCTGTATGATACTGTAATTGTGGATATAATTGGGTTCTTATGCATTAATAAGAACCCAAAGAATGAAAAACCAGGAATGAACCCTAAGGTAAACTGTGAACTTCAGTTAATGGTAATATATCAATATGAGTTCAATTGTAAAATTGTACCACAACAATGCATGTGTGTGTATGTGTGTAGTAGGAAGGGATATATGGAAATTCTCTATTTCCTATATCATTTTTATGTAAACCTAAAACTACTCTGTCTCTGCTATGAAGCTGTACTGTCTGACTTTTAAGAAACACAAATAATATGAAAGATAAACATAAAAACTGATCCCAGAGGAAATAGATTTATCCATAAAACAAAAATATTATATTTTGTTTATAATATTTTATGATATACTATTTTATGATAGTAAAGAAGACATATTTTGAGAGAAACAATAGCCTACTATTAAACAAATGAACACTAAGAAGATAAATGATTCATGAAAATTGAAATGTGACTTCTAAAATGAAAAAAAAAAAGCATGAAAGCTGTATAACAGAATGACATAAAACTTAAGCCTTGAAAGCAAGTCTCCTGAAGAGATGTATCTTATATTATGTTCACTGCTTTATAAGTAGCACCTGAAACAGTGTGCAGTCCTCAGCAGGCACTCAGTAAACATTTGTTAAGTCAAAAATTGAATAATTTTGTATCTTGAAAAATACTGCTGAGAAACTTTCCTGAACATAGCATAATATAAAGAGATAGAAAATGGAACACAAAATTGAATGTGGAAAATAGATCCAAGGAATCTAATTTGTGTGTACTAATCCCTTATGATTGTACAGTGGAAGTGAGAAATAGATTTAAGGGCCTAGATCTGATAGATAGAGTGCCTGATGAACAATGGAATGAGGTTCGTGANATCATAAATCTTCCTTTTTCCTTTTCTCAGTCCCTCCTTCTTCTCATCTTGACCAAAGGTGAATATCAGGCATTTTCTTAGGAGATGTATATTTCATAATCAGCAAGTTAGGGGGGAAAATCCCTGCTTTTATAGAACTCTTAACTTCTAAGCCTCATTTTAAAATGTTCCTAACCTTTGGGATAATTATACTCACCTTTCAGGTTGTTCTGGTTAATCACAACTCTTTCAGATGCCCTCAAACCGAAGGAAAAATGTATTTGCTCCCACAAATGGGAATGCAAGAGGGATGCAAGAGGCTTCAGGTATGGCTGAATCAAGTCAGTGAAAGAATCCTGTGCCTGATGTATCTCTTTTTCTTTCTCTATCTACTTTGTTTCTTTTAAAGTATTAGCTTCATCTTCTCCTACAAATTAGTTTCCCAGAGCTTCAATTTGTTCATCTGTAACAGAATATCAATACTGCTGTCCTCAGAGAGTGGTGCTAAGATTTCGTATGTTGTGTGATTCAAGAAGTACAGTGACCAGCACATAATAAGGGGTCAAAATCATAGTTACTATCATTATTATAATTATACTCCAATATGGGTATGAGTGTTAAGGCAAAACACGTGTCTGTTGCTTCAATAATAAATATTTACTGGGCCTTTCTAGCTCACTTTCACTTTTCACTTTTATGTGTTGGCAAGGAAATGGCAACCCACTGCAGTGGTCTTGCCTGGAGAATCTCAGGGACATGGGAGCCTGGTGAGCTGCAGTCTGTGGGGTCACACAGAGTCAGACACGACTGAAGCGACTTAGCAGCAGCAGCAGGGCCCTTCTAGGCGATCCAGTGGACCTTAGAAGCTGCTAAGAAGGGACTTCCCTCATGATCCAGCGACTAGGACTCTGAGCTCCCAATGCAGGGGGCCTGAGTTAACTACCTCATTGGGGAACTAGATCCCACATGATACAACTAAGAATTCGCATGCCACAACTAAAGATCCTACATGCTGCAATGAAGATCAAAGATCTCGTGTTAAGACCTGGTAGAGCCAAATAAACAAATAAAAATAAATATTTTAAAAATAGCCTTCCTCTTTTAAAAAAGAAGGATCTGAATTTTTTTTTTAAAAGGAAGCTGCTAGGAAAACAATGGGAGAGGACAGAGTATTAATTTAATTCTGAACATGAAAATGTCACTGGTATGAATGTCCCAGAGAAGTTAGGGGTGACTAATGTCAACTGTTCCCATGGTGCCTGAATGGGGAACTGAGAGATGCTCCAGGAAGTCTGCCTGTGGGCACAGAAACTGGTCTGAAAGACAATCAGCACTAAAATTGGCAGAAAGAAATGAGATTGCAAAAAGGCTTCGCTGGGAGCTGGGGAAGGGAAGGCTGATGATGAAGCCAGAGGCTCCTTGGCTTATCCCTGCCCCATCAGAATGATGGCCTCTGTGCCCTTGAGCCATGCGGCTCAAAATAACAGGACCACAGAGCTGGAGTATACCTGCTCTCATGAAGGGGAAGCCTGGCTCTGGAGTTATTTGCTATCATAGGGTGCCTCTTCTCCAGCAAGTGGAACCTGCCTCATCTGAAAATTGGGCCTCCCTCCTGCCCTCAATAGCCTGGGGCCTCTTCTCCTTCAGCCCTCTATCCTTGCTTCCTTCTCTTCTTAATACTCCTAAACAAAAATAAGAAGAACTAGTATGTGTTAGCACTTACAATATGCCAGGTTCTGGTTTAAGCAACTTTTCCTGGATGAATCCATTGGGTCTTCCTGAGTCATTTGACTCCTCATGCAGTACTCCCCCTAGAGTCTCTCCAAACAAGAAGGAGGCTAATTCTTTACTGAACAGGAGGCAAGATTTATATTAGTCTCCCCATTTTGCAGGTGAGTAAACTGTTGCACAGTGAGATGAACCATGAGTTAGTTGCTGAGTAGGGGATTGACTCCAGATCATCTAAGTTCTGATTTGGCACTCTTTCCAATGCACCTGAGGTCTCCCCATTCTTTCAGATTACATGGAACAAAGGTATGTGGTGCCAGCTGGGCTTTTTTTTTTTTTTTTTTAATTTTTTGCTGCAAGAACAGAAACTTAACCTAAACTACTTGGAACTGTATGGGTTCTTACCACTGAATATTCAAGAGTTTGGCTACCCCTCAGCCAGGCTGGATCCTGGGGCGCAAACAAAGATACAGAGATAGACTCTCCTTTCACCCCTCTTGTCTTCTCAGCTGGCTTTACTCTCTAGTGGGGTGGCCCTAGATTGGGGGCCATGAGGATTCCAGATATGCACCCTACCAGCTTACCTGTCTCAGTAGACAAAACTCTGTTGCCCAGCAACTGGATCACAAGTCCTGGGGCTGCGTTTCATTGGTTGAAGCTTTAGTCATGTGTTTATCCTGAACCAGTCCCCATTGGCCACCATCAGGAACTAAGCTCTGATTGGCCTGGTCTGAAAAAGTTGGCTTAAAGCTCAACATTCAGAAAACTAAGATCATGGCATCCAGTCCCATCACTTCATGGCAAATAGATGGGGAAACAGTGGAAACAGTGGCTGATTTTATTTTGGGGGCTCCAAAGTCACTGCAGATAGTGATTGCAGCCATGAAATTAAAAGATGCTTACTCCTTGGAAAGAAAGTTATGACCAACCTAGATAGCATATTGAAAAGCAGAGACATTACTTTGTCAACAAAGGTCCATCTAGTCAAGACTATGGTTTTTCCAGTAGTGATGTATGGATTCAGAGTTGGACTATAAAGAAAGCTGAGCACTGACTGAAGAATTGATGCTTTAGAACTGTGGTATTGGAGAAGACTCTTGAGAGTCCGTTTGACTGCAAGGAGATCCAGCCAGTCCATCCTAAAGGAAATCAGTTCTGAGTGTTCATTGGAAGGACTGATTTTGAAGTTGAAACTCCAATACTTTGGCCACCTGATGTGAAGAGCTTACTCGTTTGAAAAGACGCTGATGCTGGGAAAGATTGAGGGCAGGAGGAGAAGGGAACGACAGAGGATGAGATGGTTGGATGGCATCACTGACTCAATGGACTTGTGTTTGAGCAAACTCAGGGAGATAGTGATGGACAGGGAAGCCTGGTGTGTGCATCTCATGAATCACAAAGAATTGGACACGACTTAGCAACTGAACAACAATAATAAACCACACAGAATAAGAATGAAGAATGAGTCCATCCCCAAGGGAAAATAAGGGGTGTTTTTAACAGAAAATTAAAACCGGGTGAGCAAAACCATCATCTAGAAATAGTTTCCAATGATTGTCCCAACATGTGTCAATACTTTATTCTGCAAATTAAATACAGTTTAAATATTCTGTGAGTTATGAATTACAACTGATGGGCATTATAATGTTACATAATAAAGAACTGTCATTTTAAAAGCTCTAAAGGACAAAATGATGGGATGGGGCACATGCTTGCTGAGATAGGGCAGGTGTCAAGTCGTGAAGACTTGTACTTGGTCCCTATGCTGTAATAGTCCAGCAGGAGTTCCCTGATGGATGCCACAGAGATGGAGTTTGCACAGTACTGCCTCTCAAACGTCAGCACCCGGGAGACCTGGCAGGGAAGAGAGGCTCTGTGGTGTCTTCTTTCATCAACAGACCTGCAGTGAGATTTACTCCAAGACTGGCGTGAGAATTCCACCTCCATAAATTGAGCAGCCTCCTGCAATATGCTGGATGGACAAGAGGAAGGAAGTCACTCATTCATTCTTTTATTGCCACACTGATATTAATCACTCCTCCTTCCATTGTAGTTCTCAATTTTGGTAGGTTGAAATGGGCATGAAACACAAAAACGGGGGAAAAAGTATCCTGTGTTACTGACTTTAGGAAGAGCAGCCTGTGCTTAGCATCATCTAGAACTGGGGATCTGAATCCATGTAGGTTTTTCTTTCTCTCTCCTTTCCTCTCCCAACTTCTTCCTCCACCCCCCATGCCTTCCTATGGAACAATTACTTCACTAAAACTACCTGTTTTCCAAGAACTTGGAACCCTGAGTGCTGGAAGCCCTTGGGTTCCTGTTCTTTCATTGTGAATTGGAGAAGATCCAGGAAATGAGCTTTGATTAGCCCAGTTAGTCATAGGTCCTGATTTTCCCCAAGTCATTGTCACCTGGGAGGCAAAGTCCTGTAAGTAGTGTGTGTGTGTGTGTGTGTGTGTTTGTGTGTGTGTCTCAGAAGAGAGATAGGGAGGTAGTATGGAAAATGGTTTTTCAAAAGAAGACTACAGGTACTTCCATGGATGTCCAGTAGTTAAGACTCATGCTTCTAATGTAGGGGGCATGAGTTTGAACCCTGGTCAGGGAAATAAGATCCCACATTGTATGTGATGCTGCCCCTAAAAAATAAGAAGAGGGAGGAAAGGCAAAGAGAAGACGTTGAGACTGAGCATCAGTGTCTTATTCATGCCTTTCATTTTCAATTTTTTTTCTTACCTGGATGATTCCTGTGTGGCTAGGAGGCATTTGGATGTTGCGGGGCAATTTTCTCATCCCAGGGGGCTGGAGGCACTACCATACATAATACATCAGGCAGGGCCAGGGTTGGGAACACATGTGCCACGGGCATGCATGTCCCACATGTTGAAAAACTATCTTACCCAAATGCCTCAGGTACCTTGGTTGCAAGACATGATTTTCCTTGTAGGGGACAGAGCTCATGCAAACTAATGTCAAACGTCTCCTCTTCTGACATTTGAGATGCCCACTGAAGTAATCAACAGTAGACAACGAATTAGAATTATCTAAGTGGGGTTCCAGTTTGCTCTGCAAATCAAATGCTATTGAATGTGATAAACTTAAGGATTTCACACCTCGCAATGAAATGGTTTATTTAGGCCTTACTGAAGAGAAGGGAATAGCCAGCGGTGGTGGCTACAGATTAATGGGACTTCTTAGCATTATGTGAAGGAAGAGAAACTGGGAGTTTTCAAGAAAAGAAAATGCGAATTGCACTGCTTGCACCAGCCACAGGCAGTCTGAAGGAGATGAAAGCAGGGGAGTGACGGCCACCCCAAATGCCTGGGTTTTGTCTCTCCCATCACCTTCTTCCCTGGGCTCACAGGGTCCCAGGATCAGCTCCACTTTGCTAAAGATTCACCCAGGGAAATATCCACTCCCCAAGAATTTCATTAGAAGTAAGAGAGAAACAGTGTCTTCTTGCTCCTGAAACTGTTCATGTAAATTACAAATGTACAGGTGAAGTAACTCACAGGGGAAGTGCATTCATTCTGATCAGACCCTCCGGCCACCCCCCAACCCACACTGGGCACTTCCTCTTCCCCGAGACTTTCCATTGCTTGCAGGCATGCAGATGTCATAGCAAAGGGCACAGAGCAAAAGGCAGTGCTCCCAAAGACATTGGGCATGTTGTGAAGACTTTTCATTTTTTTTTTACAGCTCTAAATGTTTCCTTATTATTAGCATAAACCATTCAGCCTTTGTATGGTTGACAATGTATTGTCTTTAAAGGATGGGGCCTTTCCAGACCTCACATCCTCTTGCAAAGGATCTCCTTTATCCCTCTCCAGAAGAGAAGAGCAAACACAGAAAGAAGCACTGGTGCAGAGCCCCAGTTCCTATTTCATACATGTGAAATGCCCAGGATCCTATTCTGCCACCACTGGCTTTAGTCACGCAGAAACAGTAGTTTTATGTGTTGGCTGCTGTGCTGTTCTCCACCAGGCTACAGGAGGAAGAGCAAAGCTTACAGAAGGATGGTCCTTCAGACGAAGCAGCATTAAAAGTACCCTGTGTCAAGATGAATAGAAAACCATCCCAATAAACATGTATTGGATTTTTTAACAAGGGTGGGGAATTTGCTGGCCTTTGGAAAGATGCATTCTTTCCCCTCTCGGATGCAGGTAGGTCCTTCTAACTTTCTCAATATGCTTGTTTTATATATTTTATTTGAGTGTGGCATCAAGACTCTCTGTTGGCTTTTTTTCTTTCAAAAGCCATCGTTATCCAATCCTGGGATCTCTTGTCACTAATAGGTGTTCTGTGAGAAGCCTTTAGGGTGGGTGGAGGTTAGGGGTATGTCTCCTGATTCAAGCGATCCATTCCAAACCCTTCATCATTCGCTTCCTACCTGATGCATCAAAATTCTGTTGCTCTTTTGCATGACGATCTCAGATGTCTCTTCTTTCTATGAGCAGGGCTATGAGTGGAGGTGACATCTTCAATGTATCACCAAGACAGGGTCAACCCGAGGACGAAGATGGCATCTGGGATGGCAGAGCCAGAAGAGGGCACGAACATGTCACTTTAAAGTAGCCAGCCCAGGTGCCCTTTTATTAATGGGGTAATAAATTGCAGCATCCGACAAGCCAGGTCAGAGGAACGTCCTAAGGCTGGAGCCATCCGTACATTGTGCCGGAAAGGATGCGGGGCCTTTACACCTGCCGGAACGTCTCTGCCTTGCTGCCCACAGGCGGTGACTTTGAACACGTCACCTGACCTCTTTAGCTTGCCTCTCAGAGTGAGAACATCACCAGAGACAGTCTCAGGGACATCATGATCCCTGATGCTTAATTTCCTTTGGTTTAATTTATTTGGGCCTCAGGAATTAAAGAACTGGGGTTCCCAGCAGCCATGCTGTTTTATGGCCATCGCCTGGAGGGAGCAGAGGGAAGGAAGGAACAGCTGGTGGGTATGTGCTGGGCCCTTTTAACCAAGCATCTCATGAAATCCAGCTCAGCAGTCCCACCGATGCTGTGCTAGTACTCTTTGCATTTTATAGTTGACACTACCAAGGCCCAGAGAGGTTGAGTCCTTTGCCCAGGGTCACACAGCTGGACAGTGAGAGGTGGATTTTGAGTTCTGGTTTCTCCAAATCCCAATGCCCTTGACTTTGTTATTTCTCTCTCTCAGGGAGAGGAAGAAGAATCACCCCCTCTAAGACCTTCATGGAAATAAGTTTGGTTGTTTTTTTGGGGTGGGTATTTTTACTTTAATTGAAGTACAGTTGATTTACAATGCTGTGTTAACCTTGCTGTACAGTAGAGTGATTCAGTCATGCATGCATACTCTTTTACCCATTATTTTCCATTAGGATTATCATGGGATATTGAATATAGCTCCCCGAGCTATACAGTAGGACCTTGTTGTTTATCTATTCTATATTTAAATGTTTGAATCTGCTAACCGCAAACTCCATGGAAGGAAGTTTTACGTACAGATTTTCAGATTTCATTAGAGTTGTATATTTTGGGGGCTTCCCAGTGGCTCTAGTGGTAAAGAACCAGCTGCCAGTGCAGGAGATATAAGAAACGTGGGTTCAATCCCTGGGCTTGGAAGATCTCTTGGAGAAGGGAATGGCAACCCACTCCAGCCTTCTTGCCTGGAGAATCCCATGGACAGAGGAGCCTGGTGGGCTACAGTCCATGAGATCACAAAGAATCGGACATGACTGAAGTGACTTAGCATGTATATTTTTCCACATCTAGAACCGCTGTAAAACCAAGATGGTCAGGTTGAACAGAGAATTAAACCAGCAGAGGCTTCAACATCTGGCCAGTCTTATGGCCATGTCCGGTTCTTCTTCTGCAGCAGGGCTCCTGGGTGAGCCCAAAGTTGGCCACAAGGAAAGCAAATGACAGAAAGCCTCTTAGCAACCTCCGGCTTCTTTCTCAGAGATTTGCCTTCATCTCAAAACTTCTTATCAGCACTGAATTCAGTCAGGTCCTTCAGCTGTCCAGTGGACTTGGCAGACAATGCAATTCATAAGCCATGGAGATTCAACTCATGGCTTCATTAATTTGATCAGGGAAATAAAAAGTATTTTATTGGTGCTTTTTAGGTGGGCCCCTTTGTTCTTATCATTAAAAAGGGGGTTTTGGGGACTTCCCAGGAGGTCCAGTGGAGGTCCCAGAAGGTCCTAACTTAAGACTTCAAATTAGGAGGTGAGGGTTCAATCCCTGGTCAGGGAACTAAGATCTTATGTCTTGCAGCCAAAATACCAAAACCTAGGACAGAGGCAGTATTGTAACAAATCCAATAAAGATTTGAAAATGGTCCACATTAAAAAAAAAAAACTAACCTTTAAGAGTCAAGTGTGGGAGGGCTTTAGCATAAACACACAGTCATTGGATCTATGGATTTAACCTGCCTGGATCTTACATTTGATCACATTTAATTTTCTTTGTTCATGTTAACTATGACCAAAAAGCCTTGTAACACAGTAGACAGGATCAAAATGGAAATCATGACAGTCTATGAGGATGCCTAGCCATATGCTCTGCTCCAGGAGACTCATCCCTTTGGGACTCCAGGACAGGTGGTGGCTTCTGTTCTTACAGGTAAAGAAGAGCGTCTTTAAGATCCCAATTGTTCTGAAGCAATTTCTCCCACCAGTGCAAGGTGAATGACTGCTTCAAAGGTATAAGGTCATGGGCTCTGTCAAAAGACCAGAGATTCCTCTTTGAGGACATAAACAAATACAAAGGTGAAAAAGCCTTTGCACCAATGAGAAAGGGAAGTTCTTGTTGAACCAATATGCTGAGGCTGCTTTATGAAATAAAAATTAAATCAAGCTCCGTTTTACAGATTTGGCTGGGGAGCCTGAGAGAATTACATTACCTGTCTGACCTCGTTAGGCTCCTTGCTAGCAGATGCATAGAACAAATGATGCAATTTTCTGTGGGGGTTGGTGCTCTGAATTCAGATGTGCAGTGAGCAGGCGCAGGAGGGGACAAGATGAGTCTGTAACTTGGGCTAGACTGAGCCAAGTGGAAACTGGTGATCTGGAGAAAGCCCTTTTTTTTTTCTGCCTGACTGTGTGCTCCATCACCGAGGGCACTGGAGTTCAGGAAGGCTGAAGGAGAAACAGGTCTGGAAGCTGCCCTCACTACCTACTCCATCCCTGATCACGAAAACACATGAGAACTTTGGATGGATTAGATCACCTACAGAAAGCAGAAAGGCCCAATTCTGGTATGTCAGAGAGGATTGAGTTGGGGGATGGAGAATTAACAGAACACTTTATCAGCAGTAGCTTAAAGCAAAGCAGAGTTTCTCTGAATCATGTAATAAAAGTCAAGAGATAGGGATTTCAGATGTTATGCACTGGTTTGATTTTATCACATAGACCCAGGATCTAGTTTTCTGCCACCTCTATTTGCATTTGGCTGTATTATGGTTGCAAAATGGCTGCTTTGCTTCCAGCCATCATGACTGTATCCCAGGCAGGAGGAAGAAAGGAAGGGAAAAAAGCTAAAGGTCTTCTGTGGCAGGCATAATTCTAAGATAACCCTCAAAGATTTCCTGCCCTAATCCCAGACAGTCAATATGATGAGATATCTGCCTGTGATCTTTACATGATAAATGGAATTTTGCAGATGTAATCGGGATGTAAAATCAGTTGACCTTGCCTTCCTCCAAAGGGAGGTTATCTTGGTGGATGTAATCTAATCAAATGGGATCTGTCTCTAAGAACCGGGCACGAAGGGCTCTGGGAGGACAGCCAGCCAGGAGAACAAGACCTCAGTCCTGCAACTGCACAAAACTGAATTCCAAGCACCTGAATGAGCTTGCAAGCAGGCGATTCCCTAGATCCTCAAGGTAAGAGCCTAGATTGGCTGACACGTGGATTTCAGCCACATGAGACCCTCTTCAGGGAACCCAGTTGAGCCCACCTGGACATGTGACTCCAGAACTGGGAGCCAACAGGTAGGTATCGTTTTAAATTGCTATGTTTATGATAATTACTAAGGTGGTTCAGGCTTACAGTTGCAATAGAAACTTAATATACCTTCCTAGGAAGTTTGGCCTTTCATTTGGGATGGGAGGTCCTCCCCAGCAGACAGCTAACTAGACTGTGGGTCATGAGCCCACCAGTGAATACACCTGGAGGTGAAACCACTGCAATGTCTCAGCAGGCTGACTTTACTAGGCTGTGCAAACTGGGGGAGACAAGAGAGAGGAAGGTCTTTGCCAAGCTGGCCACTGCCTAATATACAGTGGGTCTGTTTCACCAGTGGGTCTGGCTTCTGTGAGAGGGTAGGAAGGAGAGTGTGTGTGAAAGTAGCTCTTGGTGAAGAAGGAAAGAAGTAGAATTGAGCCCCGATTCCCACCTTGCTTGGCCATAGTTTCATCCCATGTGTGTGAACTCCGTGCAATCTAGTGTGCACGTGGGTGCTGAGCAGTCCTCATTCCTGCAGCATGCTTCGTCTCCGGACAGTAGGAACGCCTGGGGCAGGTTACAGGAGCCACACCTCTGGCCCTTCTGAAAGGTGTGCCAGGCTATGGCCATGTGGCACAACCAGAAGCAGCACATTGGGGTCCTCCCTCGAGAGCTGAGGCAGAGCCCAAACTTGGTTGAGATGGAAAATTCTAGAAGTCTGCTGGTGGAGCGTTCTTTGTCCCCATCAACTGGATATGAGTAGGGCTGGGGGAAGGAGAGATTGTGAGGAGTGGCTGCAGCAGTAGGGAAGGAGTGAAGCAGCTGGGTAGGGCCTCCGTTGGATGAGAGACCCTAAGTCAGCCACAGTGACTTAAAGTTGAGCTGGGCTGAGTGGGGACCCCCTGCCTGTGGCTGTGTCACCAGTGGATGTCCCCTGACCCGATGACCTCAGATGCACATGAACACCATGAACATATGTGGAGGGTTTCGATATATCCTTTTGGGGGTGAAGAGAAAACTCCACCTTCTGACCAAGGTGGAAATTCAAGGAGCCTGGATGGGGCGGCCACACTTTCCTACACCTCCATCCCCTGGATGGGGGGTGGATTTCACTCACTTGGAAAATCCATGATGGTGTCACTTGCAGTAGTTACTTAACAGTGTTGTTTTAAGACTGCGCTCGTAGCTCAGTTGGTAAAGAATCTGCCTGCAATGCAGGAGACCTGGGTTAAGTCCCTGGGTTGGGAAGATCCACTTGAGAAGGAAATGGCTACCTGCTCCAGGATTCTTGCCTGGGAAACCCCATGGACAGAGGAGCCTGGCGGGCTACTGTCCATGGAGTCACAAGAGTCAAATACGACTTAGCGAATAAACTGCCATCAGTGCTATTTTAAGGATCTAATTGGAAAGGAGACATGAAAATTCAGAGAAGTTACAAGTGCTGTTCACATCTGAGATCTCTAGTAAAGAATCACTTTTCAGAAATGCTTTCTTTTTCTGTAATGGATGAAATAGTTATAGTTGGGGAGGTCCCGCAGAGGACATGACCTCTGGTTGACCTGTGAGCTCATCCCAGGCATCAGAGGCCCTCACCACCCCCCTGTCCTTGGGATGGCTGCTCTGCCCTTTCCTACCATCCCTAGTGCCCATTGTGGGAGCTATTTTAAGGATGCCCCTTGAAAGAGCAGGTGTGGAGACCTTGGGATGCCGTGGGTACCTGAATCCCAAGAAGGTCTCTCTGTAAACTCTTAAGATGCCACAGTTGGGCAGGCAGTGATCTCCTGGTCCTGGGGCAACTAAGACCAGCCCTGGAGGGAAGTCATCTACTTATTAAACCTGCCACCTCCTCATCTACAGAGGCTGTGTCTTCCTTCTGTCTCTCTCTACACTCTGGGTTCTAGAGCCGGTTTAGGATTCCACCTAGGAATTCTCTGGATGTGTGAAACCAGAAAGAGTGGTGTTGGGAAGATCAGGCAACTTTAGTGAGCATAGAAATTGTTGTTCAATCACTCAATCATGCTGGACTCTGTGACCCCCATGGACTGGAGCACATCAGGCTTCCCTGTCCCCACTACCTCTTGGAGTTTGCTCAAACTCGTGTCCATTGAGTTGGTGATGCCATCCAACCATCTCATCCTCTGTCATCCCCTTCTCCTCCTGCCCTCAATCTTTCCCTGCTTCAGGGTCTTTTCTAATGAGTTGGCTCTTTGCATCACGTGGCCACAACACTGGAGCTTCAGCTTCAGTGTCAGTCCTTCCAGTGAATATTCAAGGTTTATTTCCTTTAGGATCGGTTTTCATCTTGGGGGTTACCATTGATATACCTTAAAGCAGGATTATTTCTCAAATACATCCAACAGCTATCTTAAAATATTATGAATTTTGGTAGTCAACCTTCTGATTGGACAATAAACAAAGATTTTTGAGTTTTCAGTTCCTGGAGGTCGGTGAAGGAGTTTTAATTGGACGAGAATTTTTATGATTGCCAACAAGTTCAAAACATATGCCCGTTTTTAGGCTAGCTATAATCCTGAGTGATCAAATAGGGTAGCAGCAGGAGGCCAGATGGGATGGAAGAATGCTAGGAATTCAGACAGGCTATAAAACATTCCAGAAACCAATAAGAACTTCAGATATAACCAAAATTGGACAAGAAATTTTCCAGGTTGACAGCAACTGTGTACCTTTCCCCCAAGAAATGAAAATTAACATACAGCAAACCCTATATGCCAAGTCCTAAATCTTTGAGATGGCATTGCAAATGTTGCATTTTGTTTCCCTGTCACATAATACTAGGACCTGAGTTACCTGCTTGAACATAGACCCCTTGACGGCAGGGACTGTGTCTGTCTTGCTCACTCTTGCATTCTCAGCACTTACTATGGTATTTGGCACAACTTACACATTTCAATAAATATTTGTTGAAGAATATGTGAATGAAACAGTCCCTGTATCAGAGATTATAACCTCAGGTCTGGAGAGAATCACTTTGTAGAGTCAAATAGAGCAAGTGTCAGGCGTTATGGAGCAGTGAGGACTGTGGCAAATTGATAAGTGGGTTAAAAGACAGGCAATATTCAACCCTAGCCAATGTTGCCATGTACCAGTGAAGGCCTGGGGAAGCTGAACCCACTGAGTTTTATGTAAAATGTCTTAATGCATGAGTGTTGGCCACTAATTTAATGTCTTTAAAATGTGAAACAGCTTTGAAGAAAATCTGTGGGACAGTGAGTTTTTTCTGACTCTGACTTTGTGATCTTTGCCCCAAAGAAACAAACAGAACCCCATGGAAAACACTGCCTAAAAATACTCATAGGAAACTTGTCAGCAAGTTACTCTTCCCATTTGCATATTATAGCTAGCATATATGTGTTGTGTCCAACTCTCTTTTGACCCCATGGGCTGCCCATGGGGTTTTCCAGGCAAGAATACTGCAGTGGGTTGCCATTTCCTTCTCCAGGGCATTTTCCAGACCCAGGAATCGAACCTGTGGCTCCTGCTGCATCTCCTGCATTGCAGGCATGTTCTTTACCCCTGAACTACCAGGGAAGCCCTAACATGGAAGAGTGTAAAATTCTAAAACTCCTTGGCATAAGAGTGGACAAAACTTGTAGATTCTAAGAAGCACTGATCTTTCCTGCAATTAAAATGTGAATAAGGAGATGGGATGTATTGGGAGATTGGTAGTGACATCTATATACTATGGATACTATGCATAAAATAGATAACTAACGAGAACCTGCTGTATAGCCCAGGGAACTCTACTTTATGCTCTGTGGTGACCTAAATGGAAAGGAAATCCAAAATGAGGGGATATATGTATACATAAGCCTGATTCATTTTGCTGCATAGCATAAACCAACAACACTTTAAAGCAACTATACTCCAAGAGAGAAAAAAACTGAATGACAAAATGTCCTGAAATCATACTTGGAAGATGTGTTGGTTTGGGCTGTATAAGGAAGCAAGGCTGCCTGAGATGCTGTCATAAATGAAAAGCGGATGCATTCTGCAATCAGGGGAAAACAGAAACGGAGAGTGACTGGGGTCTTCCTGCAGACTTGGCCCTGCTGTCGGCCTGAGCCGCCCTCCTTCCTGGGCTTGGCTGGTGTCAGATCTCAGAGGTACTGATGCTTGATGTCATAAATGAAAAGCGGATGCATTCTGCAATCAGGGGAAAACAGAAACGGAGAGTGACTGGGGTCTTCCTGCAGACTTGGCCCTGCTGTCGGCCCGAGCCGCCCTCCTTCCTGGGCTTGGCTGGTGTCAGATCTCAGAGGTACTGATGCTTGAAAAAGAAGCCTTTCTTGGGAGCTCATCATGTAAGTCTTCTTAAGAAACGAAATGCTCTTCATATTGTCACCCATGGAAAACAAGATTTTGGTATGTTATGTGGAAAATATAGACACTTTACAAAGAGATTTTGTATGCTATTTGTCAGTTAGGTTCTGCATCAGTGTCCTGAGGCGGCTGCAATACATTACCACAAACTGAGTGGCTTAAAACACAGAGATTTACTCCCTCGGGATTCTCAAGGCCAGAAGTCCATGATCAAGGTGTCTGCAGGGTCGTGCTCCCTCCGAAGGCTTTAGGGAAGAGTCTTTTTTGCCTCTTCCAGCTTCTGGGGCCCCCCAAGCATTCTTTGGTTTTAGGAGCATCACTCTGTCTCTGCCTCTGTCTCACATGGCACTTTCCCTTGGGTGTCTCTGGGCATCCTTTTCTGTCTCTTAAAAGAATATTCTTACTGGATTTAAGGCCACTCTTATCCAGTGTGATTTCCTTTCCAGCCTCACCTTAATTACATCTGCAAAGGTCCTATTTCCAAATAAGATTATGTTCTGAGGTTCTGGGGATTCCCAGGTGGCTCAGTGATCAAGAATCTGCCTGCCAGTGCAGGAGCTGCGGGAGATGTGGATCCATCCCTGGGTTGGGAAGGCCCCCTGGAGGAGGAAGTGGCACCCACTGCAGTGCTCTTGCCTGGAGAATCCCATGGACAGAGGAGCCTGGTGGGCTACAGTCCATATGGTCACAAAGAGTCAGAGGCAACTGAGTGACTGAGCACACACACAGGGATAAGGCAATTAGATAGGCATTGGGCTAGAGGCTGCAGCGCAGCCAGGGAGACCTCACAGGGAAGGAGCTGGGGACCATGCTGGTGCTGCCTCCATTTCCCACTCTGGTGCCCCTGAGTCAAAGTGAGCTGGTTGCAGAGGAGACAGCCTCCTTGGGCACACAACTGGGAGGACCTGTAGGGAAAATGAAGGTACCACTCACCTCCCCAGGTCAGAATCAGTTGAGAGGCAAAGACAAGAGCCAAACATAAAGAGAAAAATCCTTGGGCTCTGTTACTGGAAAGGTGAGCTTGGAAGATGAGACCGTGGTAACAGAGATCAGAGGAGAGGAGGCTCTGAAGGGAGCAGGGCCAGGGCTGGACTCCTCCTGGCTCCATCTAAGAACTCACACGTTCACCATGGGCAGGAGTCAGGGAGAGGCAAAGGTGGAAGTTACCTCCCAGCCCTCATGATGGGTGGGCTGAGAAGGACACTCCATTCCCTCTGTCGAAATGGGAGTTGGGAGAGTTAAGCAGCCTCCTTGTTAAGGCAAAATTTCAAAATTTGGTAGAGCAGGAGTTGGCCAAGTATAGCCCTGGGCCAAATCTGGCCCTCCATTGTTTTTCTGTTTTGTTTTTTTCCCCTCCATTTGTTTTTGTCAATAAAGTTTTATTAGAACACAGTCATGTCCACCCATTGACATCTCATCCCTGGTTCCTTTCCTGCCACAAAGGCAGAGCAGAATAGTTGTGACAGAGACCATGTTTCCTACACAACTAAATGTACTATCTGACTTTTGGAAATGTTTTTCAAACCCTAGTGCATAGGATTTGAAAAGTCCTTTCAGTTGTTACCCAGATACGGAATACAGTGTTCAGGGCTGTGAGATGCTAATTTAGGAAAGGCTTCCTGGAGGTCAGGCCACCTGAGGGGACAGGACAGTTATAGTCCCTGCCCTTATCCGGGGACAGAAGAGAAGACAGAATTACCCTCATTCTAGAAATTGTCATTTCTCTCCCTCTGCTCATCTTAACAGAGAGGATATAGTCAAATTAGTGCAAGTTCAAGTTCAATGTATATTTAGTGCAAATCGACTTTTTTTCCTTCTTTTTCTCTTTTTAAATTGAAGTGTAGTTGATTTACAATGCTATGTTAATTATGGCTGAGTGATTACAGCAGAGTGATTCAGTGATAAATATATGTACATTTAAAAATATTCTTTTCCATTATGGTCTCTCATAGGATATTAAATATAGTTCTCTGCACGATACAGTAGGACCTTGTTGTTTATCCATTCTACGCATAAAAGCTTACAACTTGCTAACCCACCCTCCCACTCCATCCCTACCCAACTCTTACTTTCTGTTAACATTTTATTTAAAGAAAACCATGAAGACAGTTATTCATATAGAAAGTAAGAATGAATGAACTGCAAATGAGGCAGAAACCAGTATACTAAACAGGTCATGGGGAAGGAAGGAGAGGGCCCTTGAAGAGACCCAACTCAGTCCCAGCCGTGGGCTCCCCTGTAAACAGATGAATCATTCTTGGAAGCCATCATGAGTGGAAAATTCCGTTCCTTGTGGCCAAACATGTTCTTACCATGTATATTGCTTGAATACTTATAATCAATGACACCAAAGTATTAAGAAAAATACACATAGGCAAAGAATCAGAAAGGAAATTATCTAAAAATATTCCAAGTGATGGGACCATAGGCAATTGTTTTTTTCCACTCTTTCCTTCAAATTCTTCCTGGTGACATATTTTTCTTTTATAATCCCCCATAAAAAGGAAATAGATGTTATTTAAGGTCATGTTGCTTGTCAACCTACAAAACTAGCCAGGTCTTTGGAAGAGCAGCCTTTCCACAGAGGGTATTTATGCTTTATTATTATTTGTTTTCTTAGTTCCCTGACCAGGGATTGAACCTCTAGTTGTGGCTAGTGGAGGCTACTATCTAGTTGTGGTACACAGGCTTCTTATTGCAGTGGCTTCTGTTATTGTGGAGCACAGGCTCTCTGGCATGCGGGCTTGGTTGCCCCACCGGCATGTGATTATCTTCCCGAGTGAGGGATCAAACCCGTGAGCCTACATTGGCTGGTGGAGTCTTAAGCACTGGACCACCAGGGAAGTCCAGGTGCATCATTTTTAAACCGCGGTTGTGACCCATTGAAAGATCCTACCATTGACTTTGTGTGCGCCCACCAGCATCGTAAACATGAAATTTGTTGTTGTTTAGTTGCTAAGTCGTGTCTTGACTCTTTGAACCCATGGGCTGTTGCCCGCCAGGCTCCTCTGTCCATAGGATTTCCCAGACAAGAATACTGGAGGGGGTTGCCATTTCCTTCTCCAGAAGATCGTCTCGACCACGGATCAAACCTGTGTCTCCAGGATTGGCAGGTGGATTCTTTACCTCTGAGCCACCAGGGATGCCCATGAAAGAGAACCAAATAAAACAACAGATACCAGAGAACTGCTTCTGAACCCCCTCCCCTGGCTGTGTGTGTGGTCAGACCCCACCTGGGGAGTCTGCAGTGGAAACTATTCCCCAGAGCGCTTTTGCTTCTAACAACCCACACTGAGCAGATAAACAGACATTAGGAGAGGTGCAACCACTGGAGAAAGCAGGTTCCCTGACAGATCCTCCCCTCCCCCACTACACACATGTAAGCACCGTGGAGGGTGTTAAGTAAACTCTGGATGGCTGGATGGAAAATCACACCTACGGGCTCCCAGTCCAGCAGTCCACAAGTCCAGGGATAGAAGAGAACAGCTTCCCCAGTAATTAGATTGGAATTCCTCAGGATGTGCTCATGGGCTGACTTTGGGTCATGACCATTTTGGCTGGAGTTGAGGGTCATGTTGAAATGAAGTAGGCCTCTATGGTCCTTCCCCCACAACTCCCCACCATGCCCTCAGTCTTTTTGTCTGTGGGAAAACTTTAACCAAAGAATAAGCTTAATCAGAGAAATGATAACACGCAGAGATAAAGAAAAACAGTCAAAGGGGACCAAATAATAATAGTTTAGTCATTAAGCAAAGTCAAGGACTTTAGTTCCTATAGATAATATTCTGAGCCATGCCCTGTGAGCTGTCTTGTAGATTCTGAAATCCCACCAGGTGGCCTCAAGGAAATGTGAACAAACAGGCCATGGAATTGAAGAGTAGCTGTACTTAAAACAACCGAGATGACGTTGGTCAAACCACTGATGACCAATTTTAAGATGACTGTCAGAGCTGACTGTGCTGCTTCTGCACATAGCCCCCTCCCTCCATTTATAAAAGCTCTTGCCCCCTGATTATAGAGGGTGGGAGGGCAGAGAGTTGGCCTTTGGACAGAGATCTGCCCTCCCCCTGCCATGCTTGCCAGCATCCAAAATAAAGCAAGCTTCCTTTCCACAACCTGGCCTATTTAATAGCTTTTGAGCGGTGAGCAGCTGGACCTGGGATTGGTAACAGTATCAATACCTGGCAGTGATGGCAGCCTTAGCCTCCCAGCCCTCATGGACTGACCAGGGTTGGGGGCTGAGGGTGAGACAGTGGGGCAGGTTCTTAAAGGGAGATGGTGGGTGAAACCATCAAGTGTTCGGTGCAGCTCAAGGTCAAGGACTCTGTCAGCAGCCCACACTAGCTCCCCTTCTAGGTTGATAAGCAGACACCTCCTCAAAAGTGTGCTGGGTGTCTTCCCTGGTGGCTTAGTGGCTAAGACTCCATGCTTCCAATGCAGAAGCCCTGGGTTCGAGCCCTGGTAAGGCAAGTAGATACCACATGCCACAACTGAAGATCTGAGGTGCCTCAACTAAAAGCCAGTGTGGCCAAATAAATAAATATTAAAAAAAAAAAAAAAAGACGTGTGCCGGGGACAGTGGTTAGGACCCTTGGAATCGATAAGATTAGCTTCTGCTGAGAGTGGCTTCTTTCTGCCACTGTCCCTTTAATTATGCAGATATGAAAGGGTGGATCGTGTACACATGAACAGACAAGAATAAATAGATTTTGCATGATGACTGTGAAAACGTTCTCACCATGGTGTGGGTTTGGAAGCTGCCTTTATCCGGAACCACAGCTGCAGGGCAGCCAAAGAATCTTGTAATCAGATAACAAGGAGAAGTGATTTTTAACTCCCTCTTCCTTCTCGTCTTTTCTTCCCCTAACCAAGCCTCATCTTTCTTTATTAGAAAATAAGGATACACATACTCATACAGAGGGAAGGAGAAGAATAAAAAGAAGGCAAGCAGAGGAGGCAACGTGGGGGACAAGGAGAGCTTCAGGCAGGACTCTGGCCAAGACCACTTGAGGGATGGGCACCATCTTGGCCCTTGACTCGCTGTAAAACTGAGGGACAGGTTCCTTTATATCTCTGAACCTCAGTTGTCCCTTCTGTAAAATGGGGGTGATTGTAAGTCTGATCCACACATTTGCCATGAGGATTAATTGACTTGGAAAGAGGCAGTCTCTGATGGCCACTGAACAATGGAAATCATGAGATAGAGGAAGAAGGGACAGAGAAGAAGACAAAGAGAGGCAGAGGACCCTGGGGCAGGGAGGCGGCTCTGGGGGAGGACCCAGGTGTTTCTCTCCTGGGCTCACCCAGGGATGTGCACTTCAGCAGAAAAAGATTTCAGTCCCACAATCCAGAGAAGAAGAAATCCAACTCTTGTTAAGTCCAGGTATTTCTATTGGGAGGGACCTTTGAGATGCCCATCTTTCCCCCTGACATTTTGTCCACATTCCAAAGAGCCAGGAACAGCCAGGATGACGCAGCATCGTGGGGCAATTCAGAGGGTAAATTCTGCCCAGGACCAAAACAGGGATCTGCTGCTCGTTGCCGGTGTGACCTTGGCAAGTTACTGGCCTTCTCTGTGTCTTTGTCTCCCCGGTTATGCAGTGAAGATAAGGTCTATCTCATTGCTATCATGAGGATTAAAGGAGTTTGCATGGGGCCATGAAGGCACAAGTCCAGGAAGTACCATTGATGGAATACGCTGAGAAAAGCAGAGACACCCCTAGGGTCCCCTGGTAGCTCAGAGGTAAAGAATCTGCCTGCCAAAACAGGAGACATTGATATAATTCCTGGTCCAGGAGAGTCCCACGTACTTCAGAGCAACTGATCCCATGTGCCACAGCCCAGGAACAGCAGCTAAACTGAAGCCCACTCACCCTGGAGTCCGCACTCCACACAAGAAGAAGCCACCTCAGGGAGAAACCCACACACAGCAACTAGTGAGTAGCTTCTGCTTGCATCAACTAGAGAAAAGCCCGACCAGCAGTGAAGACCCAGCTCAGCCAAAAATAAGTAAATAAGGTTATATATATAAAGAGGCAGAAACAGCTTCCTCCTTGCGGGGAGAACATGGCTCACTTTCCTCCCCATCCAAGGTGCAGGAATCAGGGACTGGCTTTGCCAGAGGCCAGCTCCGATCACTCCATCACCCCTCTCTACAAGGCTCTGCAGGGAAAACAGCCCCTGTTTCCACATAGATGAGTGGAATTATGATCATCTCAGGACATCCAAACTTTCCCCTCCACAGAGCTCTTCCCCACTGGGTGTCCCTGAACCTCAGATTCTTGGCAGGGAAGTCACGTATTAAGATTAAATGCATCATCTGAAAAGAGTTATGTAAGTCTATGTGTTTTACTTGGGAGAGAATAGAGTAACTTTGAAAATGAGACAGAGTCAGTGAACAGCAGAAAGCCCAGTGATGCCCTAGACAATCTGGGGTGTCCAGTGCCTAGAACATGCCCCAGAGGTCATGGCTCAGTGGGTCCAGGGTGAGGCCAGACACGAACACTTTTGAAAGCTGCCTAGGTTGTTCTGATGGGCAGTCAAGGTGCAATGCTTGACCTCGAGCTACAGGACAAGACCCATCTGTGTTCAAGGAGAGGGCAGGGATAAGGGCAGGGAAGGCGAGTGCTGAAGGGCCCGGGACTCTGGGTGCCGAGAACTCACCAGGGAAAGGAAGCTGGTTGAAGTTGCCAGGGTGGTGTCAGAGCTATTAAATTCCTGCAGTGTGGAGGATGTGGTGGTGGTGGGGATTGTGTTATCTATTAGAGGTCCACTTGTCCTCTGAAAAATGTAACATGCTGGGGTTGGGGTAGGAGGAGCTGGGAGGCTGGGATTGACACATATACACTATTGATGCTATGTGTAAAATAGATTACTAATGAGAACCCACTGTATAGCATAGTAAACTCTACTCAGTGTGATGCAGTAACCTGAATAAGTTGTTGTTCAGTCTAGGTCATGGCCCCCTCTCTGCGATCCCCTGGACTATAGCACTCCAGCCTTGCCCATCCTTCACTGTCTCCCAGAGTTTGCTCAGACTCATGTCAATGATGCCATCCAGCCATCTTCATCCTCCATCACCTTCTTCTCTTCTCCTCTCACCCTCAATATTTCCCAGTATCTGAGGCTTTTCCAATGAGTTGGCGCTTTGCATCAGGTGGCCCAAGTATGGAGCTTCAGCTTCAGCAACAGTCCTTCCAATGAATATTCAGGATTGATTTTCTTTAGGATTGACTGCTCTGATCTCCTTGCTGTCCAAGGGACTCTCAAGAGTCTTCTCCAGCACCACAGTTTGAAAGTATCAATTCTTTGGTGCTCAGCCTTCTTTATGGTCCAACTCTCACATCCATACATGACTACCGGAAAAGCAAAAAAGAAAAAAATATTTTGTTGAAGTATAGTTGATTTATAATGTTGTGTTAATTTCTGTTGTACAGCAGTTATGTGTGTAATATATATATGTATATTACACACACACAGTCTTTTTGCATTCTTTTCCATTATGGTTTATTACAGGATATTGAATATAGTTCCTTGTGCTGTGTAGTAGGACCTTGCTGTTTAGCCATTCTACATAGTATGGTTTACCTCTGTGAACCCCCAACCTCCCACTCCATCCCTAATCTAACCCCCTACCTCTTGGCAACCCCAAATCTGTCCTCCATGTCTGTGAGTCTTTCTGTCTCATAGATAAATTCATTTGTGTCATATTTTAGGTTCTACATATAAGAGCTACCATGTAATAGCTGTCTTTCTTTTTCTGCCTTACTTCACTTAGTATGATTATCTCTAGGTCCATCTGTATGCTACAGATGGCATGATTTAGCTCTTTTTCTTTATTTTTAGTTATTTTTATTTAGTTGTATATACGCAACACACCTTTGTTATCCATCTGACGATGGATGTTTCGGTTGTTTCCTTGTCTTGGCTATTGTGAATAGTGTTGCTGTGAACATAGGCAGGCATACATCTATTTGAATTAGAGTTTTGTCCAGATATATGCCCAGGAGTGGGATTGCTGGAGCGCGTCGTAGTTCTGTTTTTAGTGATCTGAGGACATTCCATACTGTTCTCTATAGAAGCTGCACCAATCTACATTCCCACCAGTAGGGCAGGAGGGTTCCCTTTTCTCCACATCCTCTCCAGCATTTGTTACTTGTAAACATTTTAACAAATGGCCATTCTGACTGGATGAGGTGGTACCTCACTGTAGATTTGGTTCGCATTTCTCTGATGATGAGTGATGCTGAGCATCATTTCATTTGCTGTTTTAACCATTTTAAAGTGAACAGTTCAGTGACATCTTGTCCACACATAATATTGTGCAACAATTCCACTCTCCAGTTCCAGGGCTATTTCATCACCCCCAAAGGAAGCCCTGTGTCTGTTAAGCAGTTACTAATTCTTTTATTTAAAAAACAAGGAAGTGCCTTTGGCTATGATCATTTGTGCTGAGTAAGAAGGTTAAATAAAGATTTCCAAGGGTATGCCTCTTCTTTCCTGAACCCTGGAAATTCTCCCAATATTGCTGCCTCCCAGAGCTGAGCTTCCTCAGATAACCATGCATACTGTCCCCAGACGTGTACATTAAACCAGCTGGATCATAAAACTTGCTGAAAGATGATCCTAAGTAGGTTCCTCAAGTATTTCAAAATCCCTGGGGCATCATCCTCAAAACTTTGTCATTTAAAGTTAAGATACCAGGCACTTCATATTTACTACTTTGCGCCATATTTGGGATTGGAAAGACAGAATCTCTGGGTGCCCATAACAACTTCAATTTCACGGCAGCAAGATTCCTCCCCTAAGTAGAGGAAACACAAGCGTTAATGTTTAAGTCACATTTGGGACAGCTTGTGCTTTTAGGAAGATAAAATATAAATTCTGATAAGTGGGTGTGTGCATGCTGAGTTGCTCAGTCGTGTCTGACTCTTTGAGACGCCTTGGACTGTAGCCCGCCAGGCTCCTCTGTCCATAGGATTCTCCAGGCAAGAATACTGGAGTGGGTTGCTATCCCCCTCCAGGGGCTCTTCCTGACCCAAAGATGGAATCCGAGTCTCTTATGTCTCCTGCGTTGGCAGGGGGGTTCTTCACAACTAGTGTCACCAGGAAAGCCCAGAAAACTGAGTAACTCAGTGGGTTTGATCCCTGGGCTGAGCAGATCCCTTGGAGAAGGAAATGGCAACCCATTCCAGCGCTCTTGCCTGGAAAATCCATGGTCAGAGGAGCCTGGGGGGCTACAGTCCATGAGGTCACAGAGTTGGACATGACTGAGTGATTAAACAACAATGATTATGTTTGGGAGAGTGGAAAGCTCAAGTAGATGAATGTGGGCCATGCAGGAGCTGTTTCTTGCTCCAGGGATGGGGGATGCTCTGGGGTGCTGGGTCAGGAGCTTCATGGCTGGTTGTAATGTCACAGCCAAGATGCAGGGTGGAGTTTAGTGTGGGAGTATCTGGGATGACAGAGGAGTTTCTATCTGGTCTGGTGGTTGCTCTGCTATGTGACTTTACAAAAGTCAGTGAGATTCAGCATCTCTCTCTCTCTCTCTTTTTTTTTTTTTTGACCATGCCCTGTGGAATGTGGGACCTCAGTTCTCCAACCAGGGACTGAACCCGCATCCCCTGCATTGGAAGCATGGAGTCTTTTAAAAAAATTAATTAATTAGTTTATTTTTGGCTGTGCTGGGTCTTCGTTGCTTTTGCATGGGCGTTCTCTAGTTGCAGCAAGCGAGGGCTACTCTTCCTTGTAGTACGCAGACTTCTCACTGGAGTGGCTTCTCTTGTTTTGGAGCACAGGCCTTAGGTGTGTGGGCTTCAGTAATTGCAGCACTCTGACTGGATAGTTGCAGTTTGCAGTTTCTAGAGTTGGAGGCACAGTAGTTGTGGCACATGGGCTTAGTTGCTCCGTGGCATGTGGGATCTTCCCAGACCAGGGATCGAACCCGTGTTTCCTGCATCGGCAGGCAGAGTCTTTTCCACTGGGCCACTAGAGAAGTCTGGAAGCATGGAGTCTTAACTACTGACCTGCCAGGGAAGTTCCCAGTAGCTCATTCTTTTATCCATCAAATGTGAATAGACTTGCCCTTTCATCTGCCTCACACCCCAGAGCAGCCTTCTCAGCGTGGTCTGCCAGAGGAGAATGGCTCAGGGCCCAAAGGACTATACCTTATGTTATGAATCTCCCCCTTTGCTTTGCATCTGCAGAGGGGCCAGGGTTGCCGAGAAAATAGTTCTCTCTTTGTTGTTAGATTTAGTTCTTTGGCAAAACCAGTTAAAATGCAGATCTGAGAGGGGGCAGGAATTAGAATGCAACATTAAGATATACACACAGCAAAATCAAGTTGATAACATAGAAAGAGAACGTGGATGATTGGCATCCATTTTTTGAGAATTCTTTGTTCTCTCCAAAAGCATTAGCAGCAAACAAATATTGACTTCTAGAGTCCTCAGAAAGTACATGGCTCTCAAGTTTTCAGGGAAAGACTGATAGGGTTTCAGCACTCACGTGCCCATAGGAACCAGGCAGGAAATAGAACCGAAATGGATGAGGTAATAGGGAATGGTGGGGACTGGGGTAAACTGGCCACACTCTGCCTATACTAGTTCCCTGTGCGGTGTTGTGCCTAGTCACTTAGTCGTGTCTGACTTTGTGACCCCATGAAATGTAGCCCACGAGGCTCCTCTGTCCATGGGATTCTCCAGACAAGAATACTGGAGTGGGTTGCCATGCCCTCCTTCAGGGGATCTTCTCCAACTCAGGGATCGAACACAGGTCTCCCCCATTGCAGGAGGATTCTTTATGTCTGAGCTACCAGGGAAGTCCAAGAATACTGGAGTGGATAGCCTATCCCTTCTCCAGGGGATCTTCCCAAACCAGGAATCAAACCGGGGTCACCTGCATTACAGGTGGATTTTTTACCAGCTGAGTTACCAGAGAAGCCCATACTAGTTTCCTTGCTCCTGAACTAATTACACCTGTTTAATGGCTTAAAACAATACATATTCCTTATCATTCAGTTCTGGAGGTTAGAACTGCAACCTTTGATAAAATGAGCATCCATGAGATAAAATCAAGGTGTTTGCCAGGACTGTTTTCCCTTTTCAAGGTCTTAGGGAAGAATCCATTCCTTCCAGCTCCTAGAAAACTCCTGCCTTTGTGTTCTTCTCTTTTTTTTTTTTTTTTTAGATTTTTATTTTAATGTGGGCAATTTTAAAAATCTTATTGAATTACAGTTTTGCTTCTGTTTTATGTTTTGTTTTTTGGCCGTGAGTCATGTGAAATCTTATTTCCCCCACCAGGGATCAAATCCACACCCCCTGCATTGGCAGGCGGAGTCTTAATCACTTGGACCTCCAAGGAAGTCCTGTTCTGCCTTCTTTGGCTTCTCTTTCCACGTCTTTAAAGCCAGCGATGGTCAGCCCAATCTTTCTCACTTTGCATCCCTTTGACTCTCTTCTGGCTCCCTCTTGCCATTTTAAGGACCCTTGTGATTACATTGGGTTCACCCAGATAACCAGGATTATCTCTGTGTGCTGAGTACATCCTGCGTGTGTCTGCAGGCACACAGAGCTGGAGAGTTGGACTTTGGGAAGCCTGTGGAATGGTCCTACAGGGATGACGGATGATGGAATTAATAAGATGCAAGTCTTCACGCTTCCACTGCAGTCCTCTGGCTTGGCTGCGAGCAAGGATTAATATTCAGAGGTTCTTACCATAGCTCAGAGCCTTTTCCCTCCTTCTATTCCTGGAGGAAAGTCAGCCCTCCCTCTTCCTCACCTGGCAACATTGAACAAGCTGATGCTTCAGCTCCAGCGCTGCAGAAATTTCCAATGAGTTGGTGCAGCACTAATGGACCCAGACCTGGAAAGGAAGAGATGTGTTGTGAAAGACAGTATGATAAACAGTGCTGCCATCTGAAGACAGAGTGAAAAGTTAATTCATCGAATCAGAAAACATTTTCTCCATGATTAGCCACCCTGAGGAGGGTGCAGGGTTCCTGCACTTCGGAGATGGTGGCCAAACTAGCTATGGAAATGAGGAACCCATCCATTAGGGTGAAGAAGGTTATTTTGAATTCATTTGCAAGCTCAGAATTTTTTCACCTTGCTTGGATCTGAGGTGAGCACTTGGGAAATTTTGACTTGATTTCCCAAGTTATTACTTCCAAATGGGAGTTCTCTCTTTTGAAAGAAAGCGCAGATTTTTTTAGAGGAGGTCAAATCCTGTCCCCAATCACTGACCCTTGAAATGAGCATCCTTCGTTACTCATTTTGTGT
>SJXQ01005174.1:158983-279147 GCA_006408695.1 Aepyceros melampus | reverse complement strand
TTGTTCTCCTTAAGTTTTTCAGACCACTTTGACCTCATCAGGCTTTATGAGCAAAACTTGAATTTTTACGATATTCAGTTCTATACTAAAATAACTTAAAATGTTCACATTTCTATGTTTTTATAAAAGACAAATTCAAATTCCTTTCTCCCTAGTTTAGAGAGATTGGTCGTGCTCCCTCGCTCAGTCGTGTCCCTTTCTTTGTGACCCCATGGACTGCAGCCTGCCAGGCTCTTCTGTCCATGGAATGTTCCAGGCAAGAATACTGGAGTGGGTTGCCATTTCCTGCTTCAGGGGATCTTCTGGACCCAGGGATCGAACCCACATCTCCTCTGTCTCCTGCATTGACTGGAGGATTCTTTACCACTGAGCCACCTGGGAAGACCTATGAAGCAGGAATTGTTGACCGAAAAAAAAAAAAAAAAGCACAACCTACAAGTTGAGAATTATATTTTATTTGATGCACTTTGAGGACTTAAGTCCTGGAGAAAGCCTCTCAGATTGCCCAGAGGAGGAACCAGAAGACATAGGAGTTTTTAAAACTGAGACCAGTCACAACATTAAAGGAGTACTGTTCGTTAAAGAAAACCAGACATTTCAGGTTGATGAATTTAGCCCTTTTCTATGTATGGGAAGATGCAAGAAGTCTGAGCTCACTGAACTCATTCCTTTGATATGCCCCTTACCTATCCAGGGTCAGGATCCTGTTCTTTTCCATCCTGAGTCCCCTCAGGGCTCACCACTGGGGCATCTGTAGTGGATGATGGCTACAACATCCTTTGCTTTCTGGCAGGTGATGTGGTTTCATCCATATAGGCTAGACGGAATCGATGCCAAAAGGCCTCTCCTTTACACCATCAGGTGGCAGGACCCTCATCCTTCAAATCCCCATGTCCCCCTTCTCTGAAGCCTTCTTTGACATTGTTGTAAACCTGGCCTCCCTCCAGGTGTCTTTCATGTGCCCCAGGGGTACTATTATGCCAGGAGATGCCCTGAATCTCCATGGCAGGACATCCACCGTACAGAGAATGTTGTTTACACTGTGTTTAGTGAGAAATGAACAGAGGCTGAGAACTATGGTGACTGGTGTCTATGTGCACATGTAGGGAATAGGGGAAGGGGAGAAAGTGCTATGAGATATTTACCTGGAATTTACTAGGCCTGAGTGAAGTCACTCACTCCTGTCCAACTCTTTGCTACCCCATGGACTGTAGCCTACCATGTTCCTTTGTCCATGGGATTTTCCAGGCAAGAGTCCTGGAGTGGGGTGCCATTTCCTTCTCCAGAGGATCTTTCTAACCCAGGGATCGAACCTGGGTCTCCCACATTGTATGCAGACGCTTTACCATCTGAGCCACCGGGGAAGTCCATACAGCCCATCTACCACTGCTGAGGCTTCTGACACACAGTGTGTTGGTCTGGTTACCCACCAGCCAACCCCTGTTCATGGATGGATAGCTACTGGTCCAAGGGAGTGTTCAAAAGTCAGATTACTTACTTTTTCAGACCATATCCATCTTGGATGGGGAAAAACAATATACTCCACACTAAATTTCTTTTTCTTTCTTTCTTTTTTTTTGCCATGTCATGTGGCTTGTGGGATCTTAGTTCCCCAAGGCCAGGAATGGGACCCATGCCCCCTGCAGTGGAAGAGTCTTAACCACTGGACCATCAGGGAAGTCCCCATCCACACCAAATTTTAATAGCAATTTTAACAAGGACTTAACAGGAAAGTTTGCAAGTGTCATTTGATAGGTACTCAGACACATGGTAATGGTGTCAGAAACCATGAGTTTTGCATAGAGTTATGTCACTGGTGGTAGTGAAGAGAATTGACATTTTTAACCTTTTGATTTTTCAACGGTGTGAAACGTCTGTCCACATCAGATATAGGTAAGATGCAGTAACATCTCTACTTCTGAAGGGATTGTGTTGTTTCCAAGGCAAGAGAGTTTGGGTTTTGAGAAAACAGACTTTAACTCAAGAGATGGTGACAAACAGAAGTGTGTGTGGAAGGCGGTTTTCCATCTGTAGCTCTTAAAGGAGGAAGCAATTGTTAGAGGATTGCTGATAATTAGCGCTTGGTGTCCCTAGGGTACTGAAGCCTTCAACTAAGATCAATGAGAAAAGACACCTCCAGTAAGGAAATTAGCAGGAGGGGTGCTGGGGAACATGGTTTGAAATCTTGAAATGTCTCTCCCAAGTGCAAGGCTCAGATTCTCTGTCACCACATCTTTCCTCAATTTTGTTTTCAGCAAACTCTATTATCAACCGAGAATCCCCTCCAGGCACTGGTTATGTGTTCCTTAATCTCACACAGCATCTTCAAGCAAACCACTCAACACCAACTATCTGTCTGTAATTATACTTGGGTCTTAGGTGTCGTAGCAGCCCATGGGGCTACCACATGTCAAATTGCGCCTTAGAAGGACCCACGTTTCAGAAGATCCTAAAGCTTGCACTTGGAGAAGGAATAAATTCACTGCTGGCTGATCACAGTTTGAAGACACTCTTTCTATTAAATGTCACCTCTTAGAAGAAGGGCATAGGCCGCTAGTTGTTTATGGGTCATGAGCTATAAAAGTCTGACCTGAAGCATTCTTGTTACATTTGGGTCATGTGGAATGAAAAGTCTAGGATGGAGGAGCATAAGAAATTAAGGATTCAAAGCAAGGTTTGCTTGGACAATTAGAAAAAGAGAGAACACTTCGGTGACACATTAATGTATGTGAATTGGAAAAGGACAGTGTATGCTTTATTAAAATTTAGTCTGAAGTGTGTCAGTGACATACAGTGGTCTTCATTGTTGGATGGAGGTCAGGTATAAAGGCAAGCGTGTCCCCAAGGACCTCCTTTCTTTTGGCTTCGGGAAGAGCTGGAGTGAGAATCTCTCTCCCTTTTTCTTCATTCAAATTCACGCTTTTAACTTGAATAACTTCTCCTTCCATCCACATTTCATCTACATCTTGCACTGACCATAACCTTAAAATCCACCCCTTTGAGGACTTCCCTGGTGGTTCAGTGGTTAAGATTGCATGCTCCCAGTGCAGAGGGGCTGGGTTCAATCCCTGGTCAGGGAACTAGATCCCACATGCCACAACTAAAACCCAATGCACCCAAGTAAACAAATCAGTAAATATTAGGGGAAAAAATAAAATCCCACATGCCAAAGAGCAGAGATCCTGTCTGCCACAGCTGGGACCTGACTCAGCCAGATAAATAACATAAACTAAATACATATTCTAAAAATTTTAAAAACAATAAAATCCACCCGTGTGGTAGATATAACCCCAAACTGAGACCTCAAGAGCTCTTAGGTCATTCCTGCTTCTGTCTTTGCCTGGACCTTGTGCCAATCACTTGCCGAGAGGGTCTCCATTTCCCTGTCTTTATAATAAAGTGATGATTCCAAGGTTGCTTCTGCTGTGAACATTCCATGACACCCAATTCATGCATAACTAATTTTAGCACCTCATTAAGTAAAGCTAAATGTGTGAAAGTGAAAAGTGAAAGTGAAGTTGCTCAGTCATGTCCCAACTCTTTGCGACCCCATGGACTGTAGCCTACCAGGCTCCTCTGTCCATGGGATTTTCCAGGCAATAGTACTGGAGTAGATTGCCATTTCCTTCTCCAGGAGATCTTTCCGACCAAGGGATCGAATCTGGGTCTCCCACGTTGTAGACAAATGCTTTACCATCTAAGCCACCAGGAAACAGAGGAGCTAAATATGTACTTTATACTAATTCTCAATCATGATCAGAAAGATCCCCAGTGGCCTAATTTTAATGATTGAGCCCCCAGACCTCTATTTGGAATTTTGAGTCCCACCTCCACTCCATTCTATGAATTATTTTTTTTTCTTGATCACTGGGATTAAAGGACTGAAGGAAATAAGTGTCCATTGGAGGATCACCAAACACAGCAAAGAGTTATTGACGTGGCTATGGCTCTGATGAACAAGATTTACCAAATATCCATTGGTAGATATGGAGTCAGGTCAGCAAGCCAGTGTTTCAGATCTGACACTGACTGTGGCCAGGAAATGCAATGCTCCCACCTGAGCCCCAGGGTTCTCATGGGGGTCATTCCACCCTGAACACATGGAGTGAGGTGAGGAAGGTCTGGAACCTCAAATGCAGCCCAAAGGTATTGAGAAGAAACTTACCATCAAGAGGGTAGACAACAAGGACTTCCCTGGTGGTTCAATGGTTAAAGCTCCACAGTCCCAATGTAGGGGACATGGATTCAATCCCTGGTCAGGGAACTAAGATCCCATATACCACACAGCATGGGGTAAAAAAATGAAAAAAGATGATGATAACAGCTGTCACCTGCAGGTCCTCAGCCCCCTCCTGTGTTCTAGTCTTCAGCATTGGTGAAGGTGCAGAGCATCTATCTAGCCAAGTTGCTCACGAAGAAAAGAGACCTGGGACGTCACTGGTGGTCCACTGATTAATAACCCACCTTCCAATTCAGGGGACTCAGGTTCAATACTTGATTGGGGAGCTGCAGTTCCACATACTGTGGAGCAACTAAGCCCCCGTGCCACAACTAGAGAAGCCCCGAGCACTGCAAGGTAGACCCAGCGCAACCAAAACAGAAAAGACAATAGGCTTGTCTGTTTCTGTACCTTACTCTTTAGAGTGTGTTGAACATAGTCCTCCAAAACTGCACATCCACCTGGAGCCTCAGCATAAGAGCTTATTTGGAAATGGGGTCTTTGTAGATGCAGTTAAATTCAGGTGAGAGATGAGGCTATCCCAGGTTAAGATGGACTTTGACTCCAACAGGTGTCCTTATAAAACGAGGAGAAGCACACAAAGAAGGTGGCCGTGGGAAGGGAGAGGTCACACCTGGCAGTGATCGTAAGACAAAAGGAAAAAAGATAAGAAAAGAAAAACACATACTCAAGGAATGAAAAGGTTTTGGTGTTGTCATTGGCTGGAGGCAGTGTGGAGTCTGAAACCCAAGGTGATCGTTTAGCACTGTTCTTCCCATCCTTCATTATGGGGAACTGACATGCATTTTTACAGACTGAGTCATTAAAATGAAACACGAGCCAGGTGGTTTGTAAATATGTTGAAACTGTATTATTTTTGGTGAAAGATTTGAAAGAACATGGAGCTAACAAGATTAATGAAGTTGGAATTGGGAACTCTGAAATCATTTTGTAATTAAGAGTTCTCTGTCCTGTCACTTCACACTAACAACGTCTAGGGTGCTGCTGCTAAGTCACTTGAGTCATGTCCGACTCTGTGTGACCCCATAGACGGCAGCCCACTAAGGCTCCTCTGTCCCTGGGATTCTCCAGGCAAAAACACTGGAGTGGGTTGCCATTTCCTTCTCCAGTGAATGAAAGTGAAAAGTGAAAGTGAAGTCACTCAGTTGTATCCGACTTTTCGCGACCCCATGGACTGCAGCCTACCCGGTTCCTCCATCCATGAGATTTTCCAGGCAAAGTACTGGAGTGGGGTGCCATCGCCTTCTCCGTGGGAGCTTTCAATTCTGAGGACTGACGGTGGCCGTCATGGACTCTCTCTGTTTTTTCCTTTGTTTTGTTTTCCTTTTTCTAAAAAGTTGAAGCATAATTGACTTACAATGTTTTGTTAATTTATGCTGTGCTGTACAGCAAAATGATTCCATTACATGTATATATTCATTTTTTAGTATTCTTTTCCATTATGGTTTATCACAAGATATTGAATATAGTTTCCTGTGCTCTGCAGTGGGACCTTGTTTATTCATTCTATATATAACAGCTTATATCTTCTGCCCCCAACACCCCATCCCATCCCTTCCCCATCCCCCTCTCTTCCTTGGCAAGCACAAGTCTGTTTCCTGTGCAGGGACTCCCTTTTAACCCACATGACTGCTTCTCGTGGGGGCCCATCCACAGAGCTTGGAGGCCAAGTCACCAAGCATAGTGGCCACTGCTCAGAACACCCCCTGCCCCGACATCAGCTGCTGAAGATGGGACTGGTAGATGAGTCTCTGGGGTCCCCCATCTATGTTCTGGGACCCGTGCTGGCCCAGATGACAAAACCCAGTGAGACGTGAAATGGAAATGTAATGTCTATAACTAAAATATTGTAAAAGAGTTGTGTGCTGATGGATTCAAGCAGGCAGTGAAGAAACACAGAAGTGTGAATGTGCCAAGGTTAAAAAGAAACTATTCAATCTTTTCTTTGCTCTGGTGAGAGACTGTTAAATATGCAAATTATCTTCTCTCTTGTTTAATTTCTCCCATTTCTTTGCCATTTATTCTTTTTTTAAAAATTCTAAGCCTCATTTAATTTCTTTTTAATTTTTAATTAAAGGATAATTGTCTCACAATATTGCATTGGCTCTTGCCATACATCAATGTGAATCAGCCATAAGTACACACAAGTATCCTTTCTGCTGAACTTCCTTCCCATCCCCTTTCCCATTCCACCCCTCTAGGTAGGCACAGAGCTTCCTGCTTCATACAGCAAACTCCGCTGGCTATCTATTTTACATATGGTAATGTATATGTTCCATGCTACTCTCTCAGTTGGTCCCACTCTCTCCTTCCCCACCACGTCCACAAGTTTGTTCTCTATGTCTGATTCTCCATTGCTGCTCTGCAAATAGGTTCATCTGTACCATCTTTCTAGATTCCATATATATGTATGAATATACAATATGTGCTTTCCTCTTTCTGACTTACTTCACTCTGTGTAACAGGCTCTAGGTTCATCCACCTCATTAGGACAGACCGACTCAAATGTGTTGGAGTTTTTAAGTCTTTAAGACTCTTTAAAGTTTTTAAGACATGTAGGATCTTAGCTCCCAAACCCACACCCTCTGCATGGGAAGGTGAGGTCTTAACCACTGGACCACTAGGAAGTCCCATATATTATTCTCTAACAAATGTAAATTTAGTGGAACTATAGCAACTTGAAAAGGGGAAACCCACCTCTTTAGCCTGGATGACTGACACGAAGTGCCTATACACAGGAAGTAAGTTCCTTTCTATTAGTCTGAGCTCTGGAACAACCACTACCTCATACAGGGACTTCAAAAAGTTTTTAAAACATGCCAACACTTTCTGATGACACTTTTATTGCCATCTATCAGAAAATAATTTTAATTCATGGAGTTTGTTAGAACAAGAAACAGCCATCAGGGAGAAAAAAATGCTCAGAATAAATGCCCCGTTTTATCAAATCTGAGATTCCTTCTTTTGTAAGACTTATCAAGATTTTGTATAGCACTAACCAAAAATGCTGGCAGTCACCATGGGCAGATACCATTATTTTAAAGTGTTAGTCGCTCACTCGTGTCCGACTTTTTGTGACTCCATGGACTATAACCCGCCAGGTTCCTCTGTCCATGGGGATTCTCCAAGCAAGAATACTGGAGTGGGTTGCTGTGCCCTCCTCCAGGGGATCATCCTCACTCAGGGGATTGAACCCAGGTCTCCTGCATTGCAGGCAGACTTTTTACAGTCTGAGCCACCAGGGAAGCCCACCATTATTTTAAAATGCTTCTTAATTAAAGGACAGTTCAAGTGTGACGATGTGTATCTTGGATAGGAGTCCAAAGATTTGTGAAATCAGCCATGAATGTTGACCCTTGAGAAGGAGTGGTGATGGGTCGTGTACAACTTGCCTGCTTGTTTGTAGGGCCTGTTGACCTCTAGAATCTAGAGTCAAGATTCTTGGGCTTTTCTAGATCTTGACATTTAGATTCCACAAACTCCTCCTGAAGACAGGCTTCAAGCCCCAGACTGGCAGAACTGATCAGTCATAAGTTAAATTTAACAGTTTCCAAGCTTTGCAATCTGGGTTCTGCCACAGACGTGATACCGACTACGGTTCTTGTTCTTCCCCAGTCAGTAGAAATTGACTAGAGGCTTGATGAGAAATTAAGGCAAGGCATTCCTGGGGCTCCTGCTGTAGCAGAGGGGCAGCGAGAACACAGAACAGGTTCCCTCGCTCATTTCCTGAGGTTGGGCAAGCTGCTTCCTTATATGGGGCGAGGGCAGAAGTTGTCCAGGGTTCCCTCTGGAGGGATAGCTCAGGTGGTTAGCCTGCCCCTTGTTGCTGTTGTGTGCAGAAGGGCGCGCCCAGGACCCTACTTTTGTTTCCAACACCTAGTTTTTTGCTTCCAGCATTTCAGAAATGGCATTTGGGCGCTATTTTTCTTTCTATCTTTTGGTCCAGAATTTACCCCAGCTGTGCATGCACACAGTTATTTTGAGTCCCAGATAGGAAGTGGCAACCCATGCCAGTATTCTTGCTTGGAGAGTCCTGTGGACAGAGGAGCCGGTGAGCTGCTGTCCATGGGGTCACACAGAGTTGGACACAGACACGATAAGCGACTTAGCATGCGTGCATACATTGGAGAAGGAAATGGCAGCCCACTCCAGTATTCTTGCCTGGAGGATCCCAGGGACAGAGAAGCCTGATGGGCTGCCGTCTATGGAGTTGCACAGAGTCAGATACGACTGAAGCAACTTAGCAGCAGCAACAGCACTTTATTTGTATTTTGTAGCTCAAGGAGGGTTGAGTCCAGGTGCAAGCTTTGTAGCAAAGGGTCCCAGGTCCCAGACTTGTCTCAGACATGCTTTTGTTTGTTTGAGGAATGAGAGATCCTCCTTAGATTTTGGAGGTTCCTCCTCCAACTTGGCAGATTCTGCCTGCAATGCAGGAAACTCAGGTTTAATACCTGGGTCAGGAAGATCCCCTGGAGAAGGAAATGGCAACCCACTCCACCATTCTTGCCTGGAGAATCCCATGGACAGAGGAGCCTGCTGGGCTACAGTCCATGGGGTCACAAAGAGTCGGACACAACCCAGTGACTAACATTACACTTTTCCTCCAGCTCTGCCCCTTCCCAGCTGTGTGGCGTTGGGTTCTGCTTCCTCAGCTGTATCAGCAGCCGTGATGATGTCACACGCCTGTGCTTGTAGTCCCCAAGCCACATTTGGGTTCTGTGACTCACCTGGAGGACTTCCAGGACTCAGCATATGATCACACTCAGGGTTTTGATGTACTACAGCGAAGGAATAAGAACACAGTTAGCAGAGAGAAAAGGTGAAGGTGAAGTCTGGAAGAACCAGGCACAGGCTTCCAGAACATTCTCCCAGGGCAGTCACAGAAGATGCATTTAGTTCCCCAGGATTGAGTTATGACATAAGGCAGGTCACCTCACTACCAGGAACATCCAGTATAAACCTAGCACCCAGCGTGTTCACTGGGGCACGGACCCAGATTCCAGACTCCCTAAAGGTAAGTAGGTGTCAGGACAACTGAACAGACTATAAATTCTGGAGGCATTGAACTGCCTTACCGTTTAGAAGATGTTTTATATCAGCACGGGGACCTGTTACCATGCTAGCTCAGTTCAAGGTCAACCTTGCAAGCAGACGTTTCTAAGAACGGCAGCTTCAGGTGGGCACTGGGAGATCTTGCCTGCAGATTAAATAAAATACCCCATGGAAAATACTGTGCCCAAGAAATGTTACTTAGATTTTTCTCTTTCAGAGTTTCCCGCAAACCAAGCCTGAGGTACTTCTTTGCTCACTTACAAAATATGCTGGAGAAGGACACTCATTCTTTTTCGCAAGGAGATTTTTTTTTCTTTTTGAAATAAAAATAATCGAAGCACTTTTTATCACTTAGACACTGGAAATGACTATAAAGTGATTTCATAAGAAAAAAATATAGATTTTTGTTTATGTAAATCCAACATACTCTATATTGGAATGTGATAGGAAACTGCTCCAGATAATAGTTCTTCAAGCCTGGAAATAAATTAATACAATCACAGAGCTAACAGAAATATATTAGTAACAGCATATACTGGCACATGGAGAAGAAATATCACAAGTAGTGTGGTATTATACATTTTATTGTGGGAGCCAGTGACAGCTCTGTAATGCAAAGGATCCTGGGGACTAAACAGCATGTCACAATAGGAAATAAGTGAAATGAGGGTGAGTTTCTTTACTTGCCAGGAAAGCAGACCACGCAACAACAATCACAACAAAAATCCCCATAAATGTGAATTCTCACTCACATTGACATATTGATGTAGACAAATCAATATTTCAATATTTAAAACACTTAAAACATACAGGATAAAAAAATCCCAATCATACTCATGCGTATAGTAAAAACAAATAGCTCCCTATGGGTGGTAAGCAGTAAGTGGGTGAAAAATAAACACAAAACAATGAATGACAGCAACAGGAATAAACTTGGAGATGATCATACTGAGTGAAGTAAGTCATTAAAAGAAAGACAAACACCATACCATATCGCTTGCACGCGGAATCTAACGTGGCACAAAGGAACTTAGCTATGAGGCAGAAACAGACTCACAGACAGAGGACAGGCTGACGGTTGCCAAGGGGTAAAGGGTTGTGGGAAGGATGAAGGGGAAGTTTGGGGTTAGCAGATGCAAACTATAGGATGGATGAAGAACAAGGTCCTACTATATAACACAGGGAGCTATGTTGAATATCCTGTGATAAACCATAATGGAAAAGAATATTAAGAATAACATAATGAATAACTGCTAGTACAGCACAAACTGACAACACTGTAAATCAGCTATACTTCGATAAAAATAAGTAAATGAATCCTAATTGAAGCTAACAGGCACCCTGGATTCAAGAATATCCTAGAACTTTCTATTTCCCTTTGAGCTATGTGTTGTACTACTAAGAAACTTAAATCTAAAATGGAAGAAATTTACATCTAAAATACAAATACCTCTTCCTCTAGGGACTTCCCTGGTGGTCCAGTGGCTAAGACTCTGTGCTCCCAATGCAGGGGTCCTGGACTTGATCTCTGGATGGGGATCTAGATCTCATATGCCTCAACTAAGGATCCCACATGCTGCAGCTAAGACCTGGCGCAGGCAAATAAATATTAAAAACAAAAAACCTCTGCATCTAGCCATTTGATTATCAGGATAATCATAAATAAAGTGTTGCTTATGACCAGGAGCTCTTCTCTCAGATGGAAGCCCTGGGAGCACAGTTATTTTACCTGCCTTGTATCCCCAGCACCTGAAATAGTGGGTGGCTCTGAGAAGGAACAGAGTTAAAATAATCTCATCACAGGGCTTCCTAGGTGAGTCTAGTGGCAAAGAATCTGCCTACCAATGCAGGAGACATAGAAGATATGGGTTCAATCCCCCCTGGAGGAGGGCATGGCAACCCACTCCAGTATTCCTGTCTGGAAAATCCCATGGACAGAGGAACCTGTCGGCTACAGTCCATAGGGTCGCAAGGAGTCAGACAAAACGGAAGCAACTTAGCATGTATGCACAGCCTCATCATACCTGCCTGCCAAAATCCAACACCAAATTCTAGTAAGGATGTGGAATAATAGGAACTGTCTTTCCTTGCTCGTGGGAATAATAAATGGTACAGCCATTTTGCAAAACAGTTTGGCATTTTCTCACAAAGCTAAACATACTGTTACCATATGATCCAGCAATCTTACTCCTTGGTATTTATCCAAAGAGTTGAAAACTTGTATCCATGAAAACACTTGCACATGGAAGTTTACAGCAGCAATTATTTATATATTTAGTTGCCAAAACTTGGAGGCAACCAAGATGTTCTTCAATGTTAATGCAAAAACAAATTGTAGTGCATCCAGACAATGAAGTATTATTCAGTGCTATAAAGAAGTGAGCTATCAAGCATGAAAAGACATGGAAGGGAGCTTAAGTGCAAGTTACAAAGTGAAAGAAGCTATCTGGAAAGACTGTGTACTGTATGACTCTGACTATACGGCATTCTGGAAAAGCAAAATGATGGAGACAGTGAAAAAATCAGAGGTGGCAAGGGATTGGGGGAGGAAGTGGTGAATAGGCAGAGCCCAGAGGATGTTTAAAGCAGTGAAAATATTGTGCATGATATCAGTGATGAATGTATATCATTGTGTGTGTGTGTGTGTGTGTCCAGCTATTTGCAACCCAATGGACTGTAGCCCACTAGGCTCCTCTGTCCGTGGGATTCTCTAGGCAAGGATGCTGGAGTGGATTGCTACGCCCTCTTCCAGGGGATCTTCCCCACCGGGGGGTTGAAGCCGCGTCTCCTACATCTCCTGCCTTGGCAGCAGCTTCTTTACCAGTAGCACTAACACCTGGTTATACATTTGTCGAAACCCATGGAATGTACAACGCCAAGACTGAACCCTCGGGTAAGCTACAGACTTTGGGTGATGATGATGTGTTAATGTAGACTCATCAGTTTTACCAAATGTGATAATCTGTGTTTTTGAGAATTTTTTCACTTTGTCTAAATTGTCAGATTTTTGTGTGTGGAGTAGTTTGTAGTATTTCCTCATCCTTCTGATTTCTTCAGGGACTGTAGTGATGTCCCCTGTTTCATTCCTGATATTAGTGATTTTTCCATTTCCTTTCCTTTCCCTTTTCTCTTTTTTTTTTTTCCTTTGTTAATTTGATTAATGCTTTAAAAAATAAATAAAGCTCTTTCTTTAGATTTAACCAGTTTCTTTAATTTTCAGCTTTGTTTCTCTTTTCAGTTTTATTGATTTCTTTTTTTTTCTTTTTTTTCAATTCTTTCTATCTGATTGCCTTGGGTTTATTTTGATTTTCCCTTTCTAAGGAACTTAGATGATTTATTTAAATTCCATCTTTTTTGAATCTTTGCATTTAATACTATACATTTCTCTCACAACATAGCTTTAGTTGTGTCTCACAACTTTTATATTCTGCATCTTCATTTTTATTTAGTCCAACACACTTTCTGATTAAGACATGAGTCTTCTTTGATCTGTGGATTATTTAGAGGTGTGTTGTTTAGTTTCTAAGTGTTTGGAGGTTTTCCTGTTATCTTCCTGTTATATTGATTTCAAGTTTGATTCCATAGAGTTTGGAGAACATATTCCTATGATTTGCAAGCCTAAGACCAAGTGGTGGTTACCAGGGTCTGTGGGGAGTAATTCTGACTTGGAGTGGGGTTTTATTTTGGGGTAAGAAGAAAAGTTATGACCAACCTAGATAACATATTCAAAAGCAGAGACATTACTTTGCTGACTAAGGTCTGTCTAGTCAAGGCTATGGTTTTTTCTGTGGTCATGTATGGATGTGAAAGTTGGACTATAAAGCTGAGCACGAAGAATTGATGCTTTTGAACTGTGGTGTTGGAGAAGACTCTTGAGAGTCCCTTGGACTGCAAGGAGATCCAACCAGTCCATTCTGAAGGAGATCAGCCCTGAGATTTCTTTGGAGGGAATGATGCTAAAGCTGAAACTCCAGTACTTTGGTCACCTCATGAGAAGAGTTGACTCATTGGAAAAGACTGATGCTGGGAGGGATTGGGGGCAGGAGGAGAAGGGGACGACCGAGGACGAGATGGCTGGATGGCATCACTGACTCGATGGGTGCGAGTCTGGATGAACTCCGGGAGTTGGTGATGGACAGGGAGGCCAGGCGTGCTGCAATTCATGGGGTCCCAAAGAGTCAGACACAACTGAGCGACTGAACTGAACTGAATGAAAATCTTTTGGAACTAGCGTCAAGTGGTGGTGGCATGATTTTGTGGCTAGACTAAATGCCACTGAATTGCTCACTTTACAATAGTAAGTTTTATCTTAGAGGAATTTCATTTCAATATTTTTTTTTTTAATGGGTCAGCAGAGGGGGAAAAAAAAGAAATCTGCAGTAATCCAGATACATAGTACAAATCAGACAAATGATTATTTTTGTTTCCTCTTCTCTGTTTCTTTTACTGCTTCCTTTCCTTCCTTATCCCAGGCCCTTTTTTTCCCTCTATGTTCTAATCTTGCTCTGTATCATCCAGCATCCAAGCAGGAAACAGACTGTACACTTAAACCTGAAGAAAGTTTAGTAGAGAAGCTATTTGCAAAGAAGTGGGCAAGATGTTAGGGAAGAGAGGCCATCCATGCACAAACATGGGTTAGGGATGGTGAGGAGTCCTCACCCTCATGCCTCAAGGGGCAGGAACATCCTTCAGAAAAATGTAAAAAATACACATCCTTCTCTCATCTCCTGCAGGAGCCTCTTAGTAGCTGAACTAAGTTGAAAGTCAGAGTTGAGGCTGCTCATGTGGTGATGGTCCGTGGTCTCAAGGGTGGGGAAAAGCAGAGAACATGATCAGGAACACTTGTCCTGATGAGCAGTCAGACTCCTAAGCGGACTCAAGGAACACGTCTCCTTTTCTGTGCAGTAAAGCAACCCCTAACAGGGGAACCCTGGCCTGTGCTTTGACAATGCAACTCATGGCCAACTAGAGATGGCTTTGTCTCGCATGCCTGCCTTCCATGGCCTCCTGGGCAAACTGAGTCAGCTGGCATCCCTTGGACCACCTGCCATAACTGTTGCCATGGATGGCACTCATGGGTGAATGATTTTCCATGATCAATCTTCTCAATCACTTCTGGTTCCAAGTCCACTGGCCTCATTATGACAATTGCAAATTGGCAGCCTCTAGCCCTTGACTGCACTTGACTGTCTGAAGTCTCTCTTCTAAGCCAGGCTTTTGGAAGCTCGTTTCTCTGAGCATCACACAGCCTCTTGAAGTCAGGGCATGGCCAAGAGCACTTTAACATTTGTTAGATATTCACAGCCTCTTGAACTCTACCCCATCACTCACAGGCACTCAGTAGGAATTAATGGAACAATCAGGAATTTCAGAGCCTGGTGTCTCCTATCTGAAAGCAAGAAATATTTAATGAGGCCACTTCGAACCAGCAAGAAGATGTTGTTACACGACTCTCTTCTGAGCTCTGAGGAAGTTCACTGAAATCCGTGAGGCTGCCCCTTTTTCATTTGGCATAGCTGCCGTGTGTCACCTGCATCAGAATGACCCAGTTACTTTTTCATCAGTGGCCTGAAGTGAAATAAACCACTCTGTGGAAGGCTGTTCAGTCTTGGGGATCAAAGGTTGGATATTCATTGCCAAGTGACTGGGACGCTTAGTCCAGGCATAACTCATCTGATTTACCCCAGCTTAGAACAGCCAGTGCCAGCTCTCCAGGGCAGTCTAATCCATGTGCACAAGATTTAGATTTTTCTCAGCTTCCTTTGGTACATTCATCACAGAATAAATGCTCTTTGTCCTCGTTGCTATAAGATCTGATTCTGGGTGTCAGATGCTTTTTCCTTTCTTTGGAATTCAGGGGTTTTCTCCAAAGACATTCAGATCTAACTTCCCTTAGACTCAGGGGCTGGAGTCTAATCATGTCATTAATCATGACAGAAAGATGCTTGATACATAAGGACTCTTGACCCTGGACTGACGAGTGGCAGATGTCTACCAACACTCTAATGAAAGCAACTGATGTCCCATGCTTTCTAAATACACTTCTAAATACACCACTTAATGACCACAAAGTCTTAGGAGTTATCCAGTGAGTTTCTCTAGTTGAATGGTTTTAGTTTTTCTAGGTAAGAATTAATTGCAAAAATTTCCAACTGCTGTTTGGAACCGACAGGCATTTGCTGCACTTAATTATTCTCCCTGCAGATGGAGGGGTTGAAAGCCAAAATGAAGTGAAGTCAAGGATATCGCAACATTGGCGGTGACACCGATGGGAGAATTACCTGCTCTCTTTAGGGATGCCACTGTCTCCTCTGTCCACAAGAGGCCTGAGAACTTTATTCTGGAAAAGAGAAATGATGAAGGAGTGCGAGGCTTAATAAACATGTAGGAAGATTCAGATTTTGCATAGGACAAGATTTAATAAGAAGGACCAGTGAAGGTACTTGTCACCCAGCTCCAAAAGCTAAGAGGAAGACTTGGGAATGCTCTCTTTCACTTGTCAGGAGCAAATCACCTGGACTTCATTTGAGAAATATGAACATTATCAACTGATAGACCCCAAGTCACTGTGCTGTAAGTGACTTTTCTTGACAGCAGATGTTTCTCGCCTTTCCGGGGGAAGTGGCAAGTCAGGTCAGGGACTGAAGCTCCTGTCCCCATGGTCCCCACTGTTCCCCAGGGTGAGGGCTGTGGCTGGCTACCTGGAAGTGACCTTACTGGGCTTGACACAGGCTCCTCTCCTCTCTTAGGTCAAAGCCTCCTGCAGACTGCAACTGTTTTTCACCATCTGTCCGCGGCAAATAGGAACCCTTCAGGAGGTGTGGGGGATCAGGAGGAGATGGGTGCAATCAGACAGCAGTTGGGCAAACAGGAAGGGATGGAGCCTGTGACCACAAGATGGGGACTGACTGAGGGGCCAGGCTTAGTGAGTGGTGAGCATTTCCACTGTGCTGCTTCCTCCTGAAAGAAAGCAGCCAGTTTATCTGGCTGATTTACCAGGTGAAAATAAGATGGACATGTTCTCAGGGCTCCATCTGGTCTGGACAACCTGGACCCGGATGTCAACTATGTCTAGAAATGCATCTCCCCAACCAGAGCTCTCTTTTCTCAAACTTGAGTCCACGGTTTTTGTTTTTGTTTTGTTGTGTGTGTGTGTGGATGAGTCTCTTTATTTATGAATTTAGAAAATTTAATCTTTTAAAAAACTTCAAGAGGAGGGAGGGAGAGGGATGGACTGGGAATTTGGGGTTGGTACATGCAGGTCAAGAAACAACAGTTAGAACCGGCCATGAGACATCAGATTGGCTCCAAATCGGGAAAGGAGTACATCAGGCTGTATACTGTTACCCTGATTATTTAACTTATATGCAGAGTAAATAATGAGAAATGCCAGACTGGATGAAGCTTAAGTTGGAATCAAGATTGCCAGGAGAAATATCAATAACCTCAGATATGCAAATGACACCACCCTTATGGCAGAAAGTGAAGAGGAACTAAACAGCCTCTTGATGAAAGTGAAAGAGGAGAGTGAAAAAACTGGCTTAAAATTCAACATTCAGAAAACTAAGATCATGACATTCAGTCCCATCATTTCATGGCAATAGACGGGGAAACAATGGAAACAGGGACAGACTATTTTGAGACGGTGGGCTCCAAAATCACTGTAGATGGTGACTGCAGCCATGAAATTAAAAGACGCTTGCTCCTTTGATGAAAAGCTATGACCAATCTAGACAGCATATTGAAAAGCTATGACCAATCTAGACAGCATATTAAAAAACAAAGACATTACTTTGCTGACAAATGTCCATCTAGTCAAAGCTATGGTTTTTCCAGTGGTCATGCATAGATGTGAGAGTTGGACTATAAAGAAAGCTGAGCACCAAAGAATTAATGTTTTTGCACTGTGGTGTTGAAGCTCTTAAGAGTCCCTTGGACTGCAAAGAGATCCAACCAGTCCATCCTAAAGGAGATCAGTCCTGAATATTCATTGGAAGGACTGATGCTGAAGCTGAAATGCCAATACTTTGGCCACCTGATGCAAAGAACTAACTCATTTAAAAAGACCCTGTTGCTGGGAAAGATTGAAGTGGGAGGAGAAGGGGACAACAGAGGATGAGATGGTTGGATGGCATCACTGACTCAAAGGACATGAGTTTGAGTAAACTCCAAAGCCTGGTGTCCTGCAGTCCATGGGGTCACAAAGAATCAGACAGGACAGAGGGACTGAACTGAACATGCAAACTCTTACATTTAGAATGGATAAACCACAAGGAACAACAAAGTATTAATGTTTAGGACAGGGAATTGTATTGAATATTCTGTGACAAGCCATAATGGAAAAGAATATGTAAAAAAGGAATGACTGAGTCACTAAGTGTAATTGTCACTTTGCTGTACAGCAGAGATTGACACCACATTGTAAATCAACTATACCTCAATTAAAATTAAAAAAAAAAAACCCACTCCAAATAGAACTTATTCAGAAAGTTTTCCAGCCTTGGGAAATTTATCAGGGGTCATGAGTGAAAGTGCCCAGAGACTCAAGGGTGGTAATGAAAAAAATGGGAATTGGAAAAACAGGCCCAGAACTCCCTGGGAGCCAAATCGAACCAATGGGGGTATCTCAGGCTGATGGGTGTGCTGCAGTAAGTGGCCTTGAGGGGTCTGGTATCCCTGTCCTGAGGGGCAGAACTGTTAATACTGATGTACATACACTGATTCCCTCCTGTTTGCCTGGAAATATGCTGAGATGTAGCTACAGCATCCATAAACAAGGCTTATACAGACCTCAGGGCTCACTGGGGTACAGAGTTGTGGTTGCCCACCCAGAGGATAGTCCCAGCACCTTCTTCTTATTTCATATTCCATTTTGCTCATTCCCTGAAGCCTGAAAATGCCAGACACCCACTACTACAGGCTCTTTTATAGCTGGAGCTTAGAATGCCACCATTTATGGCTGGTGGGACAGAAAGAAGCCATTTAAGAGCTCCCGGGCATTATTGTTCTAACAGAAAGAAAGAGACATGTGACAGAGGTTCCTTCCTTTAGTTTTGCTTTTGTGAGATGTTGCATGAAGACAACAGTTGAGGCTGTGGCAGCCCTCTTGTGGCCATGAGGAAAATACCAAAAGCATCACAGAGAGGCTCATCCACCAAATTAACCATGAAACTGTATAGATTTAAGTCTCTTATTTAAGCCTAGTATGTAAACCTCTTGTGGCCTGGTATCCTGTTTGAAATCAAATGTGAGGTTTTGAAGCAGCTGCTGCAGACTCTTCTAATGTGTCTGTGGAGCCTGGGAGATTTCTTGAGGCTGTTGCTTCCTCATGAATGGAAGCCATCCCTTCTGTGGGATGTCTAAAGTCTTTTGGACACTGATTATCTGGCTGGAATCAGTTGATGTTGGTCCTTTGCCCCTGCTGATGGGGGAGCAGACCCAAGATTTCCTTGAATGAAGAGCTCACATTTGGTAGGAGTCATTTGGAAGGACATTCATTACCTCATGCCACCAATCTGAAATTGGTCAGATTCCAGTTTCAGAGAGAACTAATGCAGAGGGAAACAGTGTCAGACTTTATTTTTTTGGGCTCCAAAATCACTGCAGATGGTGATTGCAGCCATGAAATTAAAAGACGCTTACTCTTTGGAAGGAAAGCTATCACCAACCTAGATAGTATATTGAAAAGCAGAGACATTACTTTGCCAACAAAAATCCATCTAGTCAAGGCTATGGTTTTTCCAGTGGTCATGTATGGATTTGAGAGTTGGACTGTGAAGAAAGCTGAGTGCAGAAGAATTGATGCTTTTGAACTGTGGTGTTGGAGAAGACTCTTGAGAGTCCCTTGGACTGCAAGGAGATCGCACCAGTCCATTCTGAAGGAGAATAGCCCTGGAATTTCTTTGGAGAGAATGATGCTAAAGCTGAAACTCTAATACTTTGGCCACCTCGTGCGAAGAGTTACTCATTGGAAAAGACTCTGATGCTGGGAGGGATTGGGGGCAGGAGGAGAAGGGGACAACCGAGGATGAGATGGCTGGATGGCGTCACTGACTCGATGAATGTGAGTCTGAGTGAACTCTGAGAGTGATGGACAGGGAGGCCTGGCGTGCTGCGATTCATGGGGTTGCAAAGAGTCTGACACGACTGAGCAACTGAACTAAATTGAACTGAATGCAGAGGCAAGAAGGGATCTTTTAGGGGCTTCTTCAACAGAAGGGATAAAACATTCCATCTCTTCTAAATATAGAGAATGTTCATCCAAAAGAAAAACACCTGAAAAGCTATCCTTTTCAGGATTGAGAAAAAGATGGAGTGATAGTTTGATGATTGTATTATGTGTTGGCTTGTATTATTTGAGACTATTCAATCCTACTAGGGAAAATAAGAGAAAGAAACAGATAAAACAGATTGAAGAAATTAAATATGGGTGGTATTGTACAGAGATAAAGTAAGTAGAGCATTGCTTGCAAACCATAAAGGATAGAAGAGCTAAATATAGTAAATATGTGTGAGGCCTGTTAAGGGCTGAATGTTTGTGATCCACTGAACATACATAAGGTACGAACGTTCATGGCACATGAAATATACGGGAGACAAAAAATGTAAAGCCATAAAACTTTTAGAAGAAAAGAGGACAAATATATGTGATTCACTGAAGGCTTTTAAAAGATTTATTTATTTACTTCTTTTTTTTTTTTTTTTTTTTTTTTTTACTGCACTGGGTCTTCATTGCTGCACGTAGGCTTTCTCTAGTTGCAGCAAGTGGGAGCTACTCTTCATTGTGGTGTGCAGGCTTCTCATTGTGGTGGCTTCTCTTGTTGCAGCTCACTGGCTCTAGAGCATGGGTTCAGTAGTTGTGGTTCCTGTGCTTAGTTGCCACGTGGCATGTGGACTCTTCCTAGGCCAGCAACCAAACCTGTGTCCCCTGCATTGGCAGGCAGACTCTGAACCACTGGACCACCGGGGAAGTCCATATTCAAGGATTTGGTACCACAAGGCCTCAAATGACCCCTTGTGGGACTCACCCACTTTGTTGGTGTGTGTCCTTAGCCTGAGAATTGGAAGGACAACACTGGATCTGAGGTTAAGTGATTTCCTCACATTGGTCACCCAAAGTGGCTTTAAAAGCACAAAGGAAAATGATTAGGGTCATGAAGAGGGATAAATTTCTGAAACTGGACAGAATATGAAGAGATGGCCTTTGAACCACTGAAAGTGTGACAAGAAGAAGAAAGACACGCGGAGTGAGAGGACAGAAGAACCGAAATGTGGACCCGGGGATGTGCCACTGAGGGACAGGTGTCTACACCACCCGGTTCCTTGGGGTAATCCACTTAGGTCCACTCTCACAGCCTATCTGTTGAAAGTGAATGATTTCCTTATCAGATCTATCCTGGTTTGGACTCTAAATTAAGCAATTTCACTTTGCCTACTGCTGCTGCTGCTGCTGCTAAGTCGCTTTAGTCATGTCCGACTCTGTGTGACCCCATAGACGGCAGCCTACCAGGCTCCCCCGTCCCTGGGATTCTCCAGGCAAGAACACTGGAGTGGGTTGCCATTTCCTTCTCCAATGCATGAAAGTGAAAAGTGAAAGTGAAGTCGCTCAGTCATGTCCGACTCTTAGCAACCCCATGGGCTGTGGCCCACCAGGCTCCTCCATCCATGGGATTTTCCAGGCAAGCGTGCTGGAGTGGGGTGCCATTGCTTTCTCCATCATTTTGCCTAGGGTACCTGAAAAATAACTACACTTTACTCACCCTAATTCTCATGAGTTCTGAATAAAGGACTTGAATTCTTTTCTGACACACTCCTTAGTGCCAACAGCCTGAGCCTCCTTCTCCCATATTGATATTCTCAAGATCCATTCAGAAGGACAGTACACAGCCATCCTCAAAGTGGGCCAGGGGTGAGCACAGCATGGAATTGAGAACAGGAGAGCTTGCCTTCCTGTAAATGATGACGTGGAGGGAAAGGCTGATGGAGAAGATGACTCAGAGGTGGTAATCAGGCTCTTGGCAGAAGTTGGACTTCTACAGACTAATTACTGGCTGTCAATCACTGTCAGGGATCTTTAAAAACTCAGTCCAAGGGCATATGTCAAAAGTGGGTTACTTAACATTCTGAAAGATGCACCCATGCAGGCGGCTTTGGGAAAATCTCTTGCAAGTTCTTAATCATAGTAGGCATTGTAGAAACAGGGATGGGGAAAAGAAAGATACACACACCAGCTGATGGACAGTGAGGCATCAGAGAACAGCTGGCCCCCCCGAATGACACATGACAGGCAATCTGATGTGCTAGAGGAGAGCTTTGTTCAGACTCGTGTGTGTGTGTGCTTCATGCATGCACTCATTTTTCTGTCTCCCCCCAAAATATCTTGATGTAGTTCCATGCTTCTGTGGTTTTCTTCTGAAGAAAATATATTATGGAATAAAATTATTTAAAGTGTTTGCTACTTGAAGAGCAAAAACTGTCCTGTGGTTTAGTTTCTAATGGATCCTCCCAGAAATGATGTTCTACTTGACAAATCCTCCTGAAAACTCAGGAATGTTTAAAAATATCCAGCATAGATACTGTGGTATTATTGTTTTCCAGCCTGAGATCTTTACCCAGATTGTGGAAACAACCCCCAGATTTTCCCTGGCAATCCATCCCTTTAGGACTCTGAATCCACCTCCAGTAGAATCACATAATCATTCTGGGCCAATCAGTGCAGGCCATTCCCCTGGGCTTTGGCTATTGGTTCAGGCATGGTCACGTGACCTATCAGACGTGCACTTGCTAAATTCTGCTCAGAAAATTTTATCTATAAGAAATATGGCATTTCTGTAGCCACGGCAGCTGTGCAGATGTCCATTTGCTGTCCACGCACACACAGGATTTGTGAGAGCCTCTTCATTGCACAGAGCAATGCACTTAATGTTTGCAGGTTTTGTGAGGGTTAAGTGGGCTTGGTCTGGCCAGTCCAGGGTCAGAGGAGCTGGGCTGTAATCAGAAGCCTAAATTCTGATTCTGCTTCTCTCTGGTCTTTGTGAAGGTTTTTTGAATTCCACCATACTTCAGGCATTATAATCCCCATTTAGTCACAGCCCATGAAATGGCCATATTTTCCCATCGCCAAGCATGACCTGGGTGGCAACGTTCTGGGTGGTCACACAAGAGAACTCTCTTCTGGGAAATTACCTAGAGGCAATGAGAGTCTCCAATACACCTGCCAAACAAGCTCTTCTAGAGACCACAGATCAGTAAGGCTTGCAGACCAAATTAAAATGTTCGAATTACACATTTTATTGAATACATATAGCAAGACACAAGGAGGATACACAAAGTATAACAAATTTCCATGTGAGTTTTAGTCATAAAATAAGGAAATAACCAAATGCCCACCACCTGTGAATCATTTCAATTCAGTTCAGTCGCTCAGTCGTGTCCGACTCTGAGACCCCATAAATCGCAGCAGGCCAGACCTCCCTGTCCATCACCAATTGAGTTGGTGATGTCATCCAACCATCTCATCCTTTGTAGTCCCCTTCTTCTCCTGCCCTCAGTCTTTCCCAGCATCAGGGTCTTTTCCAATGAGTCAGCTCTTTGCATCACGTGGCCAAAGTATTGGAGTTTAAGCTTCAACATCAGTCCTTCCAATGAACACCCAGGACTGATCTCCTTCAAAATGGACTGGTTGGATCTCCTTGCAGTTCAAGGGACTCTCAAGAGTCTTCTCCAACATGACAGTTCAAAAGTATTAATTCTTCTGCACTCAGCTTTCTTCACAGTCCAACTCTCACATCCATACATGACCACTAGAAAAACCATAGCCTTGACTAGTAGGACCTTTGTTGGCAAAGTAATGTCTCTGCTTTTTAATATGCTGTCTAATAGACCATACTAACGCATATATATGGAATTTAGAAAGACAGTAACGATAACCCCGTATGCGAGACAACAAAAGAGACACAGATTTATAGAACAGTCTTTTGAACTCTGTGGGAGAGGGCAAGGATGGGATGATTTGGGAGAATGGCATTGAAACATGTATAATATCATATATAAACGAATCACCAGTCCAGGTTCGATGCACGATACTGCATCGTGGGTTCAGGATGGGGAACACATGTAAACTGTGGCAGATTCATGTTGATGTATGGCAAAACCAATACAGTATTGTAAAGTTATTAACCTCCAATTAAAATAAATAAATTTATTAAAAAAATAATATGCTGTCTAGATTGATCATAACTTTCCTTCCAAGGAGTAAGCATCTTTTAATTTCATGGCTGCAATCACCATCTGCAGTGATTTTGGAGCCCAAAAGAATAAAATGTGACGCTGTTTCCACTGTTTCCCCATCTATTTCCCATGAAGTGATGGGACCAGATGCCATGATCTTAGTTTTCTGAATGTTGAGCTTTAAGCCAACTTTTTCACTCTCCCCTCTCACTTTCATCAAGAAGCTCTTTAGTTCCTCTTTGCTTTCCGCCATAAAGGTGGTGTCATCTGCATATCTGAAGTTATTGATATTTCTCCCAGCAATCTTGATACCAGCTTGTGTTTCTTCCAGCCCAGCGTTTCTCATGATGTACTCTACATATAAGTTAAATAAGCAGGGTGACAATATACAGCCTTGATGTACTCCTTTTCCTATTTGGAACCAGTCTGTTGTTCCATGTCCAGTTCTAACTGTTGCTTCCTGACCTGCATACAGATTTCTCAAGAGGCAGGTTAGGTGGTCTGGTATTCCCATCTCTTTCAGAATTTCCCGCAGTTTCTTGTGATCCACACAGTCAAAGGCTTTTGTGCAGTCAGTAACCTGGTGAATGGATATACAAAGTATGTTACCCCCTTGTTGTTGTTTAGTTGCCATGTCTTGTCCCACTCTTTTGTGACTCCATGTGCTGTAGCCCACCAGGCTTCTCTGCCCGTGGGATTTTCCAGGCAAGAATGCTCAAGTGGGTTGCCATTCTCTTCTCCAGGGGATCTTCCTGACCCAGGGATTGAACCCATGTCTTCTGCATTGACAGGTGGATTCTTTTCCACTGAGCTACCTGGGAAGTTAGTTATCTGCATGCAGTGAGTATTTATTTTACTGGACTGTGTTTACTCTCTGGAACACATTGGAGGAAATGGATAATTTAACAATCCTGTATTTTTCCAGTCCATGAATAGAGTTTGTATCTCACCATTAATTTGGATTTTTTAATATCTTTACTTGGCTGCCTTGGGTCTTAGTTGCAGCACATGAGATTTTCTTGTGTCACGCAAGATCTTCAGTTGTAGTACACAGACTCTCTAGTTGTGGTGCGTAGGTTTAGTTGCTCTGAAGCATGTGGGATTTTAGTTTCCCAACCAGGGATCAAACCCACACCACTGCAGTGCAAGGTGGATTTTTAACGACTAGACCAAATTAAATGCTTGAATTAAACATCTTATTGAATACATATAGCAAGAAGCAAGGCTGATACACAAAGTATAACAAAAGTATAACCACCAGGGAAGTCCCTCAGCAACAGTTTGTCATTTTCATTGTAAAGTTCTTTCCATGAAATGTATCCCTAATTATTGTATAATTTTAAATTCCAGAGTAAATGGTATTAATATGGTCTCCAATCTTCATTGCCAGTATCTAAAAATACTTTTTTTGTATAACGCCCTTTATCTGGAACTCGATTGTTTTAGTTTGGTTTTGATTTCACTCTTCTAATAGGTAATGTAGTAGTATCTCATTATGGTTTTAATTTGCATTTCCCTAATGGTTAATGATGTGCAGCATCTTGTTACCTAGATTATGACTGAGATTCTAAGACACAGCCTGGGGATGTTTATTTTGCAACATCCAGATGTTCACACATCTTATTGATGCAGGCCTAGAATTTAGGTCTCTACCTCCAGGGCTGGTTGAGACTCCCATGGAAGAGATTCAGCAGGGTGTGATTCAGACTCTAAGACATGTGTGACCCAGGTCTGTTTAACTTGCTGCATCTCTGCCCTCGTGTATCCCTGTAGCAGAGTAATTAGTCTGTCTTATTAGTGCTGATGATGCCATGATTGGTTTAATCCAGGATGCCCCAGGTCCACCAAGGTGGTATTGTAATTGAAAGTGGTAAAGCGTAGGCTCTGGTTTGCTCCTGCACTACCTAGGCCACTGGGAGTCTGCAAAACTTTAGGCAACAAGACTCCTTTGGGCCTCAGTTTCTCCTTGTGAAAAATAAGGAAATGGATAAATCTTGACCCTAAAAGCAGAGAGATCACTTTGCCGACAAAGGTCCATATGGTCAATTCCAGTAGTCGTGTACAGATGTGAAAGTTGGATCATAAAGAAGGCTGGGAGCTAAAGAATTGATGCTTTTGAACTGTGGTGTTGGAGAAGACTTGGAACTCTTGGTGCTTGAAAGTTCCTTGGACAGAAAGGAGATCAAAACCAGTCAATCCTAAAGGAAATCAACCCTGAATATTCATTGAAAGGATTGATGCTGAAGCTGAAGCTCCTGTACTTTGGTCACCCAATGTGAAGAGCCAACCCATTGGAAAAGATCCTGATGCTGGGAAAGATTGAAGGGATGAGGAGAAGGGGAGAACCAAGGATGAGCTGGTTGGATGGCATCACTGACTCAATGGACATGAGTTTGAGCAAGCTCCAGGAGATGGTGAAGGACAGGGAAGACTTGTGTGCTACGGTTCATGGGGTCACAAAGAGTTGGACACGACTTCGCAACTGAACAGCAACAACACCCAAGCTGACTGTGGAGATTAGAGGTTAATGATGCATGCCAGAGTTTAGACTGGCAGGCACCGTTCTGTGTCAGGATCAGCCATGATAACAGACACTATTCTACAAGCTTCCAACAGAGAGCTTAATACAAGAGACTGATTTTGCAGGTGATTGAGAATGAAAAGCCAAATACATATTACAAAGCAACTCATAGATAAGTATCTGCAGGGTGCCACTGTCCCATGAGGTCTGAAGGACAGATGGAGGCTGAAGTCCTAGGGGGTTGCAGTGAAAACAGACCATGGAGGGAGAGGCTGTGATATAGTCAGAATCCTGGAGGAAATGGGATTACTGCTAGAGATGCCACCCGAAGCAGATAGTGAGGAGGAGGACGAGCATCAGGAGGAGAAGGGGACAAAGAAGATGGGAAGGAGAGAGAGAAGGAAGTGTGGCAGAGGAAAAGGAGGACAAAGGCAAGGTGGAGTAGGATGAAGAAGGGAAGGGCTAGGGGGAGGAGGAAGGGGAGGAAGAAGGAAAGGAAGGGGAGAAGAAGAGGAAGGAAGAGGGATGCCCCAGATTCTTCTCCTTCCACTCTCCGAATTCCCACCAGAGCCACCCCAGGGTGGGAGTGAAGGTGAAAGTGCTAGCTGCTCAGTTGTGTCTGACTCTGCAACCCCGTGGACTGTAGCCCACGAGGCTCCTCTATCCACGGAATTCTCCCAGCAAGAGTACTGGAGTGGGTTGCCATTCCCTTCTCCAGGGGATCTTATCGACCAGGGTGGGAGGATTTCAACCAAAAACGAGCTGTCCAGAGCAATGTGACTCCTTGGGACAATGATCAAGACAGGAGAAAGGGAAGGAATGGACCACAGATGAAAGGTGATCACGCTTTCCAGCCTAGGGATGTCAACTATTATCATAAACGATGGATGGCACTCTCATCTGGAAGTAAACACCTCAGAATGAACTGTTCAGGCCCAGTTTTCTCTGAGCACCTTGGATTTATGAAATAAAGCACTTATGCGATATCATCATTGTCTATGTGTCCAACTTTTCCTCAGTGTATTGTGATCTTAGTCACTCCTTTAGCTTCCAGTGTTGCTGTTGGAAAGTCAGATGTCTGTGACGCCTAATTCTTGATATGCAAATTGTGTTCTCTTTCTGGAATCTTCTAGAGTATTCTTACGTCTGTTGTTATGAAATTTTATGATGATGTGCCTGGATGTGTCTTTTTTTTTTTTTTTTTTGCCCCTTTTTGTTTTTTATTCTTTTTTAAAAATTCATGATTATAGGTGCTTGGTGAAAACTTTTAACTTGGCAATAATTCTCTTCCAGATTGCCCCCAATTTTCTTTTTTCATATGATAAATTTTCTCTGCTTAGTTTTCTCTCTTCTCTCATTTCAGAACTCTTATTATTCAAATATTAAACTTCCTGACCTCTCTAAACCTGACATCTCTCTCCTTCTACTGTGTTCTTTATACTTCTGTTCATTTTTAAATTTTATCTTGTTGTGTTTTTAACTTCTAATCTCTAGAAGATTTCCTAAACATGTTTCCAATCCTTTACATATTTTATATCTCAGTTTTAATTTCCAAAATCTTCTTGTTTTCTGAATGCTTATTTTCATTAAAAGCACATCAAGGACCAAGGACTAAAATTAAAGTATGAATGAGTGTTTCTTAGAGATTTCATACGCCTGTCTTCTCCTGATTCCTTTCTGGACTCTTTTGTTTTAAATCTGTCTTTCCTGTTGGATCCTCGCTGTCCACTCACATTTAAGCTTGAGTCGCTGAAGAGCAAACTAGAATCCCTGTAGGCACTGACAGGGCTTGACATCTGGGGCTTTATTGAGTGTGATCAGTCTGGGCTGTGCCTTGCAGGACACCTGACTGTCAGTGTTTGTAGTTTTGGTTTTTTTTTCTAGGCTCTGTGGTCTCCTTGGAACCGCATCCTCAACTCTCCATCCTACAACAAGTTGGAGGGCAGAGAGAGGGTGCCTCTGGCTGCCTGCATCGTGGAGCTGGGAGCAGGAGGGGCCTGGGGACATTCTCTGTTCAGTCCTGGGACTTTCACACAAGCCCTGTTCCCAGTGTGGTACCTGTTCCCTCAACAGGGCTTGGAGTCTGAGTCCCTAATGCCCCCTGGTTTCTCTTTTCCCATGTGGTAAGCTCAAGTCTTCTCCCGGAGAGCAGGTCGGGGGCTCCCTGGCCTCATGTTCAGTGAGGTAAAGAGGTTGGGGTTCAAATCTCAACACTCGGGAGCCTTGAATGTCTGGGACCTGTGAGGACCTTCACTGCAGCCTGCTTGCTTTGGGGAATCCCAAAGCCAGCCTGGGTTTCTGCACCCTCTCTAATCAGCTACCATTTTCCATCGTTTTCCCAAATCTCTGCCTTTTTCCATCCTTTTCCCGAATCTGCCAGAAAGGCAGATTCTCTCTGCCGAAAAGGCAGAGAGATTTCATATCTCCCTTTTCCTGCTTGCTTTGTCTTCCTATTTATGCTCCTGTTCATCTCCCTTTGTCACTCCTGGACTGTCATTATTTGGGGTTTTGGGGGAAAGGATTAAGGGGAACACGTGTCTGAATTGGCCTGTTTGTCCACTGGACCGGGTTGTATTCAAGGAGGATCAGGAGTGCGTTAATTCTTTACTATTTTCCTTATCATTTAGGCACTGCTTTTTTTTTTTTTTTTCTCCTCAAAATTGTATTTTAAAATTAGGAACCTTGGGTAGGGGGCAGAATCCATTAGGCCTTAAAGGCAAAGGCAGGGACCTGAAACCAGCTGGCTTTTTCCTTGTTAGTCTGGAGCAGAGTTTAAACCAGGGCAGAACCACTCTAGGTCTAGCCACAGTCTGCTCTCTGCATCCTGGCCCCAGGTTTGTTTGGTTGCTCACTGGCTTCACTTTATCCAAGAACCTAGCTTGAGCCAATTCACCAAAGCTCTCATCCTATGGAAGACTGTGCTGTGCAGTGGTTATGGTCATCATTTCTGGAACCAGACGCCTAAGTTCAGACCCATCTTCCACCCTTCCCTGGCTGTGTGACTTTGGATAATTTTTGTTTTCTGGCCGAGCCACATGGCACGTGGGATCTTAATTCTCTGACCGGGAATCGAACTAGTGCCTCTTGCGTTGGAAGCACAGAGTCTTAACCACTGGACAGCCAGGGATGCCCTGGATAAATTTCTTAACCTTCTCTGTGCTTGCATTTCTCAAGTAGAAAAGAGGGGGGAATGATTGTATAACATATTCATAGAATTTTCTGAGTGTTAAAACTGAAGCCTGACCATCGATGCGTACGTGTTATTACTTTTATTTGCCTCCAGGTGAGAGGAAGGGTCCTCACCTCAAGTTTAAAAGGCGTTCACACAATCTTCCATCATCAGCTGTCGACAGCAGCGTGGGCGGGGGACCAAGTTGGGTTTATATTCTCCTAATCGTTCCTTCTTCTTTTTTTTTCCTCATCCATTTATTACTGTCCTTTCAGTGACATGAGTTAGGAGAGCATCGTCTCTTTATTTTATGGCCTTGTTTTTCTTGGTTGGTGTCACCCTATTAAATCAAGCGCCCACTGTGGCCTTTGGAATTTCATCGTGACCTGAACTTGGTTATCTCTGCAGAGCAGGGAGGGTAGCAGCCCAGAAGATGGTGCAAAGCAAGATCCCCTCTCCATTAGCCCCGCCAGAAAGATGACACGAGTCCATTGTCATCCATCAAAACAATCATTAGCATTTCATTTATTCCAGAAATATTTCAGATGCTCTCTCACCCATGCTGGGCATTTAGTGTATGACTTCTCTACGTGTCTTTCTCAATTGACCCAAACTGGACCTGGGGGAGTGACCATTGAATACTTGCTTTGGGGCGAGGGCGAGCATGGTTACTGGGTGGAATTAAATGGTTCATGTAATGTTTATGAGGCCCTCAGATTGTCCTCAGTGGTATTTGAGCTGCTGAGATGCAGTAGGCTAAGTTATTACAGTTCTCCTTTGTTATTGAGATTCAATTCATGGCACTATATTTAAATCCCCCAAAGTAACTTATTTACAAAACAGAAACAGACTTACAGGTATGGAAAACAAATTTATGGTTACCAAAGGGGAAAACATAGTGGGAGGGAGGGGTATATCAGGAGCTTGGGATGAATTCACACATGTACCACTGTATATAAGAAGATAACCAGCAAAGACCTGCTGTATAGCTCAGAAAACTATGCTCAATATTCTGTAATAACCTATATGGGAAAAGAATCTGAAAAAACAATGAATATATTTATATGTATAACTGAATCACTCTGAGTGCACCTGAAACTAACACAGCATTGTAAATCAACTGTACTCCAATAAAATTAAAATTTGGAAAAAAAATCCCTAAAAGTATTTTTGATGATTTATAAATCACTCTCTCACCACAATTTTTTCCCCTATCTTCCTTAATTTTATCCTTCCTCTCTTTCTTTTTTAATTTTTATTTTATTGAAGTATAGTTGATTTACAATGTGTTAATTATCACTGTACAGCAAAGTGATATATATACACATATATATACACACACCTATATACATTTTTATATACACATATACATTCTTTTTCTATACATATAATTATATACATAATTTATATGCATGTTTTATGTATATGTATATATTCCTTTTAAAAACAATTCTTTTCCATTACTTTCTTTCTTTCTTGCATTTACCCATCATTATAATCATGTTTGGGAGAAGGCAATGGCACCCCACTCCAGGCTCTTGCCTGGAAAATCCCATGGATGGAGAAGCCTGGTGGGCTGCAGTCCATGAGGTCGCTAAGAGTTGGACATGACTCAGTGACTTCACTTTCACTTTTCACTTTCATGCATTGGAGAAGGGAAATGGCAACCCACTCCAGTGTTCTTGCCTGGAGAATCCCAGGGACGGGGGAGCCTGGTGGGCTGCCATCTCTGGGGTCGCACAGAGTCGGACACGACTGAAGCGACTTAGCAGCAGCAGCAGCATAATCATGTTTAACAGTGTGTGTCTTTCATTTTGCCACCTTCTCTTTCTGGAATTGAATTTCTGAGTCTGTGTTTTACTCTGGGAGACTGTGGTAAACAAGACTTGGATCCTGGTGGACAGGAGCTCAGTGTGCCGACAGCGATGGGCACAGGTGATTACCCTAAGTGTCCCAGATGTATCAACAGAGAGATGGAGGAGGCATCACCAGGAAGAGGCAGGTACCTCCATTCAGGACACCTAAGGACATTTTTCTATGTGAAAGGGCTTTAGAAATGGGCCACGAGGAGTACAGAGGATTTTGATCAGTAGAGAAAGGGATGTCCGGGACCTGTGAACAGAGGGGGATGGAGCACATGGGGACCGAGAGCCAGAGGGTCAACCTGTTGGGAGAGTGACTCAAGACCAAAGCATGAGGTATCCTGTCGAAAGCCCAACTGAGGACACCCCAGGGAGGAGGAGCCTGAAACACAGGAAGTGCCAGGCGCAAGACTGGGTCACATTCATTCTGGGCTGGACTGACATCTAAGCATGCTGGGGCAGCCTCCATCCTTATTTCTGAGTAGCAAATGTGGTCCCATCACTAACACCCCTGAGAGTAGTACCAGGGTTTCCTTTGCTGAGTGGGTGGGGACCGGCCACTGCTCAGGTGGTCTTTGGCTTCTCCTCCCTGTGCTTCCACCTCCCTGAGAGACAGCCTGGGACCTGGGACTCTTCACTGCAATGCTTGCACCTGGACACACCCCTCCTGTAGCAACAAAATACACAGAAACTGTATGAGACTAGAAAACGACTGGGTGGATGTGCTGCTGCTGCTGCTAAGTCGCTTCAGTCGTGTCCGACACTGTGCGACCCCACAGATGGCAGCCCACCAGGCTCCCCCGACCCTGGGATTCTCCAGGCAAGAACACTGGAGTGGGTTGCCATTTCCTTCTCCAATGCATGAAAGTGAAAAGTGAAAGTGAAGTCGCTCAGTCATGCGCGACTCTTAGTGACCCTGTGGACTGCAGCCTGCCAGGCTCCTTCGTCCAAGGGGTTTTCCAGGCAAGAACACTGGAGTGGGTTGCCATTGCTTTCTTCTGGGGTGCACGCGCAGTTCAAACAAATTCTGGACAAAAGATGAAAAAAACCAAAACACCCAGCTGTTACTTTTGGAGAGCCTGGAACAAGGTCAGGGTATCGAGAGAAAAGGCGGAGTTCTGCGCATGACCCCTGCACACACACCACCTAAGGGGTGGGCAAACCACCTAAGCCACTCCTCTGCGTTGACCACTGGACACACTCCTGTGTTAGTCGCTCAGTCGTGTCTGATTCTTTGCGACTCCATGGACTATACCCTGTCAGGCTCTCTGTCCATGGAATTCTCCAGGAAAGAATAATGGAGTTGATAGCCATTATCTTCTCCAGGGGATCTTCCTGACCCAGGGATTGAAGCCGGGGCTCCTGCATTGCAGGCAGATTCTTTACCATCTGAGCCACCACGGAAGACCTCAACCCTCACCTTATATAAGAAACCAGCTCACCTGCCTCAGTGAGTGAGCAAGCAAGGAAACCTGTTTGTTCTCACTCCCCGCTATGCAGCGAGTGCCTCAATAAAGCCTTGCCTGAATTTCTTGTCTGGCCTCTAGTCAGCCTTTATTGATTCAGGAGGCCAAGAACCCTCGTCAGTAACACCTGAACTGGACTTCTGTGATTGGACTCAGGCATCTGATTGAGGCATTCTTCCCATCGTCCTTCCTTGTCTGACTGATCCTGACACTTGCTGCAACCCCAGTGCAGGCATGGTGAGGGGCTCCATAGCAACTGAGCTGATAGAGGGTGTGTGAGTGTAGTAAAGAGACTTACGAGGTTTTGGTTTATGTGGTTATGGAGGCTGAGAAGTCCCAGGACATAATTCCTGCAAGCTGGAGACCCAGGAGGGCTGGTGGTTATGGCTGAAGACTTGAGAACCTGAGAACTGATGGGAAAGATTCCTGTTCAGGTCTGAAGGCCTGAGGACCAGGAAGGCTGAAAGCTCCAGTTCCAAAGAAATCCTTCCTTCCTCTGGCTAATTCTCTCCAGGCAATGTATTGAAGGATGTCCACTTACCATGGAGAGGACCACCTGCTTTACTCACTGCATAAATTTTATTTTATTTATAATTTTATTTATTTATGGCTGTGCTGGATCTTTGTTGCTGGGTAGCCTTTCCTCTAGTTGCCCAAAAGGGGGCTGCTCTCTAGCTGCGGCGCGCAGGCTTCTCATTGCGGTGGCTCCTCTTGTTGTGGAGCACAGGCTCTAGGGCATGCAGGCTTCAGTAGTTGTGGTAATTGGGCTTGGTAGCTGCAGTTCTCGGGCTGTAAAGCCCAGGCTCAATAGTTGTGATGCATGGCTTAGTTGCTCCACAGCATGTGGGATCCCCCCGGAGCAAGAGATTGAATCTGTGTCTCCTAAACTGGCAGGCCACTTCTTGGTCACTGAGCCACCAGAGAAGTCCACTGCATCCATGTTAATGCTAATCTCCTCTACAAACACCCTCACACACATCCAGAAATAATGTGTTGCCAGTTTTCTGGGCATCCAGTGCCACCTCTAAGTTGACACACAAAACAGGCCATCATCCCAGGCTGCTTCTCAGGGACGTCGTCCAGGCCCCGTGCTTGCTGTGCTCCTGCACGCCCCTGGCTCCCCCTTGAGCCTTCTGCCTCTGGACCATGTGCCCCCCCTGTGTGACAGCCTGAGCTCTGGGTACCAGTAATATATGTCTATCTGTTCATCCAGCCCTGTCTCCCTGTCATCACCAAGGGCTGTGCTGTGTGCACAGTTCAAAGCCAAGCATTCAGCAGGTGCTCACTAAATGCCCATTGAGTGAGTGACTTTCCTTGAATCATCACAACAGCTCTCCCTGGCTGGTGCTATTAATCTCTCTAGTTCAGAGAGAAAAAAGGCACAGCTGCCCATCTCAGCCTGCTCGTGTTCCCATGGCAGAGTTCCCCAGATTGGCACAACCTTCACAATTACATTAAGATTTCATAAACATGCCTATTCATGGGTCCCACTTCACACCTCACCAGCCAGTGTGTCCCAGGGTAGAACCTGGCATTTGTGTTCTTAACAATGCCCTCCGATGAGTACTTTGATCAGAAAGTTAGGGAAGTTAAAACTTCCTCACTGGAGATGAGATGCTTATCAAATTAATTTCCCCAGGCTTTGTTCAAGGTAAAAACTAATCAGCCATCTCGTCACTGAGTAACCTCTGACTCAAAGGTTCTTTCTCTGTTTTTTGGATAAATTTGTTTTTGGACAACTTAGACTGTTCATCGCTTATGACCCCTTGGAGCTGTGAGTGGAAATTCAAGGAGACCAGAGAGAAGCAAAGAAAATTGGTCTGAACACGAATGTTCCCTGGTCTGGAGAGGCAGTGTAACAGCTGACATGGTTGGTTTGGACACATTCATATTGCAAGACATTGATTTATAGAATATTAAATTGACTATCATAATCAACTTTGGTGCCAGCACTTGCCTGAGAAGATGTGGGGTCTACAGTTTTTAGGATCAAGCGAGATGATGATCATAAAGTGCTGAGGCCAAGGGCTCCCCGGTGCCTTCGTGTGCTTGGTCAGTGAAGGTCTCAGCAGATATTATCAAGCTACAGACTGTCCCTGCGTGAGTTGGTGCCATAGCCCGTGCACACTGTAACCTGTCTTCATCTGTCCCCGGGAGTGAGCAGTGATTCTTAATGTGCTGATGTTGAAGGCTCACCTCTGCCATTTGCACCTTCTTTGTTCCTTGAGTCAGGTATCAGGGAAGTGTGTGTAATTAGATGGAGAAAGGGTATTCTCTTGACAGCTGGTCCCAGAGTCTCTCTGCAGTGAAACCCAGCATATTGACTCAACTGAAAGAAATACAATCTTTTCATATAATTCAATATTGATGTTAAGCTCCTATTGTCTAAAATGGCAGAAAAACAGTCTATAATTTCTCTATACTTTCTGATATTTGTTATGGGATATTTACATAATGTGAGGGTGTATGTGTATCCATCCTTCCCTGTTCACCAGTCACTGCAGAAGAGGGATAAAGAGCTCCCGAGAGCTGGGACTTCCCTGGTGGTCCAGTGGTTAAGACTTCATCTTCCAGTGCAGGGGATGTGGGTTCAATCCTTGGTTAGGGAGCCAAGATCCTACATGCTTCATGGCAAAAAAAACATAAAACAGAAGCAACGCTGTAAAAAATTCATAAAGACTTTAAAAATGATCCACATGAAAAAGAGAGAGAGAGTTCCAGAGTCTTAAAATGATAATGAAATTGCCCCACTCAGGCACAATAGACATCACTTCCGATTACAGTCTTCTGGCCAGAAATAGTCATGTGGCCCCAACTCAACCACACTTTAGAGATACAGAACTGGAAGTACTTGGTGACCATCTTCACAGTTACCACGCTGTACTGTCCCTCAGCAATAGTGAAGGGAGGCACGGGGGTACCTAAGAGGGTGGAGCAGGGGTGAGGAGGGCATTTGTACTCAATGATATGACCTGACTCCACCATCCACCAAACTTTCAGTAAAATCGATCAAAGACTTTGCAGACTGTGAGTCATTTTCTCGTGGGAACCAGTGAAGATGCTGAGTTTGGCTTATGATGACATCCTAAGGAATGCTAGCCCACGTGGCTGGAGAGCCCTTTGACATCTTGCTATCTCCCCTGCTTCACTGGAACTGCCATTGTTGTAGGAGAGAGCCACTTCTTTCATCACACAAGTGGAGCCTCCAGAGAGACCCAGAACATGCTTCCCGGCCTCTCTCCAACCATTTATTTCAGCAGCTTCCTGAGCTGTGCAAAAGTGGACCACCTACACGTTGTCAAAGCCAACAGTGTCAAAGCCAACAAAGCAAGGGGCTCATTCCTTAGATTTTTCTGGAAGAGTTTCTTTCAGAGGGACACTCCAGCTGCATGGAAGTGTCTAGTGGCTATGTTTATGGAACTTGCTTCTATTTTGATTATTCTCTTATATATATTCTGTGGCCAGTCTTGATCCATCAAAGGATGCTCATGTCTATTCTTAAAGATGTGTGTGTGTCCTGGAGATGCCCGTGTGATGGCAATCGTTGGTCTTGTAGACCCGGCCAGAGAAGCCTCTTCCCTCGGTCAGCGGAGAAGGGAGCTCCAAACCACGTAGTGTGATCCTTCTCCTGGTATTTAGGAAAGGGTCAGATAGTCATTATGGGATGGAGCAGGATGCCATGGTCCTCCCCACCAACCCCATGTCCTTCCCCCCAACCCCATATCCTCCGTCTGCCTTTTGCCTATGGAAAAACCTTAACCAAAGGATAACTAATCAGAGAAGTGAGAAAATGCAGAAACAAAGGGAAATTGTCCAACAAGACTAAACAATAATTGTCTAGTCATTAAGCATAGTCAGGGACCTTTAGTTCCTCCTTAGGGGCGATAGAAACATTCTGAGCCATCTCCTGTGAGCTGTCTTATAGATACTGAAACCCCCACCAGGTGGAAGAAGTTAACTATATAATGGCCAGACTGTGGCCCTGACGTAAGCTGCCACAATTCCAAGAAATGGCCTCAAAGAAGTGGGAAGTAATAGACCATGGAACTGAAGATTAACTGTACACAATACAAAGTGATGCCAGTCAGACTACCGATGACCAATTTTAAGATGACTGTCAGAGCTGACTGCTGCCTCTGCATGTAACCCCCTCCCTGTGTCTATAAAAGCTCTCGTTCACTGATAGTCAGTGTGTGGGTGTTGGGGTGAGTTTGTCTTTCGATAGGAGTCCTTCCTCCTCCCCCAACCATTTGCCAGCATCCAAAATGCAGCAAACTCTAGAAGCACATGAACCACGCCAAAATGTGATGCCCAAGGCAGAAGTCAGGGGAATAAAGGACTCCAACCTCTATCTTCACCCATCCTCTGGTCTGCCACTGATGAGGTCAGAAACTCACTTTTTAGATCCATTAATTAGATGATGGATAAGGGATCCTGTATGATCTAATATACAGCCTCCTGGGTCATAGAACAGAGCATCCTTAATTTTGCTAAAACAGCTTAGATGGCCTCATGTCTGCAGTAGGAGAAAAATGCCCGATAAGACACAAGAGCTTTTATATTTATTCCAGACCAAGACTCCAGGGAAAGGGGAGACCCTCGAGGGCTAGGGTGCTCTGCACAGGCTTGATGGAGAAGCTAGAAACTGAGATGAGAATTCCCCTGGTTGTTCAGTGGTTAGGACTCCACACTTTCATTGCAAGGGGTCCTGGTTCAATTTCTGATCAGGGAACTAAGATCCTGCAAGAGGCATGATGTGGCAAAAAAAAAAAAAAACAAAAACCATAGAATCTGCGTTGAGCCTGTGTAGCCTGTATTGTAAATGCTTAGTTCTCAGCAAGTACTCTCATGCCCGCCAAAATCTGCCCTCACTTAACTTTCCATCTCGGCACTCCTCCATACATGCAGATCCTCACAGCTCTACCTGACATTTTCTGAGAGTTTCACAAGCCTTTCTTTGTTATTTCAACCCCAGTGCTCTTGAATCAAACTACCTGAGTTTGAACCTGATCTGTCCATCATCCTCGATGGGTGATCTCTGGCTTAAGGTCTGGCTTGATGAGTGCACTCTTCCAAGGCTTAGGCTGTCATCTGCCAAATGGGGATGCTTAGGTCTCTAGTCCCAGGGCTGCTGTGGGATTCATGAGAAAATGCATATAGGGTGCCTGATGGGTACACGGCAAGCACTTAGTATAGCACAGCCAAGGAAATGGCAACCCACTCCAATATTCTTGCCTGGGAAGTTCCACAGGCAGAAGAGCCTGATGGGCTATGGTTCATAGGGTTGCAAAGAGTCAGACACAACTGAGCACGCACTCATGCATTATTTGTATATGTATCCTATCTGCATGTTTAGGAACTCCTTCAATACGGACTTCTTCATGAAGCCCTCCTGATGCCTGTTTCCCACATCCCAGCTCCCTGGCTCCTGTCTCAGCACGGGCACCCCACTGGAGCTCACCCCAGTTCCCTGGTGACATACTAGTGTCGGACCCATCTGTCTCCCCTGCTAGACTTCAGCTGGTTGAGTGAGAACAGGCAATTTTTCATTTTTATTTAGCTCCCCCCAAACTTGGAAAAAGGCCTGGCAATTGTACTTGCTAACAAATGATTACTTTTAGCAGAAGTAGGTTGCATTGGATCTAATGTAATTGAACAGTTAAGGGGAAATAGCATGAGCTCAGCTCAGCATCTTAGGACCCCAAGATGGGCAAGAATATGGCCAGATCCCCTGAATTTATATGTAAATATAGTAGTATTCTCCAGGTCACAAGGATGAGGCATGGTAAAGGGGAAGCAGTATAGAATCAGGATTAAAGTGGTGTGGAGGCACTGATAAAATTAGGATTCTGATTCTAGGCAAACTTGGGTTCATGTCTGATCTCTGCCTCTGGTCGGCTTGGGACACTAGACAAATGACTTGATTCTAAGCTTCATTTTATTCTTCTATCAAATGGAGAAAAAGAATAGTACCTACTCCAAAGGACTGATGTGATGATTTAATGAGATAATACAGACAACGTTCTTAACATCCTGTTTAACCCCTGTCTCCCCTTCAGTTGCCTGGGTAGAGGCAAAGCATTTTGTCTTTTTCATTTTGTATTCCCAGAGCTTGGAAAAGGACCGAGTAAGTAAGTGCTCAATAAAAGAAGGCTCTCTCAGTTGGAAGGAGGGATCCTAGTTTGGAGGAAAAAAGAAGTGGAACCAGAGAATGCATCACAAAATCCAAGAGGAGTGGTCTGGACTCTGATATTGTAGATGGTGAGCCTCTCTTGACCTGCTTCAAAATCTTATTGGTTACTGTGTAAAGGATGAACTTCCTGGGGTCCCACATGGAAACTTTGAAGCAGAATCTCTTGAGGCAGGTGGGCCCAGGAACTGGCAAGCTTGATGAGCCTTCCTGGCCACTCTAATGGAAGTTTTGATTTAAGGGCCTTTGCTAAAGGCAGTGAGTGAACATTGACATTAGAAATGGAGGAAGGAATTTGTAGGACTACACTGGGAAGGACTGATGCTGAAGCTGAAGCTCCAATACTTTGGCCACCTGATGCGAAGAACTGACTCATTTCAAAAGACCCTGATGCTGGGAAAGATTGAAGGTGGGAGGAGAAGGGGAAAACAGAGGATGAGATGGTTGGATGGCATCACCGACTCAAAGGGCATGCATTTGAGTAAACCTTGGGAGTTGGTGATGGACAGGGAGGCCTGGCGCGCTGCAGTCCATGGGATCACAAAGAATCAGACACGACTGAGCGACTGAACTGTGAACTGTGCTGGGAACTGAGCCAACGCTTCCCTGAATTTCAGACCAGAGAACAAAGGAAGCATGGAACCCAGTCAACAGAGTGGACCAACTCCAGATGCTAAAGCTGAAATCAGAATCCCTGGAATCCAGAGGAAGAGTGACAAGGATGCCTCACGGCCCTCAGTGCACCAGGGTCTCTTCATCTCACCTTGGGCCACATCTAGCGAATGAGCTGAGTCCTCAGCAAACTCTCCTGACTAAGAGCATTCCTCCCCCTTATTCCACCTTGACTCTGATGAGCAGACACTCACCCCTCACAGGATGGTTCTGAATATATTTATGAGCGTCACCAACACTGGCTTCATCTTATGACATTGTCCTCAACTCCTGTTATTAAATATTTACTTTCCTTCCATGCTGTGTTTGCCTGTATGAAAGTTAATTGTTTTGCTCTGAATTATTGTGACTTAAAAGCTCATTGAGCACACTGCCTCATGCCTTTGTGGCTTTCCAGGGTGAAAGTAATTTGAGGCAACTCTTGTGGATATCAGGTATGCATGTTACAGTAAAATGAATATGTAGGTGACAGGTTTGTGTGACAAAAACCAGGCATTTGCTGAAGGAAAACATAGTGTCTTAGTGTGACTTAATGAAAGTAAAATAAAGTTAACTGCATCATGTCCTAATTAATACAGCCTGAATGATGACTTCTTAATAAATGAAAAGTAGGCCAATGACGACTATCCAGGAATTAAGTCATTGACCATGAACATGTTGCTGTAACTTAGATTATTTTTGGTAAAAATAATCATTCCTTCTGATGTTTTGAGTTTATTAATATAGATAAAATTATACTCAATAAAACAGCTCTTGTTTTACTTAAAAATAAGATATAAATAGAACAAAATGGGAAGATATGGAGTACAAGGGCTCTCATATCTCTAAGCCAATGAGAACAGGGTGAAAAGTCGCTTGGATTTGTTCAAAGATGCATGGGGCCCTCTGTGGTCTTGGATCTGGCTGTGTGTGGACAGAGAGATTGAATCACAAACTTTTTCTCTGAACCAGGAACAATATAGGTTAGAATTTTCACATTTGGTTCTAATTGTTCTTCCTTCTTTAAAATGCTGATTTAATTTATTTATTTATTTTAATTAATAAATTTAATTAATTAATTTATTTTCATTGGAGGATAATTACCTCACAACATTGTGGTGGTTTATGCCATACATTGACATGAATCAGCCACAGGTACACTTATGTCCCCCCATCCTGAACCTCCCTCCCACCTCCTGTCCCCCCATCCTGAACCTGCCTCCTACCTCCTGTCCCCTCATCCTGAACCTGCCTCCCATCTCCCCCCCAACTCCATCCCTCTGGATTGTCCCAGAGCACCAGCTTTGAGTGCTTTGCTTCACCCATCGAGCTTGCACTGGTCATCCATTTTAGCTATGGTTTTACCAGTAGTCATGTTTGGATGTGAGAGTTGGGATATAAAGAAAGCTGAGCACTGAAGAACTGATGCTTTTGAATTGTGGTATTGGAGAAGACTCTTGAGAGTCCCTTGGACTGCAAGAAGATCCAATGGACTGGATGGAAGATCCAGTCCATCCTAAAGGAAATCAGTCCTGAATATTCACTGGAAGAACTGACGTTGAGGCTGAAACTCCAATACTTTGCCCACCTGATGCGATGAGCTGACTCATTTGAAAAGACCCTGTTGCTGGGAAAGATTGAAGGTGGGAGGAGAAGGGGACGACAGAGGATGAGATAGTTGGATGGCATCACTGACTCAATGGACGTGAGTTTGAGTAAACTCTGGGAGCTGGTGATGGACAGGGAGGCCTGGCGTGCTGCAGTCCATGGGGTCGTAAAGAGTCGGACATGACTGAGCGACTCAACTGAACTGAAACACATATACATGTGTAACTGAATCTTTTTGCTGTACACCTGAAACTATCACAGCATTTTAATTAACTATTTTATACATAATAGTGTATATATGTCAATGTCAGTCTCCCAATTTATCCCACCCACCTCCCTTCTCTTGGTGTCCATGTTTTTATTCTCTACATCTGCATGTGGCACAATTCTAACCAAAGATCTCTACAGGGAATCAGCACCAGGAACACCCTCTCCTTCACGCATCCCGAGTCAAGCTCCTCTGAGCCTTCTTCTTGTCTAGCCCCTGACCTTGGTCTTTATCATTAGCCCAGTTAGTCCAGTTTGAACAAGAATCTTGTTGGTTCAGTTTGGCAAAAACAAACAAACAACCCCACCTTTGGTATTAGACGATTCTTGATATCTGATCAAATTCCCTTCCCCACTCTCATCCCTCTGGCCTGCCATCAGCAAGAATCTTATCAAGTTGATTTAGCCAGAACCCCTTCCTTATTGCTGATGTTTCCTCTCAGTAATTCTCTGTCCTCTGACCCTCATCATATTCCTTGGCCATGAATCCCCACTTGGCCCTGTTGAATTCACATTTGAGCCCAGTCCCTCTTCCCTCCTGCCAAAGCCCATTTCTATAGTCCCTCTTTCGTTTTTAATGTTTTGGTTGCACTGTGTGGCATGTGAGATCTTGGTTCCCCTTCCAGGGGTTGAACCCTGCCCCCTTTGCTGTGTAAGCCCAGAGTCTTAACCACTATACTGCCAGGGAAGTCCCTCTGTAGCCCCTCTTGAATGAAATCTTCCTTACCATCTCTGACAAGTGTCATGAAGAATTTTTCTCCAACGAGTACAGAGTTAATTTTGGAGAGAGGACAATGTCTTGAGATCAGATAGAGATGGTGGTTGCACAATATCGTGAATATGATACCATTGAACCATTCACTTTAAGATGGTTCATTTTCTGAAATTTATTTTATTGAAATATAGTTGATTTACAGTGTTGTTAATTTCTGCTGTACAGCGAAGTGACTCAGTTACACACACACACATTTCATATTCTTTCCCACTGTGGTTTATCATAAGATATTGAATACAGTTCCCTGTGCTCTACCGTTGGACCTTGTTGCTTATCTATTCTCTATATAGCAGTTTGTATCTGCTAATCCCAAACTCCCAATACATCTCTCTCCCATCCTATCTCCCCCTTGGCAGCCACAAATTTGATTTCTCTGTCTGTGAGTAGTTTCCTTTCATAGATAGGTTCATTTGTGTCCTAGTTTAGATTGCACATATAAGTGGTATCATATGGGATTTGTCTTTCTCTTTCTCACTTATTTCACTTAGGAAGATAATCTCTAGGTCCATCCATGTTGCTGCAAATGGCCTTATTTCTGTCCTTTTTATGGCTCACTCTCCTCTTTATTCTAATATGGTTCTTTTTATGATATGTGAATTTCACCTGGATGAGAAAATGTGCATTTAAAAAAAGACCCACTAGGATTTACTCTTCCTAGTGAGGCTATGGGTTGGCGTTTCTCAGGGGACAGCTCTGTTTCATGTGACTTGCCTGAGGTCTCTGCTGTGTTCAGCTCAGAGTTCTCCTGGGGCTGGGCCACCCAAACAGACTTTCATCCTCCAGGGCTGCCCTCCAGGGGCTCTCATGTTGTCTGAGCATCCTCACTCAGGGCAGGTGGCTTCCAAGAAGATGAAGCTGAAGCTGAGAAGCCTAGGTTCAGGGGGAGGAGAACTCATTCTGCATCCCAATGGGAGGGGCAGCTTGTGCCTCCAGGGAGGGTGACTGGATGGAGTGTTCCTAGATTATCCAGCATGTCTGTTCCCTGTGTTGCCAAAGCCTGTCCCTGGTCCTTACTCACTACAGAGCTGACTGTGCTAGCTGTTCGTGCTTCTCTTTTCATCTGGACACAGAACTCTGGCAGCTCCCGCGAGTCTACTGGACACAGCATAGGGGATGGAATAAACTCTCTGTTCCTCGAGGAAAGAGCACAGGCTTTACAGACAAGCCATCCTGAGTCTGTATGCCAGTTGGAATTGGCATTCCAATGCCAATTCTGCCAAAGGTGACCTGGCCTCTCCAAGTGCCTGGGACTCAGGAGCTGCAGGACTCTCTGAGCTCAAATGTGGCAAATCTGGTACCAACTGGGATGAATTCTTCACCCTCACTCTAGCAGCACTTCCTGTGAATTCAGGGCAAATGGTTATGGGAAGAAAGGAAGAACAATAAGATGGGAAGCCAGGGACTATTTCTCCAAGCTCACTGTAACAAGGGAGTATGCCACCATCACTTTGATTTGGCAGAGACTTGGGTGGACAGAGAAGTTTAGGGTGAAAAGGAGAAGGATTCTGATGTGCTTTGATTGGAGGCTGTTGCCATGGGGAAGGTGGAGTTGGGCTCAGTAAAAGTGAGGTGTCCTAAGTGGTCAGTTTAGGGAGCATATTTTGTTTTCTTTGTTTGGTTCTGACTTAGAAGCAGGGGCAAAAATATGGAAGCTGGTGGTCAGGGACCAAGTTCTAAATGTTATGGGCTGATTGTAGCTGCACAGGTTAGGGTTTCTCTTCCTGGCCTGGTTGTTGCAGAGGTGGTATCTCAGAGTTCTGTTGTCATCTCTAAACTGGTCATTTTGCTTGTATATTTAATCTCTCAGAGTGTAACCCCTAGGAGCCTCTGTTTCCTCACCTGTACAGTGGGGGAAATAAAATTCTCTTTAGAAAATTAAGTATATGATATGTACTATCTGAAGCATGTTTCTTTCCTGCAGCCATTTGTATGCTTTCACTTCCAAAAACAAGCAGTCAATCAAACGTGAGTGATTGCTGTAGCGTGCCTTGGCAATTTGTTCCTTAAGCCTCAGAAACCTCAATGCTGTCTGGTTTCCTCTGTCTCCTTTCCACCTTAACTTTAATTTTAAAATGCTTGCTTCCATTCTGGGCAGGTTTCAGGGCCAAGTAAACCAGCCCGGTTTGGGGGCTGCTGAGAGCCCCATAAAACAGAGTTAGGAGAGGCTAGAGGAAGGACCTGGGGGTCTCATGTTTGCTGGGAGAAGACTCATAGCCTCTGCAAAAATTTTCAACTGTATATAGCATCTTTTTATTTATTTAATATTTATTTTTTAATTTTTTTTTGGCTATACTGGGTCTTAGTGCATGGGAGATCTTTAATCCTCAATGCAGCATGTAGAATCTTTTAGTTTTGGCATGTGGGATCTAGTTCCCTGACCAGAGATTGAACCTGGCTCTCTACACTGGGAGCAGGGAGTCTTAGCTACTGGACCACAGGAAATCCCCCATGGAGCATCTTTGTAAATGAAGAATTCAGGAGACAGTGCAACAGCGTATAATGTTCCCTAATAAATCTTTCAGGAGTAATGCATGCGGCAAATCAAGACCTCTGGGAAATGGCTCTCAAGGGCCATCACAAGTGTTGTCATTCCCAGCAGCAATCTCCCTCCAGCCTTTACAAGTAAGGCTATGGTATTGATCAAAATAAACTGAAATGTGGTCTCCAATGAAGGTATCACACACTCAAACAAGGGGCTTGCAGGCAGGACCCCAGGCATGGGTTCCTTCTGAACCATCCTCTCAAAATCATCTCCTAGGACAGAACCAGGCTAATGAGGGTTGGGACTTGAGAATGTGATATCAAGGGAGGAACAAATCTGACTCCATATTAGATCTATTTATTTTACTTTAGCCTTTGTATTCTATTGCTTTGGCTTCAAAATGAGAATGTTGCCTAGAGCCTAAAATATACAGGTGAGCCCATACTCAAAGCTCTGACCTTTAAAGGTATAGCATTTTCCCATTCATATAGAGATTAAAAAAAAGTTGCAGAACAGAGAATAATATTTGTCTTGTTGGAGGTGTATAAGACTATCCTCACCTGACCTATGTGGACAGCTGCAAAAACAAAGGATTCTGACACCAAGAAATTTGCAACAACGAACTGCACCCCTCCCTCACCTTGTTTTTAAAGCGGCTTTGTTGAAACCCTTCGGAGACTTGAGGGTCTTTAGGTAAAGCTACTCATCTCCTTGCATGGACTTGCAATGAACTTTTCTCCCCTCCAAACTCCCATGTTTTGGTTTGTTTAATTTATCTGAAGAGTACATCATGAGGAAAGCTGGGCTGGAGGAAGCACACGCTGGAATCAAGATTGCTGGGAAAAATATCAGTGATCTCAGATGTGCAGATGACACCACCCTTATGGCAGAAAGTGAAGAGGAGCTAAAAAGCCTCTTGATGAAAGTGAAAGAGGAGAGTGAAAAAGTTGGCTTAAAGCTCAACATTCAGAAAACAAGATCATGGCATCTGGTCCCATCACTTCATGGCAGATAGATGAGGAAACAGTGGAAACAGTGTCAGATTTTATTTTGGGGGGCTCCAAAATCACTGCAGATGGTGATTGCAGTCATGAAATTAAAAGACGCTTATTCCTTGGAAGGAAAATTATGACCAACCTAGACAGCATATTCAAAAGCAGAGACATTATTTTGCCAACAAAGGTCCATCTAGTCAAGGCTATGATTTTTCCAGTGGTCATGTATGGGTGTGAGAGTTGGACTATGAAGAAAGCTGAGCGCCAAATAATTGATGCTTTTGAACTGTGGTGTTGGAGAAGACTCTTGAGAGTCCCTTGGACTGCAAGGAGATCCAACCAGTCCATCCTAAAGGAGATCAGTCCTGGGTGTTCATTGGAAGGACTGATGTTGAAGCTGAAACTCCAGTACTTTGGCCACCTGATGCGAAGAGCTGACTCATTTGAAGACCCTGATGCTGGGAAGAATTGAGGGCGGGAGGAAAAAGGGACGACAGAGAATGAGGTGGTTGGATGGCATCACCAACTCAATGAACATGGATTTGGGTGGACTCTGGGGGTTGGTGATGGACAGGGAGTCCTGGCATGCTGTGGTTCATGGGGTCGCAAAGAGTTGCACGACTGAGCGACTGAACTGAACTGAGCCTCATTGTGCATTGGCCACAGGGACTTGTGATTGATAACAAGAGTGGGAAACTAAGAGGTAGAACCTTAAATTGCAGAGAGGAAAAAAAAAACCAAATTAAAAAAAAAAAGAAAAAGAAATATATAAGCCTACAAGAAAAAACATGCAAAAAAATGAACATACAAGCAAACACGCGCACACGCACACATTACTTAGACCCAGGGGGAGCAGTTGCCAGGAGAGGGAATAGAATCTACACTGTGTGCAGCCAGCCAGGCTGGGTATGTAGTCCACTCAGAATCTTCAGCAGCATCAGTCCTCTGCTCTCCCCAACCCACTTTTGCATTGGAATATCTACCAGGAATGCCAGTCAAAGGTTACTTCTTTGTTTTCTCTCTGGCTTATATTCCAATCACATCCCTGAGCTGTAGAAATAAGGCTGGATTCATTTGAGCGGCTTACGTGCAGCAAGACTGTTGTGTTACTGCGTCCAGCCTTGCTCTGCTAGCCACACAACAGGCCAATAAATCTGAAACACAAGGTGTTGAGGCAAGGCATGTGACTTTATTTGGAAAGCTGGCCGACTGAGAAGATGGCAGAATAATGTCTCAAAAATAACCACCTTGTCAGGGTCTGGATGCCAGATTCTTTTATAAAAACAGAGAGAGAGGGGAGGTAAGGAAGTAAAAAAAATAAAAAATAAAAAAGGCCCTTAGTCTTGCAAATATCTCTTGGAATGGCTGGCCTCTGGAAGGGGTGGTGTTCATTTCTTCCTTCCTGTAGCCATCCACAGGTGGACAAGGTCCTGAACAAAAGCATTTTGGTTAAACATTCAGGCAGAGGGGCAGGGTTCCCTAAACAGGCTGCTAGGTATGGACAGTGTCCTTTTAGTGAACAAAAGCAACAGGAAGCAAAGTTAAAGAAATGGATCCTACATGGAGTCGGGCTTCCCTGGTGGCTCAGATGGTAAAGAATCTGCCTGCAATGTGGGAACTTGGGTTCAACCCATGGGTCAGAAGATCCCCTGGAGAAGGAACTGGCAACCCACTCCAGTGTTCTTGGCTGGAAAATCCCATGGATAGTGGAGCCTGACAGGCTACAGTCCATGGAGTTGCAAAGACTCGGACATGACTGAACAACTATCCACATACACGGAGTTAGTTCTTCCCCGTAACAGTTGCAAATAAGGCAAACTTTGTCCAAATAACAACTCTTTGGGGGTCGATCATCTTTCTGCCTGAACCAAAGTGTTTTAGAACTTATTATTATGCAGAAATATTATGCAGTGGATTAAAAACAAATAATTCATTTAATCTGTATTTTGTTTTTCTTCAAGGGGACACCTAAAGTACAGTTAAAGCTCAGACAATCAAGTAAAACCCAAGACTAAGAAAAGACTTTTGAACAGAAAGTCATTACATAAGGGGAAGTTTGCAGATAATTTCAGGCAAAGTTGGAGTATTGGCTACTTGGATTTGCTTCTGTGAAGCTGGTGTCTATTTTTTAAATGTCACATTTAATTGTTTTGCTTTAAGAAAGGATCAACATGTTCTTAGAATAATGTGAAAAAAAAAAAAACAACCCAGAATAGATTACATCTAAAAATTAAAATGCTCCTTGCGGCTTTATACAAAGAAATATCTGTTAGAGATGGTACTTGTAGGAGGACAATTGCTTAAAACTGCTTTCTAAAAGAACTTACTACCTTATCAGGACTTCATTAATCTAATGTTTATAGGCAATATAATATATTATTTGAAATAGGCAATATTTCAAAATTGTAAAACATAAAATGGGTTCAGGCATCTGACATTTGCATATAAATAGAAAAGACCTCAGATCTATGATAGTAGGGAAAAATGATTTTCTACACTTTTTATATAATTTTCACTAAATTAGCCTTTAAAATGTCCTTGTTATGTAGATTGATTTTTTTTTATTCCCTATTTAAACAAGGGGAAAAAATTTCCCCAAAGAAATGGCTGCATAACGCTGTTGAACTCCATGAAAAGATTCATTACTCAACCCTAGACAGATCCAGAGAAATACATGAAATGAGGGTTTCCCTGTGTTATACTCACTGACTCACTCCTCATCTTCTCTATCAGAGTTTAAGGGTCCAGTGGGGACCTCCTGCTTTCTCCAGGATAACTCATTGTGTTCTGAAAAGTTCTCTGCAGGTCCAGCATCTATGGATTGAAACAACATGCAGTCCAAGAAATGTTTCCCAGCTTATCACATGCTATCTTGGGAGGGTTCAGCCGGTTCTTTCTCTTGGGAGGGTTCAGCTGGGTCTCTCTCTCTCCCCTTCTCTCTCTCTCTTTTTTAAATTGAAGTATGAGGAAGACCTGGGTTCAATCCCTGGGTTGGGAAGCTCTCCAGAAGGAAATGGCAATCCACTCCAGTATTCTTGCCTGGAAATCCCATGGACAGAGGAACCTGGTAGGCTGCAGTCCATGAGGTCGCAAAGAGTCGGACACGACTGAGTGACTTCACTCACTCATTCACTCATAGTTGATTTACAATGTTGTCTTAGTTTCAGGTGTACAGCAGACAAGCAAGCAAGCTAAGTCGCTTCAGTCATGTCTGACTCTGCAACCCCATGGACTGTAGCCCTCCAGGCTCCTCTGTCCACGGGATTCTCCAGGCAAGAATACTGGAGTGGGTTGCTATTTCTTCCTCCAGGGAACCCTCTCGATCCAGAGATCGAACCCATGTCTCCTGAATTGGCAGGTGGGTTCTTTACCACTAGCGCCACCTGGGAAGCCCCCCCAGTGTACAAGAAAAGTCATTCAAATATACACACACACACACACACACACACATATATATACACATACATACACACATATATGTATGTATGTATATGTATTCTTGTTCAGATTCTTTTCCCCTACAGGTTATTACAAAATACTGAATACAGTTCCTCTGCTACACAATAGATCCATATTGGTTATCTATTTTCTATAGAGTAGTGCAAATATGTCAGTCCCAAACTCCTAATTTATCCCTCCCTTCCCTTGTTTTTCCCTTTGTAACAATAAGTTTGTTTCTATGTCTGTCAGTCTACTTTTGCTTTGTATATAACTTCATTTGTATAATTTTTTTTTAGATTTCGCATATAAGCAATGTCATATGATATTTGTCTTTATCTGACTTAGTTTACTTAATATGATAATCTCTAGGTCCACTCATGTTCCCTAGGTTGCTACCATGTCTTGGCTATTGTAAATAGTGTTGCAATGAACATAGGGGTACAGGTATATTTTTGAATTAAGAGTTTTCTTCAGATATATGCCCAGGAGTAGGATTGAAGGATCACATAGAAACTCTCTTTTGTTACTTTTTAAAGAAATCTCCATCTTGTTCTCCATAGTGCTGCACCAATTTATGTTCCCACCAACCGTGTAGGAAAGAAATACCATGTTCTTGGACTGGTAGAACAATATTGTCAAAATGACTATGCTACCCAAAGCAACATACAGATTCAGTGCAATCCCTATCAAATTACCAATGGCATTTTTCACAGAACTAGGAACATAAAGTTTTAAATTTGTATGGAAACACAAAAGCCTGCTTCCTCTCTTGTAGGGCTCTGGGTAGTAGGTGTAAGACTGGGTCATTCCCCTAATTGTACTGGTTTTTTAGCTCTGCTTTAGTCGGGGCAGCTTACACCACACACCTGGATTATTTGTCCTGAGAATCAGAAGTCCAGGTGGGACTGCAGTCTCTTCTGTGTTGTTCACCTGAGCTCTTACCTGGAGGCTCTGGGAGAGATTCTTAGTTTGGGCAAAGTCTGTTCTTTGGGGTTGCAGGGCTGGGGTCCCCGTTTTCCCATTGGTTGACAGCAGGAAACCTCTGAGCTCATCAAGGTCAGGTACATTTCCTGTCTTTTCATCTTTGAACCTGCAATGAGACGCTAGATCCCTTCAGTGCTTGGGATCTCTGAGTTTTGCTGCTCTCTCTTCTGCCTCCTGCTGGATAAGTCCTCTGATTTTAAGGGCTTAGCTTGATCCCACCGAGATAAGCGAAGTTACTCTTCTACTTTGCTATACAGCAGAAATTAATACAACATTATAAATCAACTGTACTTAAATACATTTTTAGAAGGATCTTCTTCCAGGCCATCTCCGTGCACAGAGATGGATTTCTCTCTTGGAAGTAGTTCTAAACCACGTTACAATCACAAATGACTTATGGCCACTGCTGTCTCCACTGCAGACATGGTTGAGAATTACCAGATGAAGCCCATGGGCATCAAAAGGGGGGATAGCTTTGCCTGGTGATTCTCAAGGTTTAATAATCATGTCTTTGTGGCTGTAAATGGCAAAACAGTGAATCTAGATATGGTGCTTAGAGTGATGTTTGCAGGGCAGAAACTGTGTCTGGGTTTCTTTACAACTAAATTTGCTATAGTTATTATCAAAGACTGATTTAGTTTAATAATATTAAAGGCCTATGGCTCTAAAATCAGCTTTATTACTGAAACTTGAAAAAAACCACTTTGCTATTTTGAGAGTAAAACTCCCCACCTCTCCTCTGCAGGTTAATTCAAGCTTCTACATTTTATAGCACGAGAACTGCAGGGAGAAAGGACTCTGTGCTACTGACAAGGTGGTGTTGTTGTTGAGTCGCTCAGTTTTGTCTGACTCTTTGCGACCCCATGGACTGTAGCCTGCCAGGCTCCTCTGTCCATGGATCGCCCAGGCAAGAATACTGGAGTGGGTTGCCATTTCCTCCTCCAGAGGATCTTCCAGACCCAGGGATTGAACCCATGTCTCCTGCACGGGCAGGGGGATTCATCACCACTGAGCAGAGCCTGTTGGAAGCCATGGAGTATTTTTGCTTTGGGTTCGAAATGACATCAGGGTCTTTGCTAGAGGCTGTGTAGGTTAGCCAGGCCAGGGCCCAGCTCTGCCTAATATACCCATCACATGAGCTGCTATTCCACAAACACAGCTTTGCTGAATGTGTTGGTCCACATAGGAAAACACTGGGTGGCTGGAAGATACTGGACATGGGCAATGAAATTATGAACATTGTTTTATAGTCATTTTAGCAATTTTTTCCAAAATAGCACTTTTATAATATTTACTTACAGTGAAATAAGATAATACCTCAAATCAACATTTCAAAGATATTTTCAGAGTGTACAAAATGCTTGTGATGCAATTTTAGTGGGAAAAGAAGGGTATGGAATTCTATTTATAGCATCTCTATATAAATCAACCACTAGCAGAAAATAGGCCATGATTTTCAGTTGCAGTTATCTCAGGGAGATGAGAAGTAAAGATGCTGTGTCTCCTTGTTTATTCCTTCCTGGATTCCACTCCCCACAAACATGATAGTGGTTCATTATTTTCTAATTAGCAAAGATACACACTTCATCTTTTTTTAAAAAAATAGAGAACCATTCATTTTAGGATTTTTTTTCCTTTCTTATTTAAAATTAAGTTTATTTTTATAATTTTTTTAAATTTTATATATTATTTATTTTTGGCTGCTCTGGGTCTTCATGGCTGCGGGGGCTTTTCTCTGGTTGGGGCAAGCTGGGGCTACTCCAGTTGCGGTATATAGACTTGCTGCAGTGGCTTCTCTTTGGTGGAGCACACGCTTTCGGGCATGCAGGCTTCAGCAGTTGCAGCACGTGGGTTCAGTAGTTGTGGTTCCTGAGCTCTGGAGTACAGGCTCAAAAGTTGTAGCAGTTGGGCTTAGCTGCTCCCTGGCACGTGGGATCTTCCTAGACCGGGGATCAAGCCCATGTCCCCTGCATTGGCACATGGATTCTTTACCACTGAGCCACCAGCTGTTGTTCAGTCACTCAGTCGTGCCCAATTATTTGTGACCCCATGAACAGCAGCACACCAGGCTTCCCTGTCTTTCACCATCTCCCAGAGCTTGCTCAAACTCGTGTCCATTGAGTTGGTGATGCCATCCAACCATCTCATCCTCAGTCATCCCCTTCTCCTCTTGCCTTCAATCTTTCCCAGCATCAATGTCTTTTCTAATGAGTCAGTTCTTCGCATCAGGTGGCCAAAGGATTGGAGTTTCAGCCTCCGCATCAGTCCTTCTTATGAATATTCAGTACTGATTTCCTTTGGGATTGACTGGTTTGATCTTGCAGTCCAAGGGACTCTCAAAAGTCTTCTCAAAAGCCACCAGGAAAGTCTAACGTAATTTTCTTATTTACTTAAAATATGTATTCACTTATTTATTTGGCTGCACAGGGTCTTAATTACAGCATGTAGGATCTGTCCCCTGAACAGGCACCCTGCAGAGGGAGCACAGAGTCTTAGCCACTGGCCGCCAGGGGAATCTTTCTGTTTTTCAATTTAATTTTTAAAAATTGAGGTATAGTTGATTTATTAATACAATGTTGTATTAGTTTCAGGTATACAGCAAAGGGATTCAGTTATTCATCTACATTAATAATGTAACTATATCTATATCTATTCTTTCTCAGATTCTCTTCCCTCATAGGCTATTACATTTGAGGATTTTAAGGGGCCAGCACATGTGCCTAGCAGGGTGACACTTGGGCCTGCAGAAAATCACCATTTCCTCTGACAAGTGTGTTTCCTTTTACTAAACTCACTCTTGCTCCACTGAGAAACACAGTTTCCTAGTTGATGAGAAAGAAGAATTAGGAAAACAGTAATACAGCACGGCCTCCAAAACACCAATTCCTTTTTCCCCTGAAATAAAGGCCTTAAACACACACCTGTGTGTCTGACCAAATATCATAAATTCAGTTGCCTGTAGGATCTGGCAGGCTGGACCTCCTAGAAGTGCCACCCAGGGATTTGCTGACACATCTCTGTATGTTGGTCTTCCCAACTTAGGGCTTTGCTAAACATTTCATTTTATCATTTCAGCTTTACTGAGGTATGACTGACAAAACTGTCCATTCTTTTTTTTTTTTTTAATTGAAGTATAGTTCATTTACAATGTTGTGGCAATCTCTGTTGTACAGCAAAATGACTCAGTTATATACATATATACATTCTTTTCTAAATAGCCTTTTCCATTATGGCAAAAATGAACTTCTCTACAAAATAGAAATTGTACCCTCTTAAAGTGTACAGCGTGATGATTTGACTACTTAGGAATACTTTGTGGAAGGATTACCCTTTGATTATTTAATACCCATCACATCCTTAGGAACTCTTTTATTTTGCAAACACTTAAGACTTACTCTATTAGCAAGTGTCAAGTACACACAGTACTATTTTTTTTAACTTTAAAAAAAATTTTTATATTGGAATATAGCCAATTATAATGTTGTGATAGTTTCAGGTGGACAGCAAAGGGACTCAGCCATCCGTATACATGTATCTGTTCTCCCCCAAACTCCCCTCCCATCCAGGCTGTCACATAATGTTGAGCAGAGTTCCCTGTGCTATACAGTAGGTCCTTGGTTATCCATTTCACACACAGTACTATTAGCTATAGTCACGACCATGCATTAGCTTCCTATAGCTTACTCAACTTATAACTGGCAGTTTTACCTTTTGACTAACCTCTTATCCCCAACCTAGCCCCTGCTAATTACCATTCTACTCTCATTTTCTATGAGTTTGACTTTTTATTTATTCTACATATAATTGAAATCATATAGTATTTGCCTTTCTCTGTCTGGCTAATTTCACTTAGCATAATACCCTCAAGATTTATCCATATGGTTGCATAAGGCAAAATTTTCTCATTTAAAAAAAAGTCTGAATAATATTAATATTCCATTGCATGTATACACTGCATCTTTTAAAAAATATTTATTTATTTGGGCACGCTGAGTCTTATTTTGACCTGTGGGATCTAGTTCTCTGACCAGGCATCAAACCCGGGCCTCCTTCATCGGGAGCTCGAAGTCTTAGGCACTGGACCACCAGGGAAGTCCCTACACTACATCTTTTTTGTCATTCATCTGTTCATGAATCCTTGGGTTACTTCCACATTTTGGCTATTGGAATAATGCTGCAGTATATATGGAGGTATAGATGGGAGCAAGGTAGTAGAAAACGCCTGTTTCACCATTTTGCTGACATCACTTGTTAGACATTTGAGTGAACTGGTCAGGGACACCTAGTTTTCCATTACAAAGATTATCATCATGGAAAGAGGGACTAATTACACTTTTATGCCACTAGTAGCAAAGACATTTCAGTCCATAGAACACTACCTTCATTCATTTTCTCATCTCTGATCATGCCAGTAACTAAATTTGCATACAACTCATGAGTAATGATTTATTTTGAAGAAAATAAAGAAAGACACTCATACAACAAAAGAAATCCTATTTGAATTCTTCTAAAAAGACCAAAGTGAAATATTTAATTTAGCTTTTCTGGGCTCTTACACACATCCACACCCTAGTCCTGGATCCACACATTTAGTCATATGTGTATTTGAAGTTGTACTGAAAGGGGATAAACTAAATTAGTTTTTTGTTGAGCCAAATGGTTTCTGGCATGAATTATGCATCATTCGTGTGAGGTACAAACCTAAAAGTACAAATAAGTAAATGTCACTTCTGAGTTTTCCTCAAAGAGCACTTGATTCAAAGCATACTATGGACACAAACACTGCGACTGTTCTTTTAAATGTCAAATAATGCAAAATTTACTCTCTGTACTTAAAAATTTGTCTCTCTCTCACTCTCATTCTCTGGGATTTCCATGAAATATTTATGAAGAATATCATTAGTAAATGAATTTAGAAAATTCAGTAAATTTTGTGCTATGATGTCTAAATGTACGTGGTTTGGTGGTAAGACTTTTGAACTAAATTACAACCCACCAGCATTGTAGAAAAAGGTCATATGTTGACTACATCTCTAAGGATCATCAGTGACTTACCAAAATAATTACTTAAACCAGCTTTATATAAGGAAGAACTTCAATGTGAATTTTAAGTCCTTGGTTTTGCTGAGAATGCTGAAATGAAAAAAAAAAAAATCCCGATAATTGGGAGATGTTTATTATCATAGGTTTTCTTAGTCAAAATGTCATGCAGTGACTTCTCATTATTTATTTCCCCTAAGGATTTTGATTGTTCTGAGTTCCATTCCCTTGGGATGGTGATGTCTAAGAAAATGCTATCGGCAGGTAGGATAGCTGTTGTATTTAACATTTTGGAGAACAGGCTCGGTTGCAATGATGCATATCCTCAGGAAGTAAGTGATGATGATATCCCAAACCAAGAAGTGTCCCAGAGCCTAATTACAGACAGGGGATGGTTTTAGCAGTGAAGGCTTTTATTAAGGAGTGGTATCCACCTGAACATTTGTAAGAGCAGGGATAGTGCCATGTCCTGGGCACAAATCTCATAAGTCAGCACCATCGTTGGGACCTCCCTGGTGGTCCATCGGCTAATACTCCTCACCCCCAGGGGGCTGGAGTTTGATTCCTAGTCAGGGAACTTGATCCCACATGCCACGACTAAGACCCAGTGCAGTCAACACATAAATATACATTAAAAATTAATTATAAAAAGTCCAACACCATCATTTGCTTTTCCATCCAATGATTAAGTGTATGTGACACAGGCAGTTGTCTCTGGGCTGTTTTCAGGGACAAAAGATGCACGAAACAGTGTTTTCCACCTGTCACTCTACTAAAGCTCCTTATTAAAAATCCGATGCTGCCCTTGCTTTATGGCCGAGAAGGCAGTGATGGGGTAGATCCTGTGTATGTATGTGTTTTGGGAGAGGGAAGTATTGGTCCATGTTTTTTTAATCCTGTACTTTACAACCATGACTATCCTAAATACTGAAACTCTACAGAGTAAGAATCAGTTTACATCAAAGTCTCTTTCTTGGAATGTCCTTTCCTGTTCTTACCATGTATCTTTACACTCTGCATCTCCAGTCTCAGTCCAGCCTTTGTGCAAAGCCCACTCTGATTCCTGGCTCTCTTCCTTTCCCTGAGGCCCTCGAATACTTTCAGTCTGCAGTACATCATTTAATAATCAAGTGTGAGAATTTGCTTGTTTTCCCAATGAGATTATGACTGACCTCAGTGAAGGAAACATTTCTTATATTCCTTGACTTGATATCCATCTGGGTATGTATATAAATAACCTCAGATATGCAGATGACACCACCCTTATGGCAGAAAGTGAAGAACTAAAGAATCTCTTGATGAAAGTGAAAGAGGAGAGTGAAAAAGTTGGCTTAAAGCTCAACATTCAGAAAATTAAGATCATGGCATCTGGTCCCATCACTTCATGGCAAATAGATGGGGAAACAAGGGAAACAGTGACAGACTTTATTTTCTTGGGCTCCAAAATCACTGCAGATGGTGACTGCAGCCATGAAATTAAAAGACACTTGCTTCTTGGAAGAAGAGCTATGACCAACCTAGACAGCATATTAAAAGGCAGAGACATTACTTTGCCAACAAAGATCCATCTAGTCAAAGCTATGGTTTTTCCCATAGTCATGTATGAATGTGAGAACTGGACTATAAAGAAAGCTAAGCACTGAAGAATTGGTGCTTTAGAACTGTGGTGTTGGAGAAGGCTCTTGAGAGTCCCTTGGACTGCAAGATCAAACTAGTCAATATTAAAGGAACTCATTTCCGAACGTTCATTGCCAGGATGATGCTGAAGCTGAAACTCCAATACTTCAGCCACCTGATGCGAAGAACTGACTCATTGGAAAATACCCTGATGCTGAGAAGGACTGAAGACATGAGGAGAAAGGGATGACAGAGGATGAGATGGTTGGATGGCATCACCAACTTGATAGATGTGAGTTTGAGCATACTCCAGGACTTGGTAATGGACAGGGAAGTCTGGCATGCTGCAGTCCATGGGATCACGAAGAGCTAGACACAACTGAGCAACTGGACTGAACTGATATAGGAGGCACTGGAAATGTGGTGTTCATTGACTGATGAGAATCTGATATACTAAGCAGACTGAATTGTAACTGGTTTTGATTAGTTGGGAAGGATCTGGTAATTCAAGTCTACTTAAAGACACTACACCCTCAGGACTGTAGCCAGGCTGAAAGCCAAAACATTGAGCTGAAGATGAGTAGTGGGAGATGGACAAAGTGCAAAGCCCCTGTGGATTCTTCATGAGAAAAAGAAGTTCACCTGAGCCAGGGTCTGCTTGAGAGGTATATATTTAGTATTAGCAACTTGATAGAAAAATTAAAAGCCAGCAAATCAGTGAGACACATCATGAAGTGTAGGATACCATGTTTTAGTGTCTGAAATGACTACAAATTTATAAATTATTAATCAGATAGAAAATCAAAGCTGTGCCCAGGGACTTTGCTGGTAGTCCAGTGGTTAAGACTTGAGCTTCCAGTGCAGGGAGCCTGGGTTCCATCCCTGGTCAGGGAACTAAGATCCCATGTGCCATGTGGATCAGCTAAAGTGAATTAAACAAACAAAAGGATGAGTCACACATCTTAAAACAAACAAACAACTGTGCCCATTGGCAGAGATCTGGCAGGGTTGCAGAGGTTTGCCAGGGTAGCTCAGGATTCCGGATCTAGGGAAAATAACTCTGAACATGATCTTATGTTTGGGACATTGTCTGGTGATACAAATGGTACTGTTACATCTAGTATCACAAAATGTCTCAGACTTTGCCCTTCCTCTGTTAACTTGGACCCTCTTTTCTCCTTTTTTTCTCCCCCTCCCTCCATTTCCTCTACCCCTTCAACACCATTTCTTTTGAGAAAATACATTCTGTTCATTTCTCTGATTTCTTAATTCTTTTACTCCCTGACTAAAGCTCATGACCTTATCTCTTTTTTGAAGGTGATATTGAATTTAGTTTTTGAATTTAATTTATACTTATTAAGTGACTTTTTTTTAGTGCACGATTCTGAGTTTTGACAAATGTCTATAGCTGTGTAACCACCATCACAATCCAGAAATAGAAAAAGCCAGTCACTCTCTCCAAAGTCCTTTGGCTCATTTTATATATATATACTTAACCTCTAAACCTGACAATCATGGATGCTTTTGTCCTTATACATGTTCCCAAGTGAGGAAGCCTTATAAATGGAATCCTAGAGTATGGAGACTTGGGTCTGCATGTAGTGCTTAGTCCTGATTCACTCTTTCCAACCCTATGGACTGTAGCCCACCAGTCTCTATGTCCATGGCATTTTCCAGGCGAAAATACTGGAGTGGATTGCCATTTCCTGCTCAAGGGGATCTTCCTGACCCAGGGATTGAACCCACATCTCTTGCATCTTCCACATTGGCAGGCAGGTTCTTTACCATTGCATCACTGGTTTTTCTCAAACATCAAAAACCATCTGACCTATGTTTCTACATGTATTCCTTTTTATGGCTGAGTAATATTCCATTTGGAGAAGGCAATGGCAACCCACTCCAGTACTCTTGCCTGGAGAATCTCATGGACGCAGGAGCCTGGTGGGCTGCAGTCCATGGGGTTGCTAAGAGTCAGACATGACTGAGCGACTTCACTTTCACTTTTCACTTTCACGCATTGGAGGAGGCAATGGCAACCCACTCCAGTGTTCTTGCCTGGAGAATCCCAGGGACGGGGGAGCCTGGTGGGCTGCCGTCTCTGGGGTTGCACAGAGTGGGACATGACTGAAGCTACTTAGCAGCAGCAGCAGCAGTGTGTGTATGTTAATAGTAAACTGCTAATTTTCCCTCCCCACCCTTTCCCCCTTAGTTATCATAAGTTTGTTTTCTATGTTTGTGAGTTTATTTCTGTTTTTTATATAAGTTCATTTGTATTACTTTTTTTCTGGTTACACATATAAGCGATATCATATATTTCTTTCTCTGGTGGATTTACTTCATTCAGTATGTTAATCTCTAGCTGCATCCATATTTTTGCAAATGGCATTATTTTAATATTTTTTATGGCTGAGTAGTGTTCTCAGCCATATAAATATATATATATACATATGCACACAGAGTAGTGCATATGTATATATATACACACATGCATGCTAAGTCACTGCAGTCGTGTCTGACTCTTTGCGACCCCATGGACTGTGTGGCCTACCAGGCTCTTCTGTCCACAGGATTCTCCAGACAAGAATGCTGGAGTGGGTTGCCATTTCCTTCTCCAGGGGATCTACTCAATCTGGGGATTGAACCCACATCTCCGACATCTCAGGCAGATTCTTTACCGTCTGAGCCACCAGAAAAGCTCCTTGACCCAGTCTGAGTCCTGGCCAATTTACACTGTACCAGCAGATGGGAGGAGGGTGGTTACCCCTAGCAGGATGGATGCACAGGTGATGTCCAGTGGCACTGCACCCTTGTCTGCTGGAGGAAAAGAAAACCATTGGACATTATGGTCCCACCATCTCCCTTCTGTGGGGAACCACTTACTGCAAGCAATAGTTCATTATCAAGGAAGTACCCATCATAATAAATAGACAAGCAAGCAAATAAGAAGACCCAAAACTTTGTTACTAAGATTAGCCTGAGTATATGGTTTTGAGACATCCAGATCATGGTTTCCAGGCGGTTCCATGTGGAACAGACAGCTCAGTGCTCTTTCTACCACATTGCAAGTCCCCTCCCGCCCCCTGGCTTTAGCCTACTTCTTCTGTTGATTTTAGTTCACTTTATGAATCATCTGATTGTCCTCAGAATATCCTGGATTTGAAAATCCAGCTCTTTCCTTAATTCCCATTTGAATTCCCACCCTCCAAAGCCTTGGTATATGTCATAAATTTTGCTGAAAACGTTGGGAGGTGGCGAATCAGAACTTTCAGACCAGGAGACAACTCAAAAGTGAATATTTCGCATCATGATTTTTAAAGGATCCCAGGAACACTTCTGTGAAGCAAGTTGTGGTCCCTCATTGGCTTGCATAGCCCTCCCCTCACCCATCTCCCTTCTGATAACTCCATCGTGAATCCTAACCTTTCCCTAAACCCAAAACAAAACTCACGTGTTTTCCTTTGCAAGGATGGGGACTTCCTTCCCCTCTGCTACTCTGCAATTCAGCTCATGCCCTGCCCTGAACCTTGACTCTCAGGATCTAAGTTTGGAAATTACTCTTTGCAAATTTTTGTTAAATCCCTAAACAAAAATATGAGTTATCTCCAGTTTCTACCCAGAGTAGGGAGAAGTGGCTTCCCTTTTCTTTCTTTCTCCCCTGCTCACATACATTTGTTAAAAAAAAAAAAAAGGAAATAAAAAAGGCAGGGAAGAAAAAAGGGGGGTGGGGAAAAGGACTTCTGTGATGGTTCTGCAGTTAAGAATACATCTTACAGTGCGAGGCACGCAGGTTCCATCCCTGGTCTGGGAACTAAGATCCCGTGTGTGTGTGTGTGTGTGTGTGTGTGTGGGTGGGTGCACACGCGCACGCACGCTCAGTTGTGTTCAATTCTTTGTGATCCCATGGACTGTAGCATACCAGGCTCTTCTGTCTAAAGAATTTTCCAGGCAAGAATACTGGAGTGGGTTGCCATTTCCTTCTCCAGAGGATCTTCCCAACCCAGGTTGCCTGCGTCTCCTGCATTAGCAGGCAAATTCTTTACCACTCTGCCACCTGAGATACTGAGATCACACATGCTTCACAGCAACTAAGACCACTCACTGCAACTACTGAGCTGGATTGACACACCTAGAGAGTCTACTTACCAAAACGAAGGTTCTGTGTGCCACAACAAAGACTAAACACAGCTAAATAAATAAATATTTTAAAAATGCAAAAGAGGCAGAAACAACAGATGACTATCTTGTAAATCAGAGTCAGCAAACTATAGCCCTCATGTTGAATCTGGGCACCTGATGTTTGATAAGTTAAGTCTGTTGGACACAGTCACACCTGTCTGCCTGTCTGCTGTCTAACGCTGTTTTCCTGTTTTATCTGTAGAGTGGAATAGTTGTGACAAACAGTCTGGCATGAAAAGCATAAAATAAGTACTCTCTGGCCCTTTTTGGAATACATATGTTGACACTCCTCTAAGCCATGGATCTTCGAATCTCTTGGGTTTCTTATCCTGGAAGACCTGGGTGTTAGAGATCATGTAGGACAAAGAATTCACCCATCTGCTGAAGTTCACTCCTAATGAAACTGATTTTGGTCAATTCCAGTTGAAAGACTTTCATGTCTTTGACTTACATAGGTGTTAAATGTGAACTCCAAGAACTGGACAAACTGGGAAGGTCATATCCAAGACTCCTAGGATTTTTTGGCAGAGATTCTACCACCTGAATCCTTAGCTCTCCCCATGATCCACGTAGACTTATATCAACGACATGAATTTTCTTCCACCCACTGATCTTATCCTAACAATTTGCTTAGCAAACAATGCTTTTCATGAAGAGTGTCTCAGAAATGAACTTGACTACATCGGCTCTTGGTAACACATAAAATTGTGTATGTATATTTACTCATAAATGTGTCTGTAACAGCTTTAAAATGATTACTATAGCCTCAGTCTCAAGTGCCACCCTTTTACCTTATTCTTCCTTATTTATAACTGCCTGGAAAGATTTTTTTAGGGGACCTGCACTTTTATTGAGCAAGAAAAAAAACTTGGCATGACCTAAATGTCATCTATCACCTTTTGTTTATTTTAGTTGTGAATATAAAATAGTATTAGAGTAATTTAACATCCTACTGCATGGCAAAATTGAAAAAGATAAATAGGATTGTTGCCTTTTCTATTCTGCCTGAATAGATTCAAACACATCTGGAGAAATTTAAGGATACAAATGAGAAAGTACAAGAGAAAGACACAAAACGTGTAATATTAAATAGCAAAGTAGATAAGATGAAAAGTATGAAAGGAGATGAACTCTTTAAAGGAGCAATTTAGGGTTAAGGAGCAATTTAGGATAAAGGAGCAATCAGGGCTCCTACCTGGTTGCTCGTGAGGCAGGCATCAAAGGGGATGAAGTAATTCCTCATCTAGAGACATCCAACTGGTCCAGTCTTGAAGGGCAGGATGGTAGGAGCAAGTGGAGGCACCCCCAGCCTGCTTCACAGGGCTCAGGAATGGTGGATGTTGTTGTTGTTCAGTTCACCGATCCCTGCTTTTATTGCTCTAAGCCTCAGAGAAGAGAGGAGGATTCTGGCTGTTGGCTGCCTTTCCTCCAGTATTAAGGTGAGGCAGGAGGTAGATGCCTCCCAAGGGTAAACCGATTGGAGATTCCTTCCATGTCAATTGATACTCCAAGATGAGACTAGCAGATGATTGAGAGAAGAGGCTGTGCTCTGCCCAGATAGAAGATAAGAGATCACATATTTCTCATTCTCAAAGCCAGGAGATCTCCCCAACTACACATGCAGAGAAAAGCTCCTTGAAGGTCAAAAGGGGAGTAATGGGTAATGATGTTAATTACCCATAGGCCTCTTCGGTGCAAAACATCTTGGCTGAGAGATGCTCACACATGGGAAGATCCTGAGATATGCCAAATACGGACTCTGAGCCAGGCAAATCATGTCTTTCTCTAGGAGATCTGCCTGATCCAGGGATTGAACCCACGTCTCTTATGTCTCCCGTGTCAGCAGGCAGATTCTTTACCACCACCTGGGAAGCCCCTGTGTCATTATACATTTGTCCAAACCCACAGGATGGACAACATAAGAGCGTAACCCTAATGTAAACCATTGCACTTTGCAAGCCTCACACCTCCTGCAGCCTCTGAGAGGCCATGGCTGGATGAGCACATAGAGTGGCAGCTCTGGAACTGCTCCAAAGAGGTAAACGGGGAACCAGGGTACAGGGACATGTTTGCAACAAAGACCAGGTGGTCAGAATTCAAAATATTACTGTTAAAGGAAGAAAACCAGACAGCTCGAGTTAATGAATTTAGCACTTTTTTTATCTATGGGAAGATGCAAGAGTCTGGGCTCATTGAAACCATTCAAGGCATGACAGAAATGATTCATTAACACCAAAACTGCATTTACAGCTCAAATTAGAGCTACTTTCAGCTTCTTGATACACGAACACATGAAAAAAATTGGGTAAAAGAGAAAAATTAAAGGCAGTTGTGAACATCTGTGTTTCGTTCACTCAGTACTGTCTTCCACATTCCAGTAAAGATTGCTCAAATTCCCATGAGGACTTGGCCTCCCTCCTTCCCATTCTGTCTGGCAGGGGCATGTGGGATGCTCCTCCACCCCCTCTCCTGGCCCCAGAGCTGTTCTCATCTCCAAGGACTTCCTTTCCTCTCTGTTCCCTCTCCTGCTCTCAGCTCTGAGTTTGGGATAAACAGGATCCTGGGATTTTTGCTTTATCTGCTGACAAGGAGAAGTTCTCTCTAGGGGCTGCTGAGCTGGAAGCACGCAGGCTCAGAGCTTGAGGCTGCCAGAGATTGGAGCCAACCTTACCAAGTGTTGCTGAGGTGAAGGCAGGAAAGTCTGAGAATACAATTTCAGACTGACTTGGGTGTCTGGGAGCCAGAAGCCATATCTACCTCTTTCCCCTGACTTTGAACCATAGGGATTTTTTAGGAAATAATAACCAAAAATATTCCAAATTTTTAAAAATAATATTTCAGCTCAAAATCTATTTACGCTCAACATCAGAATCTATTTATACTCAACATCACCACTTTTGTCATCTGGACTTTTTAGATCCCAGCAGCTGTTAAGCAGCAAATTAGGAGGACAAACTGCTAGAAGTGGTCTCAGGGAGAAAAAAGAGAGGGCTGGTTAAAAGGACGCCTTTTAAGAGCAATAAAAACAAAGCCAAATGGATGGCAGGTGGTCAGTGTAGGGACACATCATGGCACAAGCCTGAAAAGTTCCCCAACGTGAGATTTGCATACCCACAAATGAAGCAAAACCAAGTGGGGCTCTGTGGGGCCCTCCGAGCAACAAAAACCCTTCTGTGTGCCCTGTTTTCTGTTTGTAGGAAAAGAGATTTCTGCCTCCTAGACCTTCCTTGAGCTCCAAAGAGCAGATTTAAACAGTTGCAGATCAGGGAAGGGAGAGGGTGCAGAAGCAAAGGAGGAACAGTCAAGAAGCAATAGTGCAGCCTTGAGGCAGGGTACCGGTCCCTCCTCAAGGGACACACAGAACAATCTGATGCATCTCTGAGTTCTTCTGAATAACTAAGGCTCCCACCCAGGGGAAGGATCGTGGTTTCAGGCTGAGCACAAGCACATGGGGAGCTTTCCTGGTGGCTCAGATGGTAAAGAATCTGCTTGCAATGCAAGAGACCTGGGTTTGAACCCTGGGTCAGGAAGATCCCCTGGAGAAGGGAATGACTACCCATGCCAGTATTCTTCCCTGGGAAATCCCATGGACAGAGGAGCCTGGCAGTCTGCAGTCCATGGGGTTGCCAAGAGTTGGACACAACTAAGCATGCATGCATAAGCACATGAACCCCCAGCTTGTTGGAACCAGAAGACTAAGATTGAGATTCCCAGAATATCACTCCATTACCTTCCAATCAACCACTCAGAGGAAAGTCACAAACCCTACATCCCTCCCCCACCCCAAATTTTGACTATAAAGACTTTTCCAAAACCCATGAGGGAGTTTAGGTCTTTTCAGCAGGAGCTGCCTATTCTCCTTGCTAGTCTCTGCTGTAAACCCTTCTCTGCTCCAAACTCCCAACATTTCTGTTTGTTTAGCCTCACTGTCCATCAGGAACTTGAACGTGGATTCGACAACTAAATGATTAGGACCTGGAGCAGCAGCCTTTGTGATTCCCAGAGTTTCAGGTACCTCTCCTTTTTAGCAGCTTGCAGCATTCACGGCTAGGTCCCACACCTAGTGTGATGCATTTAAGGTGCTCATGAAATATTCACATTTTTTTTTAAAGTCACTTAAATGACTTCTGGTTTTTTAGAACCTTAACTCTCTGGAATAACTTTTTTGCTTAGGCACCCCATTCAGTCAGGAGACGTATTATTTTTCTATTCAAGAGTTTAAAGAGTAAAAGATGGTGAGATTCAAGAATCGTTTCTTCCACTTTCTGAAATTCCAGACAATTTCCCTTTGCATGATGTATGGGGAAGCTGACTTTACAAAAGCCTTCTTAATTCTACCAGGGCCTGATTCCATCTCTCGCTCCTTCTATTAAGGAAAATACTAATGTACAGAACTGTATCCTCAGTTCCCTTCTCCATCTGTATCTTGGCTGCTACTGCTTTGAGCAGCTTGGGGATTAATTATGCTGCTGAACAGTTTATTATTTTTTTTCTGCTACACAAGTAACTTCTGTCTTCCGGAGGCAGTGCTGGAGGGGACTTGTCTGTGGGGAGTCTGGCTCACTCTGGGGTAAATGACAGGGCCAATAGCAGCCAGCAGGGATACACCCTGTTTCTCCTAAACTGAAAGGGTAAGGCTGAATGATGTCCCCAAGGAGAGAGCACACGGGTCACCATCCACACACATGGACAGTTTGGAGCTTCCTCCACTCTTGTGCCGCCTGACAGCTGCCACCTCTGGTTCCCTGGTGTTGCTTTCCTGGCAAACCTACCTGCCGCCGATGGAATCTCCCTCTGCAGACTGGCTGAGCTCCGTTAGAGCATCACAGCCCTGAGAACCCACACAATTCTGGGGCCAGGGCAGCGGAACCAAGAAAAGTCACTTGAGACGCCTATGGTGTCTCTCTGCCTGGAAGGAAAAGTTCCAGGCAGATGGGGAAGCAGAATTAAAAAGCAAGAAACAAACCTGACAGGTTTCAGCTTCCCAGAGTCTGTCTCCCTTGGAGGGCGGATGCGGCCACTCCAGTCCTCGGGGTGGTCATTGCACTCGAGTGCTGGTGGCTACAGATATCCTGAGAAGTAGAAAAGTCATGAATTGCTGGGAGGAAAAGCCCTGACATCCATCTACTGCTGGACCTGCATCCTCTCGGAAGGAGAAAGCTCTTCGTTAATTCACACCATGGTGGGTGCCTGAGAGCCCAGTCTGGAGAAAGAGACACTTCCAGGGTGGTGCATGGTCCCATGGAGGATACACAGAATGTAGACATTAAAAGCATTGTCGCAGGTGGGATGGGGGCTCCAGAAGAGGATGCACAGGGGCCCTTGGGGAGCTCCCTGCTCTTTGGAGGGAAGATGAACAGCAGCAGAGGATCTAAGGGGTGAGGATGGGGGAAAAGCAAGAAATGGGAGGAGGCAAGGAGGTGGGGAAGAGCGGACAGGCAAGGTGAACCCCAAAGAGTTTAGTCTTTACCTGATCCAGTTTTTTTAAAAAAAGTATTAAGCTTTACTTTTTATAGTAGCAAAATACACATAACAAAATTCACAGTTTTAATCATCTTTAAGTATACAATTTTGTGGTATTAACTGCATCCACACCATTGTACAACCATCCCCACCACCCAGCTTCAGAACTTTTGCCTTTTCCTGAACTATAACTCTGTCCCCATTAAACAGGAACCCCATTCCCTGCCCCAGCCAGCCCCCTGGCACCCACCCTATTATTTGTCTCTCTGATTTTCATTCCTCTGGGTGCAGATAAATGGAAACATTCAGAATCTGTCCCTTTGTGTCTGGCTTCTTTCACTCAGCATCATGTCCTCCAGGTTCATTCATATTAGAACAGGTGTCAATTTCCTCGTTAAATCTGAATCCTATTCCATTGTATGTATCGACTATAATACACTTTAATTTTTTAAAATCAGTTCTAGGCTTACAGAAATATTAAGCAGGTAGAACAGAGATTTTGTGTATTCCCCACAGCCCAGTTTGTCTCATTCACTTCTTGTGCTGGTGTGGTCCACATTATGATTGATGGGTGAACCACTATTTATACAAGATTATTGTCTTAAGTCCATAGGTTCCATTAGGGCTCACTCTTTGTGTTATATTCTATGTGTGTCCTAAGTCGCTTTAGTCATGTCCTACTCTTTGCAACGCTATGGACTGTAGCCCACCAGGCTCATCTTCCATAGGATTTTCCAGACAAGAATACCGGAGTGCCCTTCTCCAAGGGATCTTCCCATGCCCTCTCTAGGAGATCTTTGCAACCCAGGGATCAAACCTTTATCTCTTAAATGTCTCCTGCATTGACAGGCGGGTTCTGGATTCTACCAAATGCATAAAGTCACATATCCACCCTTACAGTGGATATGTGTATCCCACAATAGTTTCACCTCCCCGAAAATCTGATGTTCTCTATCTATGCATCTCTCTTCTCTCTTCCCTCCTTGGCCCTGGCAGCTACTACTATTCACTATATTTTTAACATTTTTTTTAAAATTGAGGTACACATACACGTGTGCTCACTCTGTCGTGTCTGACTCTTTGCAACCCCATGGACTGTAGCTCACTAGGGTCCTCTGTCCATGATATTCTCCAGGCAAGAATACTGGTGTGGATATCTAGTCCCCTCTCCAGGGGGTCTTCCCGACCCAGGGATCGAAGCTGGGTCTCCTGCGTGGCAGGTGGATCAAGCATTCTTCATTTCAGAGAGAAGGTCACAGTTTGATAAGCTTGATAACCACAGAAGCTCATCAGGAGACCACCTGAGTCCAGATTAAACAGGTGCAGGCCCTGCACACACCCTGACCCTTGTCAGCAACTCCGAGTTTGAACCATTGCTATAAAGCTTCTCACCAAATCCTCCCTGGTTTGGACACACAGTCTTGAGGATGTTAGCCCACTGTAACCCCTTTTGCCTGGCAAAGCAGTAAAGCTATTCTTTTCTATTTCACCCAAAATGTAACTGTGCAGGACCCCATGGGGCCTTCCCAGGGACAGGCCTTCCCCTATATCCTCTGCTTCAGCTCCTCCCTGAAGTACCCTAGATAATAGTATTTGATGCACATTTCCTGTGTTGTTTTGCAGATGTAAAAAGACCTCCCCCTCTCCAACAAATAAAAGAAATTAACAACTTCAAGCCCATGAGCACACCACCCCAGCCTCCTAGAGCTAAGGACTGATAATGTTAAACCCTGTGACACCATCCTTTACTTCACCATCATCCAGTCAGCGAATTGTGCATGAGCTAATCACAGACCCTGGGATGCCCCTGGTCCCCAACCTAGTTATTTAAAAAGTGCTTTGCCAAAACCCTTTGGGGAGTTCAGGGCTTTTTAGGGTGTGAGCCACCTCATCCCCTTGCAAGGCCCTGCAATAAGCCTTTCTTTGCTCCAGACTCCAGGATTTCAGTTTGTTTGGCTTTCTTGTTCTTTGGGCACACCAACATGCATTAACAAAAACTCTGTCTCTGAGATTTGATTGGCACTACTGTACAGGGGCTGAGTTTTTGGCATCAAGCCCATGTATATTTTGATGGTAATGTCCAGGACCAGCTACATAATTTTCCAGACCTTGTGCAGAAAGAAAATGTTGGCCCCCATGTTCTACAATGTTGAAGAATTTTTAAGATGGCAGCCACAGTGTGCAAAACCCCTGCTAGATGAGACACCCTCTGTGACTGCACAGGACATGTGCCCATGAAGCTGGACCTGGTCATGGATTGTAGAGTGTGAGAGTGAAAGAGGTCTTGGCCCGATTAAATTCACCGATGGAGTTGGCATTGACTGAAATGCAGAGGCTGGTAGAGCAGGTATAGCTAGGGGAATCGCAATGGGGGATGAGGGAAAAGGGCAGAAAAGCTTCTAAAACGGTTCTTCTGTAACTCAGATCACTGAACATTAGACATGCAGTTCTATGGTAATTGTTACTGAATCCAGGTTCAGTCTGCTTGTCACACAACACGCCAGTAATTGGGAGACAAGGTGTTGAGGCAAGGAATAGCAACTTTATCTAGAAAGCTAGACATCTGAGAAGATGGCAGGCTAGGGACCTAGAGTACCATCTTATCAGGGTTTGGATGATAGTTTCTTTTATAGAATAGAGCAGGACACGAGGTGAGGAAGTAAAGCGCAAAGGCCATTATTGTTGTTTAGTCGCTAAGGCGTATCGACTCTCTGCGACCTCGTGGACTGCAGCATGCCAGGTTTCCCTGTCCTTCACTATCTCCTGAGTTTACTCAAACTCATGTTCATTGAGTCAGTGATACCTTCCAACAATCTCATCCTCTGTTGCCCCCTTCTCCTCCTGCCCTCAATCTTTCCCAGCATCAGGGTCTTTTTCAGTGAGTTGGCTCTTCACATCAGGTGCCCAAAGTATTGGAGCTTCAGTTTCAGCATCAGTCCTTACAATGAATATTCAGGGATGATTTCCTTTAGGATTGATTGGTTTGGTCTTGCTGTCCAAGGGACTCTCAAGAGTCTTCTCCAGCACCACAGTTTGAAAGCATCAGTTCTTTGGTGCTCAGCTGAAAGGCCATTTGTCTTGCAAAATATCTCCTGACTTAGCCAACATTAGGGACAAGATGTGTTAGTTTCTTCTTTTCTGCACCCATTCCCAAGTGGGCAGGGTCAGAATGTCTCCCTGTGAACTGAACAAAGTCTCTTTAGGTTAACATTCAAGCAGAGCGGCAGGGTTCCCTAAGGCAGGTCATTATATATGCTTATAGTTATAGACAGAATTCTTTCAGTGATTATAGAAACAAAAGCAGCAGACAGCAAAGGTTAAAGTGAAAGAAGCAGATCTAACATGGAGTCAGATTCTATTCTTCCTGGTAACATAATTTTCATGTTCAGTTCAGTCGCTCAGTCATGTCCGACTCTTTGTGACCCCATGAATCGCAGCACACCAGGCCTCCCTGTCCATCACCAACTCCCGGAGTTCACTCAAACTCATGTCCATCGAGTCCGTGACGCCGTCCAGCCATCTCATCATCTGTTGTCCCCTTTTCCTCCTGCCCCTAATCCCTCCCAGCATCAGGGTCTTTTCCAATGAGTCAATTCTTCTCATGAGATGGCTAAAGTACTGGAGTTTCAGCTTTAGCATCATTCCTTTCAAAGAAATCCCAGGGCTGATCTCCTTTAGAATGAACTGATTGGATCTCCTTGCAGTCCAAGGGTCCCTCAAGAGTCTTCTCCAACACCACAGTTCAAAAACATCAATTCTTCGGTGCTCAGCTTTCTTCATAGTCCAATCTCACATCCATAACATGACCACTGGAAAAACCATAGCCTTGACTAGATGGACCTTTGTTGGCAAAGTAATGTCTCTGCTTTTGAAGATGCTATCTAGGTTGGTCATAACTTTCCTTCCAAGGAGTAAGCGTCTTTTAATTTCATGCCTTCAGTCACCATCTGCAGTGATTTTGGAGCCCAGGAAAATAAAGTCTGACACTGTTTCCCCATCTATTTCCCGTGAAATGATGGGACCGGATGCCATGATCTTTGTTTTCTGAATGTTGAGCTTTAAGCCAGCTTTTCCACTCTCCTCTTTCACTTTCATCAAGAGGCTTTTTAGTTCCTCTTCACTTTCTGCCATAAGGGTGGCGTCATCTGCATATCTGAGGTGATTGATATTTCTCCTGGCAATCTTGATTCCAGCTTGTGCTTCTTCCAGCCCAGCATTTCTCATGATGTACTCTGCATATAAGTTAAATAAACAGGGTGACAATATACAGCCTTGACAGACTACTTTTCCTATTTGGAACCAGTCTGTTGTTCCATGTCCAGTTAGTGCTAGTCAATGTCAGTATCCTCACAAATGTCTTTCAAAGTGGAGATGATATATAAACTTTGGGTAGATCTGCATGCAAATGAAAGATGAACACATAGAATACTGGTAAAGAACTGTGCTTTTTGGTTATCCACTCTCCTCTTTCACTTTCATCAAGAGGCTTTTTAGTTCCTCTTCACATTCTGCCATAAGGGTGGCGTCATCTGCATATCTGAGGTGATTGATATTTCTCCTGGCAATCTTGATTCCAGCTTGTGCTTCTTCCAGCCCAGCATTTCTCATGATGTACTCTGCATATAAGTTAAATAAACAGGGTGACAATATACAGCCTTGACAGACTACTTTTCCTATTTGGAACCAGTCTGTTGTTCCATGTCCAGTTAGTGCTAGTCAATGTCAGTATCCTCACAAATGTCTTTCAAAGTGGAGATGATATATAAACTTTGGGTAGATCTGCATGCAAATGAAAGATGAACACATAGAATACTGGTAAAGAACTGTGCTTTTTGGTTTTCTGGGAATGATGTGAGTTTTAAAAATAATACTAAAAGATCCTAGTATGCAAAATACTTCAAGTTGATAGGAACAGTACAAATTTATAAGTTCAAATAATGTTTGAACTTTTGTTTAGGCAATTTTTTTTCAAACTGAGCTTATGATTTACAGTAGGCTTTTATGTAAAAGAAAACTATAAATTCCTTCCCTATAAAATGATAAAGTTGAAGCAATTGTTTTATAGAAAGCTAATAATTTTTAATTGTTTTATTGTTCTTAATGTTACATTTTAGCAGATTCTCTTGGGCTGTCCCACAAAGGATTATATTGCCAGTAAACAAGAAGAATTTTGATTTCTCTCAGCCAATATTGATGCTTCTTCTTTTGTTTCATGGGAAAGTATAATAGGAAAAATATTCACCATAGCAACAGAAATCCTAAATAAGTAAGGATAAGCTAAATGAATGTGTGAATTATATGTAGAAAACTGTAGAACATTAAGAAGCCTTGGTGCCTGTGAGATTGTCAATTACAAATTGGCACTTGCCAAGAGCACTGCCAGTGTCTGAACACCAAGAAGTTGGTCATCTGCCTCTGCAGAGATTGAACCCTGTGCTGCTGCAGCTGTTGACCTTTAACGCCCCATGAAGGAATTCGGGGGGAGTGCGGCACATCTGTGCTCAAGGGAATCTGGTGGGACAGGTCTTTAGATAGTTGGATATTTTCAAGAGCTGATTTCACGATTCTAATCCTTGTATCTCCTCATATCTAGAAAAGCACTAAATCCCTTCATGAGGACATCAGATCCTCCTGATTAGCAGAGAATCTTTGGTAAAATGAGTGCTTAATCATATTTAACTCCCCCTTTGCCAGAATCTTATATGTTGACTTTCCCCCACTACCTCTTGGGAGCAGTCTCTCAGAGCTATCTGAGGTGTTGTCTCCCAGACGGAAGTCCTCATTTTTGCCTCAAGTAAAACTTAACTCTCAACTCTCAAGTTACACACCTTTTTTAGTCGACAAGATGTACATTTTCATGCGATGAGTCTACATCACAAAGAAGTCCTTTCTCCTCATATTAATCTGTATATTCAAGTTAACTCTTATAAGACTCTAATATGGATCTGTTGAATTCTTTTTTTAAAAAACACCTTTTATTTTATACTGGAATATAGCTGATTAGCACAATATTGTGATAGCTTCAACTGGACAGCGAAGGGACTCAGTCATACACATGCTTGTACTCATTTTCACCCAAACTCCCCTCGCATCCAGGCTGCCACATAACACTGAGCAGAGTCCCTGGTGCTATGCAGTAGGTCCTTTTGGGTTATCCATTTAAAATACAGCGGTGTGTACATATTGTGGATCTACTGAGTTCTGCCAAGTCATTTTAAAAGTTCATTTGGCATGAAAGAAAATCTCAGAAAACTTTAAAGAAAACTTATTAGAATGGTCAGCATTATTAGCCACTCAAATAGGAAGTAAAGTTAAAATAATTTAAACAGAATTGTACTGACATAGATATGGACAAGTTTGTCAAAAATATTATCATCATAATATAACTCCAAGTATACCGTTGGCCCTTGGACAAAGCGGATTGAAAAGTGAAGGTCCACTTATATATGGATTTTTACAATAATAAATAGGGCTTCCCACTGTACAGTCTTCCCTGGTATGTTAAAGAATCCACCTGCAGCGCAAGAGACACAGGTTCAGTCCCTGGGTTGAGAAGATCCGCTGGAGGAGGAAATGGTGGCCCACTCCAGTATTCTTGCCTGGGAAATCCCATGGACAGAGGAGCCTGGTGGGCTACAGTCCAGGGGATCACAGAGAGTTAGACAAGACTTAGCAGCTAAACAGCAGTAGCAGCATCCAGCGTCAGTGTATGAAAATTTTCTGAGTTTGCCTTTCTCACCCGATTAATAGAGGTTGTTATTTCTGCTTTGTTCACCATATAAATCTTTTTGTAATTAAACTGATGGATGCTAAAACTCTACACAAACTGTAAAAGGCTGTAGGTCCCAAGAGTAGGACCCACTGTCCCCATGGAGAGACCTCCTTCACCTGGGTACAAGGCAGTCATAGATCTATATCGATTAATAAATTGCTCCAGGTACTGATTTTACATTTTTAATTTCTTCCGTGTGATTTAATAAGTGGATCTAACTGGACATCTAAATAATTTACTTGCTCCAAATTAATATAAATATGAGTATGCGTGCATGCCAAGCCACTTCAGTCGTGTCTGACTCAGTCCATTGGATTCTCCAGGCAAGAATACTGGAGTGGGTTACCATGCCCTCCTCTGGGGGATCTTCTCCACCTAGGCATCAAACCCATGTCTCTTCTGTCCCCTGCATTAGCAGGGTAGTTCTTTACTGCTAGTGCCACCTGGGAAGCTCAAATATGAGTACAACACCACAGAGAAGGAAGAACCTAATGCTGAATCTGGCCTCTTTACTCCAACACCGAATTAAATTGCAGAGGCAAAATTTGGGATGAAGCAGAAAAGAATAGCCTTATTGCTTTGCAGGCAAAGCGAGCCACAGTGGTCTAATGGCCTCAAAACTGTGTGTGTGGACCTGAAGGGGTTAGTGAGGAGTTTCATAGAAATGGTTAAAGAGGGCGTGGTCAGATCGTGGACACTCTTCTGATTGGTTGGTGGTGAGATAATCAGGAGTCAGCATTATAAAACTTTGGCTCCAACCAGTCTGGGAATTCTGTGCTTGTGAACAGCAGTTAACTCCCCCGACCTGGTTGCTGGAGGCGGGGCGGGTGGGCATGGAGGGGCGGTGGTAGGTGGGGTGGTTTCAGTGTCTACAAAACTGTGCAAAGATACTGTTCTGTGTATCGCCTGAGGGGGAACCAGGGCCCTATTCCAAGGCTGCACTATTTTTTCTTGACTATTCTCTCTTATCTCTGCATTCTTTCCCTTCTCTGATTAGTAGCTGTTTGAATCTGCTGTTTGCTACTCACGGGGAGGTCATGGAGGCTGAATGTAGCCTATTTCTTACAAATAAGAAATGGGGGAGGTCCTGCTCCATTTCAGTATCACTGAGTATGCCTTATTATTCAATTTTTATTTGATCATCTCCCGATAATCACTGCAGTGTTATAGAAGGCAGGTAGCTGGTATGAGTGTAGAAATAGGGGCAGGGGTCAGGTGGCAGGAAATCACACATCTTGTAAACAGAGAGGGTTGTGGGCAAAGAAAAAGAACCTCCAGACTGACAAGAAACCACACATTTGGGTGATAAGTGTCCTGGAAGCAGACAAAGAAAGGTGAGGAAAGGCAGGAATCTCCTAGTCCAATATAACCTTTTGCTCCTTGTGCTCTTATTACAATAAAATTAGCCTTGCAAATAAGAAGTTCCCACCATGCACTGAGGCCATGGCACTTCTGATCCAGGATAAATAAGGACAAAAATCCCGCCTCCCCTCAAGAAGATGGAGCTAGGATGAAAATCAGGGACTCTCCCCAACTCCTCCTTCCCCACTGAATATCCCATCCCTTCATTTGTATGCCCCTCATCACCAGCTTGCTGAAGAAACCCAGGGCTGCAGCTCCTCACCTGTCTGCCTCCTGTACCTCTGAGAATGTATTCTTGCTTAGATAAACTCTCACTTTACTTTCTTAACCTCCTTGCTTCATTTCTGAATTCTTTCGTGATGAAGAAAGAACTTTAAATTCACTGGGAACAATGGGACCCATAAGGCAAGAAATCACAGGGATCAATGCTTTATTTTTGTTTCCAAATGAACCAGCTCTCTGCCTGGCACTCAATATATAGTTCTTAAATGAAGTATACACAGAAGGATGCAATGTGTAAGGGCACCGTGAATCACTGGGATAGACTATTGTCTCCTCTCAAATACTGCTTAAGATAGAAGAGGCTCTGCATTTAAAAACAAGGTTGAAGGACTTCCCTGGTGATTCAATGGTTAAGAATCCACCTTGCAATACAGGGGATTTGGTTCAATCCCTATTCCAGGACCAAGATCCACATGCTGCAAAGCAACTAAGCCCGCATGCCTCAACTGGAAAGTTTGTGCGATGCAATGGAGGATCCTGACTGCCTGTCTGCTAACTCACTTCAGTCATCTCCAACTCTTTGTGACCCCATGGAGTGTAGCCTTCCAAGCTCCTCTGTCCATGGGATTCTCCAGGTAAGAATACTGGAGTGGGTTGCCATTTCCCTCTCCAGGGTATCTTTCTGCAGGGATTGAACCCACATCTCCTGCATTGCAGGCAGTTTCTTTACTGCAGAACCACCAGGGAAGCCTGAAAGATCTCGCATGACACAACCAATATTCTGGGTGCTGCAACTAAGACCCAGCACAGATAAATAAAATAAATTTAAAATTGCTTTTTTTAAAGGTGGAAAAGCATTTCATAACATTTTTCAAGTCCCACTCTCCTACCTGAATGGGAAAGACAGCTTATTCAGATGTGAACTTATCTCTGCATTCTTTCCCTTCTCTGATTAGTAGCTGTTTGAATCTGCTGTTTGCTACTCACGGGGAGGTCATGGAGGCTGAATGTAGCCTATTTCTTACAAATAAGAAATGGGGGAGGTCCTGCTCCATTTCAGTATCACTGAGTATGCCTTATTATTCAATTTTTATTTGATCATCTCCCGATAATCACTGCAGTGTTATAGAAGGCAGGTAGCTGGTATGAGTGTAGAAATAGGGGCAGGGGTCAGGTGGCAGGAAATCACACATCTTGTAAACAGAGAGGGTTGTGGGCAAAGAAAAAGAACCTCCAGACTGACAAGAAACCACACATTTGGGTGATAAGTGTCCTGGAAGCAGACAAAGAAAGGTGAGGAAAGGCAGGAATCTCCTAGTCCAATATAACCTTTTGCTCCTTGTGCTCTTATTACAATAAAATTAGCCTTGCAAATAAGAAGTTCCCACCATGCACTGAGGCCATGGCACTTCTGATCCAGGATAAATAAGGACAAAAATCCCGCCTCCCCTCAAGAAGATGGAGCTAGGATGAAAATCAGGGACTCTCCCCAACTCCTCCTTCCCCACTGAATATCCCATCCCTTCATTTGTATGCCCCTCATCACCAGCTTGCTGAAGAAACCCAGGGCTGCAGCTCCTCACCTGTCTGCCTCCTGTACCTCTGAGAATGTATTCTTGCTTAGATAAACTCTCACTTTACTTTCTTAACCTCCTTGCTTCATTTCTGAATTCTTTCGTGATGAAGAAAGAACTTTAAATTCACTGGGAACAATGGGACCCATAAGGCAAGAAATCACAGGGATCAATGCTTTATTTTTGTTTCCAAATGAACCAGCTCTCTGCCTGGCACTCAATATATAGTTCTTAAATGAAGTATACACAGAAGGATGCAATGTGTAAGGGCACCGTGAATCACTGGGATAGATATTGTCTCCTCTCAAATACTGCTTAAGATAGAAGAGGCTCTGCATTTAAAAACAAGGTTGAAGGACTTCCCTGGTGATTCAATGGTTAAGAATCCACCTTGCAATACAGGGGATTTGGTTCAATCCCTATTCCAGGACCAAGATCCACATGCTGCAAAGCAACTAAGCCCGCATGCCTCAACTGGAAAGTTTGTGCGATGCAATGGAGGATCCTGACTGCCTGTCTGCTAACTCACTTCAGTCATCTCCAACTCTTTGTGACCCCATGGAGTGTAGCCTTCCAAGCTCCTCTGTCCATGGGATTCTCCAGGTAAGAATACTGGAGTGGGTTGCCATTTCCCTCTCCAGGGTATCTTTCTGCAGGGATTGAACCCACATCTCCTGCATTGCAGGCAGTTTCTTTACTGCAGAACCACCAGGGAAGCCTGAAAGATCTCGCATGACACAACCAATATTCTGGGTGCTGCAACTAAGACCCAGCACAGATAAATAAAATAAATTTAAAATTGCTTTTTTTAAAGGTGGAAAAGCATTTCATAACATTTTTCAAGTCCCACTCTCCTACCTGAATGGGAAAGACAGCTTATTCAGATGTGATGTAGTGGAATCCTTTAGAATATTTAAATTGAGACCCAGAGGCAGAGAACTCCAGGTTCAGTGGTTAACCAGAGTTTGCACAGCAAGCAAATAAAATCCAGTTCCTTTGGAGTGATACCTGAAGAGCAAAAGAGACCAGTCTGCTTTGTCCTCACAATTACAGCTACAGTGAAAAATATTTTTTTTAACAAAAGAACTCCCATTGTGTTCAGGGTCACGAAGAAAGTGGCAATGTGCAGTCTTCAATCAGCGGTATTATTTGGGAACCCAAGGTCACAATCCCTTTGTTGTGAAAACAGTTGTTTCCATCACTGAACATAAAATCCCCTTCGTCCCCCGTCCCCTGTTACCTGGCGACTCCACAAGTCACCTTTGTCAGGCAGTAATGCTGCCAAGTAGATTTAATCAAGTGGAGACCAGGTACTAATTCAACCTTTATTCTGTCCATTTAAAGATACTTTGATAGCTGTCATCATACGTAGAGACTGTAAAGGGGAAAGACAGCCTTCTCAGCCTCCTGAACATTACATGAGAAAAGGTTTTGTGACATAGTTGGTGTTGTGTTTTTCTTCCTGGACTATTTCCAGATGTTCTGGGATGCAGAGTCCACCACCAAAGGCATTCATGGCTGATGATGAGGAGGGTTAGCTTTTTGAATGTTGGGAGGTGTTCTGGAAGAAAAATGAACAGAAGGAAGCAGGTATGAGATTTGAATTCAAGCAGTGAGCAGCATGAGGCTGAGTGCTGGCAGGGTGGCCTCACCTGCACAGACATGCATGTGGCAGTCTGGAATACCCAGAAGCCCAGAGGGGCAATGGGGTCAGGACATGGGCTCAGACTGGTGACACATGGACATCCAGCGGGTGACCAGGCTACCTGTCAGTCCCTGGAACTCAATTCTGACATCTGTGCAAAGATTGAAACTTGTCAGTAAATTGTTACCAAATGAATGCTTATACAGAAACATGTCAATAACGCATACCAGGGAATTAGAGAATTCAGCTGAATTTAGAATCTCTGTTTTTGAAAACTGCTGCAACATTGCAAACTAAATATTCACAAGCTTACATATAGATATTATGTTTAAAGATCATTACATTCAATGTGTGCTCAGCTGCTCAGTTGCGTCCAACTCTTTGCGACCCCATGGACTGTAGCCCTCCAGACTCTGTCCATGGGATTCTCCAGGCAAGAATATTGGAGTGGGTTGCCATTTCCTCCTGAAGAGGATCTTCCCAATCCAGAGATCAAACCCACATTTCCTGTACTGGCAGATGAATTCTTTACCACTGGACCACCTGCATTCAGTGGGAAAAATATACTTTCACATGATGCTTCTCATGAGCCAATTATTAGTGAGAGAGCATTTAAAATGATTTCTTTTAATGGAAGATATCCAATATCCAAGATATTAAAAATGCAATGTATTTTGAAATATAAACAAGTATGAAGCCACTTTTGGTTTCTTGTAAGGTCTCCATAAGTTACAGATGACTGAGGAAGCATTAAGATGCTTTTATGTAAATTAGCATTTAAAATTAAATTTAAACATATCAGATTGATTTGTATAAAGAGTTAAATATTTTTAGAAAAATTGGTTTGCAAGAATGATTACCTCATGATGTACTAAAACATATATCACAATAATTTACCAGAAATTTATGCCAAATTTGTCACAATCTACAAAATATTCTCTTTTCCCCTGCTATATTGAAATATAATTGACATATAAAATTGTGTAAGTTTCATGTGTAAACTACAATGATTTGATATGGATATGTATTGCAAAATGATGACCACATTAAGGTTAGTTAACACATCCATCATCTTGCATAACTACTCTTTTTTTTTATGTGGTAGAAACATTTACCATATTGCCTAGCAACTTTCAAAAATAAAAGACAGTACTGTTACCTATATTCACCATTCTTAATAGTTTCAATAACAATTACATCAACAGAGATATCCTTCTCTAAATTAGAAATGATCCAAAGTCTTCTGTATTTGCCAAGAGCCACTGAAAATGATATTGCTAAAAATATAAATTTTGATTATCTAATACATGAATTAGCAGAAAAGCAAGCCAGAAAAAAGTCTTACAGTCAATCAAGATATCACATTATAAAGTATTATCATGCATAGTGTAAAACTATGATACCAAACGTATCTTATTTCTAAAGAAAAAGGCTTTATATCTTAGTACCTTTGACTTTTCTTTCTGCTTTCTGTACAAGGCACTGTGTAGTTCCAAGACTGTGCACTGGTCCTCTCAAATCATGTAGCTGGCCCTAATATGTGTAGGTACAACAAAATTAACATCACAAATACATATATTCATTGTATGTTACAAGTGATACATCATGAAAAACTAGCAAAGTAAGCAGATTCTGGAATACAGCAGGGTGCAAATTTGATAGGATGTCAAATACTCCTCCTCATAGAAAACATGAGATTGTTGACTTATTTTATGCACATTCATATATTTATGAATATATGGGTACTGATGAAAACAAAAAGTAAGACATTGTCATATCACATGCAGTTGTGATAAAAGGTGAGTGTTATTGCCTGTCAATAACTGAAGTTTGACAGGTGGAAAATATTGACTAAAACATGGAGAAACACTGGATTTGGTTAAGACAATGATTGTTAACAGATGAAGAGAGCAAGGTACATGAAGAGAAGGAAAGTTTTGGTGACAGAGTAAAAAATCCTTAAGAATGAAGAGGTCAGAGCCTGCTAAGGGCTGACTGTATCATGCATAAGGTAAGCACTTTATTCTCATAATTGAATTTATCACACAAACAAACACACTCTTTTAAGGAGGAACGATTATTTCCTGATTTTACAAAGGAGAAAATGAATGGTAAAAGTGTCAGTTAGCCTAAAGTTATTGAGTTGATGAGTGGAAGATGGGGATTTGAACAAAGATAGATTCATCTGACTCCAAAGCCCTTGGTTTTAACAATAATTCTGTGCAGAAATACCAGCACATGCCACTCAACCCTTAACTCTGATCACCACAGCACACCTTCTTGGAAATGGAGACTCATCACAAATGTCAGATGGTGCTTGAACCTGGGTTTCCCAAATTCAACAAGAGGCTCTCTCTGCATGGAAGGAGCATTTCTAGCATAAGTGGATGGTGACTGTTGACCACCGAAAGAGACCCAAACCCTCTGAGAGAATCCCTCCCTCCACAGTGTCCTGTCTTATCCCTCAAATTGTTAGTGCATCCATCATTCTATTGCAGAATCCCTGACCTTGGGCCAAACTCAAAAGGACCAATCAGGGATAAAAAATAAAGAAGTTGGCAAAGTGTCCATCAACAAATAAATGGATAGGAAAGATGTGGCATATGTATCTGAATATATAGAAATACATATTCTATATATTCTATTGTGTGTATATCTATTGTGTGTGTATATATATTCTATTGTGTGTGTGTGTTAGAATACTATTCAGGCATAAAAAAGAATGAAATCATGCCCTTGTAACAACATGGATAGACCAGAAGGGCATTATGCTAATTGAAGTGTCAGACAGAGTATGACAAATGCCATATGATTTCACTTATGCGTGAAATCTCAAAACAAACAAGTTAATAAATAAGACAAAACTAGAGATACAGAGAGGCTTCCCAGGTAGCTCAGTGGGTAAAGAATCTGTCTGCAGTGCAAGAGACATGGGTTTAATTCTTGGGTTGGGAAGATCCCTTGGAAGACAGCATGGCAACCCACTCTGGTATTATTGCCTAGAGAATCCCATGGACAGAGGAGCCTGGTGGGCTACAGTCCATGGAGTCACAGAGAGTCAGAACAACGGAAGGGACTGAGCATGCATGAACACAAACAATGTTACTGATGAGGACAGTATTGCTCACAATAAATGAGCTAATTGCAGACCTAGCAGCAGCAGCAAGGATCGCTTGTCCTGAAGAGAGTAATGTGTTTGTGTTCATTGTGCTTGTCACTGGCCCAAGCCAGACAAGTGACAGAGTGGTGGCTGTGGGCACCATGCACCCCAGCCAGATTTCTGTCTCTCCATTCTGAGGGCATAAGAGCTCTGTTTGTGCTTTTGCTAAATAAGCATCCTCCATCCTTCTAAGCCCAGATTTACATACCTCAAAATTCAACAATGCAGCATCCATAAGCATTAGAAAGCTCAACAAACGTAGCCTTCAGGTTTTTGTTAAACTCAGCCACGTTTTGATAATGGTGCCTCCCATAAAGAATCGGGCATCTTACTTTAGCAGCATGTTTTCAAGTTTGTTCGCATCCATCCAGTCGCATCCAAGATGATTCTTAATATTCTTTGATGTCCCTTCTTTCTTTCTTTTTTTTCCAAGTCCATCTTCCCACCGCATCAGTAAACATCTAAACCTTCCGTCAAAGCCACTTAATTTCAGCAACTGGAAAGTCTCCCCTTATCAGCACAGAGGCTGCTTTCTTTGTGTGACCAGAGAGGGTCCCCCAGAAGCCACCTGCTCCTGCATTAATTACTATTCAGAGCAGCTCTTCATACACAAAGGCTTCAGTCCTTCCGAAGGTTTGCTTGTCATTGTGACTGGATTATCTTGGCATTAAACTGCTGTCCCCTCTGCCTGCCAGTCCTCCAAAGAGATTGTGCTTGAAACTCAAGAGATAAGCTAACAAGTGAGTATCTGTGAGTGTATAGAAGCTGCCTCCACCGAGGCTGCTGGGACACAGGAAAATTCCAGTGTGCTGCTTGTTCATTCAGAGAACAGTCCCAGGGCCCCTCCATGCCTCTAACCACCAGGAAACTGTGAAAGAGGCCAGGACTGAAGTTAAACCTTGGAGGTTATTTCACGCTGATGGTTTTTCTAATCTGGGACTGGGAGGGCTGGAGGAGACAAGAAAAAAGTGAAAGTCACTCAGTCGTATCTAACTCATTGTGACCCCATGGACTATAGCCCTCCAGGCTCCTCTGTCGATGGAATTCGTTAGGCAAGAATACTAGAGTGGGTTGCCATGCCCTCCTTCAGGGGATCTTCCTGACTCAGGGATTGAACCTGGGTCTCCTGCATTGCAGACAGATTCTTTACTGTGTGAGCCACCAGGGAGGACCAGGGGAGACAGGAGAGAGAAGTTGAAAACTAAACGCAGTTGCTGGTTCCAGGTAGGGAATGAGATTAGTCAGAAGTGAAATCTCAAGATCAAGAACAGACTCGGGTTCGATCCCTGGGTCAGGAAGATCCCCTTAAGTAAGAAACGTTAACTCATTATTCTTGCCTGAAAAATGCCATCGCCAGAGGAGCTTGGCAGGTTATCGTTCATGGAGCCTCAAAGAGTCAGACATGCACACATGCATAAGAGTGTAAGTGATTGTTTTATTGTTTCTTTTGACATTTTTAATGGTAAGCAGTAGCATGAATTATTTATTTTTTTAAAAAAGGCTGAAAGGATAAACATCCCACCTGAACCATCTCTATTAGCCTGTCTCCCTTTTCATCCACGCTCTTATGCCACCCATGTCAGATTTTCATCTTTAAGGCTATTGTCTATGGGCACAAAGAGTAGAAAAATATCCACGAGACTTCCTTGGTGGTCTAGTGCTTAGGACTCTATGCTTCCTCTGTAGGTGGTACAGGTTCGATTCCTGGTGGGAAAACTAAGATCCCATATGCCACGTGGTGAGGCTAAAAAAAAAACCCCAAAAACAAAAAACCTCAAAGCAGTAGGTTCCAATAACTGTGCCACAAACAGAAAGAAATGGGGAAAAAAAGAGAAACTTAAAAAAAATTAAAAGGTTTTCTTCAAAGCCTCTCAGAATATCTGATTTATTCTCTTAAGTGCCATGCCCACCTTAGCTGCAAAGGAAGCTAAGAAAATGAGGATCAGACAGGGGAGGGCATCTGGAGGGTGGTAATTAGCTGCCAGAGTTCACACTGACAGCTAGGGGGTCAGGATGGAAGAACACTGACTGTTGTTGGGACAGTTAGCAAATGTTGGCCACCGCTTTTGGCTTACCCTTGTCCAGAATCCCCTGGAAAACCAGGTCCCCGGGCTCTAATGTGGACTCAGTACTCCATTTTGTGTCTATATCCTTGTCCATATCCTTGTTCTTATCCTTGTCCATATCCTTGTTCTTATCCTTGTCCATATCCAGCATTTTGCTCTAATTCCACTCCCTCGGCATTGGTGGTGTAACTGAGCAGGACCTTATCAGACCTTCCCAGAAAAGATCCCAACCCATATCCTCTGCTGTAGACAGAAGACAGTTCATGTCTTTTATCTATAGAAAAACTTTAGGCAAAGAATAAATGTAATCAGAGAAGTGGGAAAATGCAGAAAGAAAGGAAAACAATCAAGCAAGACAAAAAAGTACTTTAGCCATTAAACAAAGTCAAAGACCTTTAATTCTTCCTCAAGGGCTATAGATAATTATTCTAAGCCATGTCCTTGGAGCGGTTTTGCAGATACTGAAACCTCCATCAAGAGGAAGAAGTTAACTGTCTGCTGCCCAGAAACATGTAGACCTCAGACCAGTTGGGACCAGAAAGTTGATGATGCTGGTTCCCACTTGCCTTCCCACCAACCAATCAGAAGAATGTCCATGAGCTGACCACGCCCTGCTCCTTGAGCACTATAAGACTCCTCACTAACCCCTCCAGGGTGGGACACAGTCTAGAAGGCATTGGCCTGCTGTGGCACCCTTTGCCTGGCAAAGCAATAAAGTTATTTCTTTCTATTTCATCCAAAACTCTGTCTCCAAGATTTAATCAGGCACAGGTGCACAGAGGCTGAAATTCAGCATCAGACACACCACTCAAAGCTGCATGCTTATGTCCATGGACTCCGTCAGGACAGCCATTGGCTGTGAGTCCAAGTTTATATTGTGCTAAGCTGTTTTTTATGAGCCAACAAAAGACCCTTCGGTGGACCTTTGGGTTTTAGACAAGATTTTTTTTCACACTGGCAACTCTCCCCTGAAGCCACTAATATTCTAAGCTAGTTCTTCAGGAAGTTTGTGGCTAAGGACCTCAAGAAAAAGAAGAAACATTATCACTCTTTGATTCATCAGCCAAAGCCATCTTCTGTCCCTGACTATCAAAATGGACCAATCACTGAAGTTCCACCAATACCCCTTGACATTGAATATGGTCCTTTCTTGTCTTCTCCTTCAGAAGCAAGCACAGCATTTCCAGACAGTGGGACAGAAAGTAACACAGGAAATGCTGACACCTCACTGTATCCCTAAGGATGCTTTGAACTCGTGGAGTCAACAGACAGCAAGTTCTGAACACAATGGAAGCGTCCTGGGAGTCTTCCCGGGAAGGGAAAAGGAAGGAGTAGGGAGAGGATAACATGGTTTATGTAAAGGGGGTTAATACTATGATGACAAATGGAAACCAGATTTTTGGTGGTGGGTACATTGCAGTGTATATAGATGTAAAAATATAATGTTGTACACCCAAAATGTATAAAATGTTATAAACTGATATTGTATTAGTTGCTCAGTCATGTCCAACTCTTTGTGAACCCATGGACTGTAGCCCACCAGGCTCCTCTGTCCATGGGATTCTCCAGGCAGGAGTATTGGAGTGGGTTGCCATTCCTTTCTCCAGGGGATCTTCCCGACCCAGGGATTGAATTCAGGTCTCCACTGTCTGAGCCATCCTCAGTAGGTAAAAAAAAAAAGTCTGCATTTCATTGGATTCTAGGAAGGAGGACAGGAGAGAGAGGAGGAGTGAGGCCAGAGGGACTTTGATCACGGCTGGTCCAGTCACCCTGGCGCCCAGCTCTGCTGCCCACAGCACTGTTGGAAATGCTAAGTGGTGTTTGTTTTCTAATCCCCATGTCCCTTCATCTCACCTCACCTGGCCCTGCTGTCCACCCAGGAACTGACTACATGCTGTTTTATGCCCCAGGATGGAATGTTACAGCAGAGCAAAAGGAATCTCTTTGATTGTGAAGATTTTAAAGAGGAATGGGGAATCGGCAGGGCACAAGAGCAATGCTTACTGAGAGACGAGTTTCCTGCCTCCAAGGATAGCAAAGGATTTTTTCCACTCGGGGTGGAGGTAGAGGGGAGGTTGGGAAGTGGAGTGAATGTGCTGGGAGATGCTTATGGATGTGCAGCCTAAGGACCACATTGAGAAGGCCCTTGCTTGATTATGAGGTCAGAGAGGGCTCTTCAGCAGGAGGGTTGGAGGGGTCTCTGGGGACTCCTCCTCACTTGTGAGTCCCAGACTTCTGAAACATCACAGATTGCCCACCACCGGAGCCTAAATTGATGGATTGATTGATACTGACTGATATTTGCTAATTCCAATTCACCTTTACTTTAAAAATAATATTTATTTATTTCCTGGTTTATTTGGCTGCACCAGGTCTTACTTGCAGCATGTGGGATCTTCATTACGTCACAGGAGCTCTTTTGTTTCAGGGCGCAGGCTTTCTAGTTGTGATACGTGGGCTTAACTGTTCTGAGGCTTGTGGGATCTTAATTCCCCAGCTGGGGATCGAATCTGGATCCCCTGGATTGCAAGGTAAATTCTTAACCGCTGGACCACCAGGGAAGTCCCTCCAATTCACCTTTTCTAAATTTTCCCTAAGTGTCAGAGATCATCGCTGAATTCCTTACCATTAATGCACATGATGGTATATAATCCAGCCATTGAAAAAAGAAACACAAGTAAAAAAATAATAAATGTTCCCAGATGCCAAAAAAAGGGGATGAAATAGCTTTATTATTGAATAAGCACTAAACCAGGTTGTAATGTGCTTCACAGGGAATTAACTAGAGACACTGCAGAGCCAAAAAGAATCCTCTTTTCTTTCAGTATTTTCTTTCGGTTCAGTTCAGTTCAGTTGCTCAGTTGTGTTCAACTCTTTGCGACCCCATGGACTGCAGCACACCAGGCCTCCCTGTCCATCATCAACTCCTGGAGTTTATTCAAACTGATGTTCATTGAGTCAGTGATGCCATCCAACCATCTCATCCTCTGTCATCCCCTTCTTCTCCTGCCTTCAATCTTTCCCAGCATCAGGGTCTTTTCCAATGAGTCAGCTCTTCACATCAGGTGGCCAGAGTATTAGAGTTTCAGCTTCAGCATCAGTACTTCCAATGAATATTCAGGACTAATTTCCTTTAAGATGGACTTGTTTGATCTCTTTGCAGTCCAAGGGACTCTCAAGAGTCTTCTCAGACACCACAGTTCTAAAGCATCAATTCTTCAGCACTCAGCTTTTTTTATAGTCCAACTCTCACATCCATACATGACTGCTGGAAAAACCATAGCCTTGACTAGATGGACCTTTGTTGGTAAAGCAATGTCTCTGGTTTTTAATATGCTGCTAGGTTGATCATAGCTTTCCTCCAAGGAGCAAGCGTCTTTTACTCTCATGGCTGTAGTCACCATCTGCAGAGATTTTGGAGCCCCCCAGAATAAAGTTTCTCACTGTTTCCATGTTTCCCCTTCTAATTGCCATCTAAACACTATGATGGGACTGGATGCCATGATCTTAGTTTTCTGACTGTTGAGTTTTAAGCCAGATTTTTCACTCTCCTCTTTCACTTTCATCAAGAGGCTCTTTAGTTCTTCTTTGCTTTCTGCCATAAGGGTGGTGTCATCTGCATATCTGAGGTTATTGATATTTCTCCTGGCAATCTTGATTCCAGCTTGTGCTTCATCCAGCCCAGCATTTTGCATGATGTACTCTGCATATAAATGAACACGGTGACAATATACAGCCTTGATGTACTCCTTTCCCAATTTGGAAAGCCATGATCTTAGTTTTCTGACTGTTGAGTTTTAAGCCAGATTTTTCACTCTCCTCTTTCACTTTCATCAAGAGGCTCTTTAGTTCTTCTTTGCTTTCTGCCATAAGGGTGGTGTCATCTGCATATCTGAGGTTATTGATATTTCTCCTGGCAATCTTGATTCCAGCTTGTGCTTCATCCAGCCCAGCATTTTGCATGATGTACTCTGCATATAAATGAACACGGTGACAATATACAGCCTTGATGTACTCCTTTCCCATTTGGAACCAGTCCATTGTTCCATGCCCAGTTCTAACTGTTACTTCTTGACCTGCATGCAGATTTCCCAGGATGGGGGTAAGATGGTTTGGTATTCCCATATATTGGGAAGATTCTATTTGTAAATCCTTGCCCTGTTGATTGGAGACATATGTGCATCAGTAAAAAGATGGAGAAGCAGATCTTCTAAATAAGCCTCTTGCTGGCTTTGCCTCCTCAGGATGTCTTTCCTGGAGCCACCTCTTTGGAATGTGTTGACTGAAGAAAACACACACAACCTAAATGCTGAGAGTTATGTTTTATTCAGTAGACATTCTGAGGACATCAAGGCTGGGTCACAGCATCTCAGAAAATGCAGAGAAGCTGTTCTAAAGAGGGACGAGGAGGAACCAGGATATAGAGGGGTTTTAGCAACAGAAAACCAGATAGTTGGAACATCAAAAGATTACCGTCAATCAAAGAAACTCAGACATATCAAGTGAATGATTTTAGTGCTTTTCTATGTATGGGAAGAGGCAAGAGTCTGGGCTCATTGAAACCATTCCTTCCATATGTACCCCAGCTATGTGGGGCCAGCATCCTGTCCTTTCTCCTCCTGCTGATATCACCATTGGGGGTGGATGCTGCAACTGACTGCGAGATAGTGGGCGTCCTGTTTCTATCCTGAGTTCCCTCAGGGCTCACCGTCAGAGAAGCTAGAATGTGATGGTGTGAGGTCTGCAATAACCTTTATTTACTAATGTTGCTGTTTTTCAGTCACTCAGTCATGTCTGATTCTTCGTGAGCCCATGGACAGCAGGATGCCAGGCTTCCCTGTCCATCACCATCTCCCAGAGTTTGCTTAAACTCATGTCCATTGAGTCAGTGATGCCATCCAACCATCTCATCCTGTCATCCCCTTCTCCTCCTGCCTTCAATCTATCCCAGCATCCGAGTCTTTTCCAATGAGTCAGTTCTTTGCATCAGGTGGCCAAAGTATTGGCGTTTCAGTTTTGGCATCAGTCCTTCAGTGGTAGGCAATATTTTCATTCACAAATAAAAACCCCTAGGAGGTGGTCATCCTGTTACCCTGTATCTGTGAGAATTTAAAGATACTTGGCTCCCAGAGGTAACTGCTTACTTCCTGCAAAGATACAAGGGGTTTTACATTTCCTCTGGATAAAGACAACAGGCATGTTATGTGATGGATTGTATCTGCCTCGCTGTCTGAACCAAGCAATTCTTTCTGTCTTGGCCATGTTTTAGCCAATCCCGTGTGATGCACATCACATTCTGGTTTAGTGCTTATTCAATAATAAAACTATTTCATTCCCTTCTATATTCTGTCCAGAGGTTTTCTTGGATGGGCCGGAGATTTTTTGGATTATTTCTCCCACAATGATCAATAAACTTCTACTGAATGAATGCTTGACTGTCAAAAATGGTTCTCATGCTTCTCAATCAGCAGAAGCTAGAAGCACAAACCACCTGGAGAATATACTGGGATTTGCCAAAAGCTGCTTCCATCAAACCTGACTCATCGAACGAGCAGAGTGCCACCGATCAATTTTCCAAATGACCATTTGTCTGTGCCTTTTAACCTTTGAATCTTAGCTGGACAGTTTCAAAGCAGCATTTTTTAAAAATAATTTTCATTTATTTATTTATTTTTGGCTGTGTTGGGTCTTTGTTGCTGTGTGGGCTTTTCACTAATTTAGCAACTGGGGGCTACTCTCTAGTTGTGGCACATGAGCTTCTCATTGCAGTTGCTTCTTTTGTTGAAGAGCACAAGATCTAGGCACCCGGGTTTCCGTAGTTGCGACTTCTGGGCTCTAGAACACAGGCTCAGTAGTTGTGGAGCAAGGGGTCAGTTACTCCATGGTATGTGGGATCTCTTCCCAGAACAGGGATCAAACCAATGTCTCCTGAATTGGCGGTTGGATTCTTTACCACTGAGCCACCACCAGTCCTCAAGGCAGCATTTTAAGAATAGTCTCACTGGCTTCTGCCTTTGTTCACCACTCGGCAGGTGTGTTTCCAAATAAGAAGGATCTGTATGAATATTTGTTCTTTTTACAATTAATGAATTAATTAGACTTAGTCGTGGCACGCGGGCACTTAGTTGCAGCATGTGGGATCTGGTTCCCTAATCGGGGATGGAATATGGGCCCCCTGCATTGGGAGTGCAGAGTTTTAGCCCGTGGACCACCAGGGGTCCTTGAACACATATGTTCTAACCTGCCTCCTGGTCTCCACCTGCATCTTCAGCAACTTGGGCAGAAGATGGTGAAACTTTACCATTATGCTTTTAGGAGTACAAAAGTGGGAGAATCAACTATCAATACGTTGAAATGACAGAAAGAAGCATGAAAACCCAGAACCAGCCATCAGCACACAGGATTACAGCAGTATATATTAGAGGGAGTCCTGGATCAGGTGATGTAGAGGGCAGGGCCCCCATCCTATCCATGGGGAGCATGCTGTGTGTGGAGAAATACCCCCATCTACATGCTCCTCAGATTTGGGGGAAGAGCATTGCTTTAATTTTGTTTCTTTAACACAGCAACTTCTAATCCATCCTGAGTGAATCACACACATGCCCACACTTTATAAAAGAGGGGTCGGGGCCACTTAATCCTTTCAACCAGTTACGTTTCCAGGTGACATAGCTCATGGACAGATTTTTCACTTATCTGTTGATTCACTGAAAAGTTAATTTACCAACACTATCATACAAGATCATTCCAAACGACAGCGAAGTAACAGTAAACAAATAAGCCGATGACAATTCTAATTAATTGATAAAGTCATTTCAACATGAATGAGCCTGGATTCCTGTCACCATGTTTGCAGATTCCCATTAGTAATGTATTTTGCCCAAATCTGGTCTTTCATTCTTAAGGGGAAAAAAGTATAAAAATAAAGCTGCGTAGAACTAGGATTCTTTTGAGTATGTTTTACATTGAGCATCAACTCAGCTTCAAATTCTGTTAGGAAATAAATTCAGAAATAAAACACAGCATCTAATGCACCTTCCTGGTTTTGTTTTGGATGAGATGTCTCCCATAAAAGCTTAATCTATGATTAAGAAATTGCATTGCAAATAAATTACCAGTGTGTGTGTTTTAATGTAGGTGTTTTGTGCTTAGTGCAGAATGAAAAAAAAATCCAACGTTAACATCATCTTAAGTTTTTTGTGTCCACATAAAATGGGCACTGATGTCTTTAATTTAGCTTTGCAAAATGCTAATTTAAGAACAAAAGTCTAGGATCTGATTATTTAAAGGAACTGGTGAATTCTAGGTAAAACCTGACTATTCCCTCTCAGAGGAGCAGTGGTTTTTCTGTTAGGTTTTCTCTTTTTTTTTGGGGGGGGGATGTTCTTCAGAATTTTCATTTTTGTTCATTTTTTTAGCCAAAGGGGAAAAAATCCACTCAGGTGAAAGCAGACATTGATGGCAAAATTCAATCAAGTGTTTCACAGGCACAATGAAGCAGGGAGTGGGTGTGTGGCTGGTGGGGAAGAGTATTCAGGTCTAAAAATGTTCAAAGAAAAATTAATAACAAAAGCTAGATTTTCCCAACAGGAAATGTGCAACCTGAGTGTTTTTGCATATTCTTTTTGGGATAGGACTGTATTAAAAAAATCTATGCATGCCTATTGGTGACCTCGGACTTCATCACAGACAGAGCCATTTATAAAGGACTTTACATTTAAACTCAAGGACTTCATGCACTCAATCAAGGAGGCCCACCCAGAGCATTTCAAGATGCTCATAAAATGTTCAGCTATTGTTTTATAACCAGACTGTAGCTACATAAATTAATATTTATAGATAAATCTATAAATATACTGTAGATAGCACAGTAATCTTGCATGATATTTAGCATGTATGTGTGTTAAAAAAAAACTTGAGGGAATTCCCTGGTGGTCCAGTGGTTAGGTCTCCAGGATCCCACTGCAAGGGTCACAGGTTCAAACCTTGGTAGGGGAACTAAGATCCGACAAACTGCAACATACGCTCCCCAATGAACAAAACAGTACAATACAAAACACAACAAAAATTTAGGTGAATTCTCATCTCTGTTGGCCATGGAATATGTAAAAGTTACAGAACTTCAGTTCAGTTCAGTCGCTCAGTCGTGTTTGACTCTTTGCGACCCCATGAATTGCAGCACGCCAGGCCTCCCTGTCCATCACCAACTCCCAGAGTTTACTCAGACTCACGTGCATCAAGTCAGTGATGCCATCCAGCCATCTCATCCTCGGTTGTCCCCTTCTCCTCCTGCCCCCAATCCCTCCCAGCATCAGAGTCTTTTCCAGCGAGTCAACTCTTTGCATGAGGTGGCCAAAGTACTGGAGCTTTAGCTTTAGCATTAGCATCATTCCTTCCAAAGAAATCCCAGGGCCGATCTCCTTCTGAATGGACTGGTTGGATCTCCTTGCAGTCCAAGGGACTCTCAAGAGTCTTCTCCAATACCACAGTTCAAAAGCATCAATTCTTCAGCACTCAGCCTTCTTCACGGTCCAACTCTCACATCCATACATGACCACAGGAAAAACCATAGCCTTGACTAGACGGACCTTAGTCGGCAAAGTAGTATCTCTGCTTTTGAATAACGTTAAGCAAATCAGTAGCATTTAGCCAGCAAACATTGTTACAGACCATCAGTGTCTTAAAGCATCTCTAAAAGCATCACTGACTTCCACTGTGGTCACATTTCTGCCAATTTGAAGAATCAAGCACTTCTATGACCTTCTTCTGTCACATTCGCAGCAGATCGGGGAGTGCCCTGGTCCCACAACGTCTGTCCTGACTTTATTTACCCAGTGTCTCCTATTTCCTGCAGGGAGCAGTTGCTGCCTTTGTTACAAGGGGACCTATTCCCCATTCCCCCATGCTCCTGTGTGCTTGCCTTCCTGCTAAGTGGCTTTAGTCCTGTGGGACTCTTTGCGACCCTATGACTGTAGCCTGCCAGGCTCCTCTGTCTATGGGATTCTCCAGGCAAGAATACTGGAGTGTGTTGTCGTGCCCTCCTCCAAGGGATCTTCCCAACACAGGGATCAAACCAGCCTCTCTTACATCTCCTGTATTGGCAGGCAGGTCCTTTACCACTGGGGCCACTTGGGAGCCCCCAGGCCCCTAATCTCACCTTTACTGTTTGCTGCAGACATTGTGGTCAGAGCAGGTCATTAATGATCGTCTATTGACAAGATGCAGCCAATACCCACGTTTTGTTTGACACACACCTCACCACTGTTTTTAATGGGAGACTTCACATTAAAGATGGACTTTTGTGTGTAAATTAAAAAAAAAATTGAATAAGCAGAAGTATACAATAAGCAAGGCTAGTGACATACTCTTTGAGTCCATGACCCTTTCACCTGCCATAGAAATACGGTTGAGAATATGTAGTGTAGTTTAATACATTCTTTTTTCTTTTACTTAAAATTTTTAAAAATTGTATTCAAGTATAGTTGATTTGGTCTTCCCAGGCACCCCAGTGGTAAAGAATCCTCCTGACACTGCAGGAAACCAAGAGATGTAAGTTGGATGCCTGGGTCAGCAAGATCCCCTAGAGGAGGAAATGGCAACCGACTCCAGTATTCTTGGCTGGGAAATCCAATAGAGGAGCCTGGAGGGCTACAGTCCATGGGATCACAAAGATTTGGACACGACTGAAGCAATTGAGCACCTATATAAAAATATATTTGTTTATGTTCTTTTTCATATTCTTTTCCATTATGGTTTATCACAGAATGTTGATGCAGTTTCCTGTGCTATATAGGAGGACCCTGCTGCTCATCTATCCTATATATAATAATTTGCTCCTGCTAATCCCAAGTTTCCATTCCTTCCCTCCCCTCCCTCTCTCCTCTTTGGCAACAAGAAGTCTGTTCCCTATATCTTTTTGCTTTAAAATACATAAGGTACATAAGCAAAGGTACAGGGAGGCCTGGATCCCTCTGGCTCATTTTCCCAGTGGTCACATCTCTAACTCCAGTGCTCAGCCAGCCAGCATTGCAACCCTCTGTGTGGTCAGTTCACTCACTTTGTCCCTCCCACATGGAGAGTCACCTAGGCAGCGCTGCAACCAGAATGGGAACTATGCCATCATCACAAATGATGCCTTTCATCAACCCCTTGACAGCACACCTGCCCTCCAGCTCCCCATCATCTCCAACCTTTGGCAGCCACTAATCTGTCCCTATCTCTAAACATTTGTTATTTCAAGAATGTCATCTAGGCATGATATGTTTAACGTGATGAAAGAGAAGAACTTACTACCAAGAATACTCTACCCAGAAAGACTCTTGTTCAGATTTGACAGAGAAATCAAAAGTTTTCCAGACAAACAAAAGGTAAGAGAATTCAGCACCACCGAAGAATTTTCAGCAAAGGCTGAAGAAACTTCTCCAAGCAGGAAACACAAGACAAGGAAAAGACCTACAGAAAATAAACCCCAAACAATTAAGGAAATGGTAATAAGATATGCATATCTGTAATTACCCTAAATGTAAATGGATTACGTGCATGAACCAAAAGACATAGACAAGCTGGATGGATGAAAACATGTGCATGTATGTACTTCCACTTACCACATCACTCAACCTCCCAGATTGTATGTAATTATCTTATACTGTTAGGTTAATCGTGTTTCCATTATGGCTTGCAATTATAATGATCTTTTGTTTTTTGTCTAGCTATTGACTGTGAAAACTGATAAACGTCTTCCACTATTGCTAAAAGAAAAAAAAAAAAAAAGAATGTCATCAAAATGAATCACTTATGCTGTGACCTTTCAACCTTCTCTATTTTTACATATAATATTTTTGAAATCCACCCAAGCTGTATGAATAATTCAGTTCTGTTTAAGACATAGAGAATAGGCTTATGGACATGAGGAGAGGGTGAGATGTATGGAGAGAGAGTAACATGGAAACTTGCATTACCATATGTAATATAGATAGCCAATGGGAATTTGCTGTATGGCTCAGGAAACTCAAACAGGGGCTCTGTATAAACCTAGTGGGGTGGGATGGGGAGGGAGATGGGAGGGAGTTTCAAAAGGGAGGGGATATGTGTATACCTATGCAGAAAACAGCAAAATTCTGTAAAGCAATTATCCTTCTATAAAAAATAAATTAATATAAAAAGATAATCCAGTTCTGTTATTGCTGAATAATATTCCATGGAGATTCCCATAGTTTGTTTAAACATTCAACTGGTGAAGGACATCTGGATTGTTTGCAATTTTGGCTTTTAGAGATAAGGCTGCCATGGATGACTGTGTAAAGGCTTATTGTGTGGATCAATATGGCTTTAGTCAATAGTTTTCTCCAGTTCCATGCTGGATACGGATGTAATCTTGTTTCTGATGATAACTGTGATGCATGCACAAATAGGAGACAACTGGGGGAATTCGTTGACTGCAGGCTACTGTTTTTGAAGAAAAAATTTTGATTGGTTATTGATCATTTTATGACCCTTGAGAACTATAGTAGGCTGGCCAATGTCCCTCCAAAGATGTCTACATCTTATTCTCAGGAACCCAGAAATATTTTCACTTACATGGAAGAAGGGACTTTGCAGCTGCAGTTCAACTAAGGACCTTGAAATCTTTTTTTTTGTTTTAACTTGTGACTCCTCCCTGTTTTTTGGCCCCACTGTGTGGCTTGTGAAATCTTAGTTCCTAATCAGTGATTGAACTTGTGTCCCCCGCAGTGGAAGTGTGGGGTCCTAACCACTGGACCCCCACTGAACTCCCCTAACTTGTGACCCATTTTTATTAGAAGCTTTTTCACATTGCATTTCTCCACTGATTTGGAGGTACCATAATGAGTCAGATAAATGCACACACACACATATATGAAGTTTGAATTTCTTATTATTTTAATGATTCAGTTAATTTATATTATAACTCCTTTTAGAATGTTCTCACATTTTTGGAAGTATTCTCTTGTGTGTAGTTTAATTAACTCTTGCTCACGAAGGATTGGTCCCTGATGTGTGGTAAGAGTGGTAAGAACACTTCTTTTTTTCTTACTGTACAAACACTTAATATGAAATCTACCCTCTTAAAATTTTAAGTGCACAGTGTAGAATTAACTATAGGTGCAATGTTGTACAACAGATCTCTATAATCTATCCACTTTTCATTATGGATGGTGTATACCTGTTGAACACCAACTTTCGCAAATCTCAGCCCGAGTTCAATTGCAAATGGCCTCATTTGGAGAAATGTCAGTCCTCTTAGAAATAACCAAGAGGCAGAGGATTTGAATAGATAAGAAACACAACTCTGTAACATGGAAACTTACATTTCCATATATAAAAATAGATAGCCAATGGGTATTTGCTATATGACTCATGGAACTCAAACCTGGGCTCTGTAACAACCTAGAGAGGTGGGATGGAGGGAGGTGGGAGGGAGGTTCAAGAGGGAGGGGACATATATATACCTATGGCTGATTCATTGATATTTGGCAGAAACCAACACAATTCTGTAAAGCAACTATCCTTCAGTTGAATAAGAAAGAAAGAAAGAAAGAAAGAAAGAAAGAAAGAAAGAAACAGAGCTCTTCAGATGCTAGAATTAACACGCAGGCGCCAAGTTGGCACACAAGGTCATTTTTTGGCATTGGGAGTTGTCAGTGGCTGTGTCTGGCATTGAACTATGACTTTCTCATCCTCCCACAATGACCCCATTTTCAGCTGGCTGCTGTACCCAGAGGGTGGTCAAGAAGACCCTCCAGTAGCTTTCTAAGTCTCATCGACTTGGACTGGCTCCAGATAATAGGGGTCATTTACTTGGTCTGACTCTGGATAATAGGGGTCACTGATCATTTCCTGCAAATGTCAGACAGGCAGCATGGGCCCAGGGCTCCGGGGCTGTGATGGAGACCTTTATAACAGAGGAAAGAGCTCAGTGGCACAGAACAGCAAGAGAAACAGCTAACGTTTCCTGAAGCTTGAATAAGCTGGCCACTCCCGAAATCTCTTTCAGTGTTTTCCACGTACACAAAAACCTGCCATGATGTTGTAAAAATTCAGACTGACCGACGGTGAGCAGACAGCTGGAGCCAATCCCAAATCAAGTTAGCTCTGAATTCGTTTCATGCTGAGCCTGTTAACATAGGGTGTTAATACATTTTGACTCATTCAAACCTGCCCAGCCTTCCCAGGAGGTGGGTGATTTTATTACTCCTGCTTTGTACAGAGGAAACAGGCACAGAATGGTTAATGATTTGTAGAGGGTTGCACAGCTCGGGAGCCAGGCAGCAGGATTGAATTCAAACAATCTCTGTTACTGTGCTGTCTCATGTGTGCCGCAGCGCATATGAAAAAAATGTGAAAGTGTAAGTTGCTCAGTAATGTCCAGTTCTTTTCGACCCCATGGACTACAGCCCAACAGGCTCCTCTGTCCATGGGGATTCTCCGGGCAAGAATACTGGTGTGGGTAGCCATTCCTTTCTCCAGGGGATCTTCCCAACCCAGGGATTGAACCTGAGTCTCCTGCATTGCAGGCAGATTCTTTACTGGCTAAGCCACCAGGGGAGCCCAGAATGCTGTCTCCACAGCATTGTGTGGACAGGCAAGCACAGCCTCTACAGATGAACTGTGATGGTTATAGACCCATAGCCTGATGCTAGTACCGACATTTCCAGTACCGTCTACTCCAAAGTACCAACCTCTGGAAACATTTCTTTTTTTAAATTGAGGCTGGGATTTTCTGGCATTGTTGACTTAAAAAATATCAACAACCTAAAAGCTGAGAGTCAGACACACTGAGCGACTAAACTGAACTGAAAAGTTGACAATTGTGTTTTATTCAGTGGGCATTTTTAGGACTGCAAGCCCTGAAGACGGCAACTCAAGTGACTCTGAGAAAACTGCTCTGGGGAGATGAGGGGAGGAGCCAGGTTGTATAGAAGTTTCCCAACAAAGCACAGCTAGTCTGAACATCAAAAATCATTGTGAAAGAAGGAAAACCGGTATCCCAAGTTAAGGAATTTAGTGCTTTTCCAGTTGCAAGAGTCTGGGCCCACTGAAATCATTCTTTCATATGTATCTCGGCTATGTGGGTCCAGTATCCTGTGCTTTTCACATCCTGAGCTCTCTTGGGGCTCACCATAGGAATTGGCTGTAAAATAATGGCTGCTAGATTGCAGGCATTCTTCCGTATTTTTCTCCTTCCTGAGCGCCCCGAGGGCTCATCAGCTCACAGTGGAGGACTGGATCGCTAATGACGGACATCTTTGTTTATTGATATGGCAGGAAATATTCTATTTCTCAGCATCTCAGCCCCCAACATTCCTGATTCTTTGGAGTCTGACACCCAAAGCAAAGATTAGATAAAGGATCCAAAGGCATTTAGATAGGCACCAAGGACCCTGAGACTTTCTACTTTCCTCTAGTTTCAAGTTGATTACATTTCCTTCATCAGGAGATTTTCCAGTGTTGGAATTATTTTGAAGGTGCTCATCTTTCCATTTCGATGGGGAGTTATCCATGGAAGAGTTTCTGGTCTTGGGGAGGGCTGATGGAGGAGTCCTTCAAAAGACACTGAGGAGTGAGCTGGAAGGATTCAACGAGATGAGGCAGGGCTTACACTGGATTTACCCATAAAATAGTCAGGACTCATCTTTGGTCCACTGCTGAGAGCCATTTCCACTCAGAAGGGTCACTGTGTGAGCTTCTGTGGAGTCTGGAAAACATACGGCTGTCCTCCTGACCTGACTCTGAGTGGTCACAGCAGAGGGCTGCAGCAGACAGCTGTGCAGGTTGGTCACTGCCCACGGGTGCTCAGCTCAAGGGATGAGAGGAACCTAAATGCTACTTGTGCTAGAGTAGTCAAAAGGCTTAGGCTTGAGCTGAGTCCATTCTTTAGAGGAGCTTTACCAATCTGCCGCAAAGCACGGTTGTCCCCAGGTTAAGTAATTTTGGGTCCATAAGCTCCCAGAGACAGTATCTTTTAAATTCAAACAAAGGTCCCATATGGCCTGGTGGTAGCCTCTGCTCAGAACTAGTAGACTCCAAGGACCTGATGACCTGTTACTGAGACAGCAGCTGCTAAAACTGAGCAGGACCCTGTGGGGCTCCTGGGCACAAAAGCTTTTCTGTGTCCCCCTTTCTCATTTGTAGAAAATAGGCCTCATTCAGACTCCATGACCTTCTCTGAGTTCCAAAGGGTAGGTTCAAATATTTGCTAATCAGAGGACAGGGGGGATGCAGACACAAGGGAGGAGCAGTCAAGAGAACTATAGTGCAACCTAGGAGCAGGGTCCTGGTGCCTCCTCAAGGGATAAAATATCAGTACCTTTGAGCTGTTTTGCAGATATTGAAACCCCCACCAGGTAGAAGAAGTTATGCCGCCCACAAGCACAGAGAACCCAGATCAGTTGAAACCAGAAAGCTGATGATGCAGGCTCCCATTTACCTCACCACCAACCAATCAGAAGAATGTCCACGAACTGCCCATGCCCTCTTTGAACCATTGCCATAAGACTTCTCACTATCCCCTCCAGGGGTGGACACACAGTTTTGAGGGCACCAGCTTGCTGTGGCCTCCTTTGCCTGACAAAGCAATAAAGCTATTCTTGTCTACTTCACCCAAAACTCTGTCCCTGAGATTCAACTCAGTACCCATGTACAGAGGCTGAATTTCTGCTACACTACCTCTAAGATATGCAGGGGGGGAGAGCCTTGTGGATTCACACGAGGTCAACCTTGAAGTTGACTGAGAGACATTGTGTAACTCAGGGTGAGGGATCCCCAGTAATAGCTGATTGTAAATATTCCACAAATCCAGCATAATGGGCTCTTTTATACTTGTATGTTCGGTCGTGTTTGATTCTTGGTGATCCCATGGACTGTGACCTGCCAGGTTCCTCTGTCCATGGGATTTTCCAGGCAAGAATACTGGAGTGGGTTACCATTTACTTCTCTAGGGGATCTTCCCAACCCAGGGATCGAACTCATGTTCCTAGTATCTCCTCCATTGGCAGGTGGATTCTTTACCACTGAGCCACCTGGGAAGCCCATAATGGGCTCTTAGTGTTGGATTTAAGTCAATTTGGGAAAAATTAACAATTATAATCTTTCACTCATAATAAATGTATGGCTTGAAATTCACACCCACTACTCTGAGAAGAAGATAAAATCTGTCTCTTATGAGTTGGTAACAAATGAAACTTGCAAACAAGAAAAAGTCAGAAGGTCGGCATTTAAAAGACTCAGAGCTGTGCTGTCCAACACAGCAGAACACAAGATGGTTTGAATGAACGTGCTAGTAAGATGTATAAAATATGCACAGGATTTCCAAAACTTGGATGAAAAAAATCTAAAATATCTCATTAGTAACTTGTGCATTGATGATACTCTGAAATCATATTTTGGATCTCTGGAGAAATAAAAAATATTGTTAACATTAGGTTGATCTGTTTCTTTTTACTGGTTTTATATGTAGCCACATTTAATGTGGAATGATTACAATTTCATAGGTGGCTAGTACTAGATCTCTTCTGGACAGGGATGAATTAGAGAATTAAAGAAAACATGGGACTTCCCTGGTGGTCCAGTGGCTAAGACTCTGCACTCCTAATTCAGGGGGCCCAGGTCCACTCCCTGGTAAGGGAACTGGATCATACATGCTGCAGCTAAGAGCTCACATGCTACCACTAAAGAGCCTGCCTGCTGCCACTAAATAGCCTGCCTGCTGCCACTAAAGAGCCTGCCTGCTGCCACAAAAAATCAAAGACCCCTCGTGCCAGAACTGAAACTTGGTGTGGCCAAAATAAATAAATAAATATTTTTAAAAAGAAACAGGCTTTAGGGGCCAGAGGGGAAGGAATAGGAAATTTTCCGGAGGCCTTTTGAACGAATGCACTTTGAGAAAATCCTAGGAATGTGGTCAGGTGGAGGGCTGGATCCATCCTTTGATTGATGGATCCTGCATTTGTTTAGGTTCAGGCTCACATTCCAGGCACATTCCATGTCCTCCCAGGTGACAGACAGAGACCTGCCTCTACCTCAGGGAAGATGTTATTGGGACATAGTGATAGATAAGTGAGCTCTGGACTTGGGGTGTCTTCTTCAGCCTCGAAGGGTGGCTCCCATTCTTTGGTTCATGGCCCCCTCTACTCATCTGCAAAGGCAGTAATGTCACATCCTTGTGCCTTTCTTCCATAGTTATGTCTCCCCTGACTTCTCCTTCCTCTGAAGGACAACTGTGGACCCTTTTGGGCTGCCCCAGGATCATCTCCCTCGGGCAAAGTCAGCTGATTCCCAACCTTAATCCCTCTTGGAACGTTAATGCTCCTCGCCACTTAACCCGACACACGCACAGGTTTCAAGGAATAGTACATGGGCATGGACAACTGAGTCCAGGAGTGGAGAGCATCAGTCTACCTACCATAGCCTCTGCCAGGAATTAAGGCAATATTTCTTCTACCAGCTTGAATCTTTTGTCTCAACTTGTTCAGAAGTCAGATTAAAGAGAAAAGGGCCACTTGAACATCTTGGAGGCGCCAACAAAGATGAATCATGGCAGCCACACTCTGATGGATCTGTGGATGTAAAAAATGCACAATATGAGAGTTTTGAGTTAAGTTTTATTGGGGACAAAATGAGGACTATAGCCCAGGAGACAGCATCTCAGATAGCCTTGAGAAACTGCTCTGGGGAAAGGTCAGTATGTATGTGATTTTGCTGACAGGGACTACATGCAATCAAGCACATATTTTTTGCAGAAGATTTCTGATAGTATCATGATATTTAGTATCATGAGAAACAGCTGTCACCATGAAGGATATTAATGCTTTTCTAGATATGAGGAGATGCAAGAATTGGGCTCAAAAAATCTGCTCCTGTCTGAAGACCGTTCCTGCCAGGTTTTCCCAGAGCACAGAATGCTCCATCTCTGCTCTCCACCCTGAAATCCTTTCAGGGGGGTTGAAAATCAGCATTTGCAGCAGCACTTGATTTAATCCCTGTAGAGGTAGAATGCAAGTGCTCATGGCAAGTGCCAATTTGTCGTTGACAGATCCCAAACTTCAGGCTGAGGAATCTGAGCTTCCCCTGTCCCTGGGCTCTCCCATGGTGTCTTACACAGGGCAAGACATTAACCAGTATTTCCAATAGTTAATGATGGTGGTGAAGTCTTACAAGCAAGAGAGTCACAATGGGTAGACCTGCAGAATGAGTTTAGAATAGGACTCCAGGAGCCCCGGAACCTGCCTCCCTTCCTTCGTTGTTCAGAGGATGCTGCTAACACTTGAATCGGGAATCTTGCAAAGGTAAGGAGCAAGGGAATTGCCCGATTAAGTAATAAAACAAAGAGCTTCTCCTTCTGCTGGAGACAATGGTGTGCACAAGATAAACAAAGCCCAGTGCCAATCATGGCTTATTTCCCCCAAGCAGAACTTTGTTTTTAGCTCGAGTCAAAAATAGATTCCCATTCACAAGTACTTTCCTGTCAATAAAAATCCATTTTCGCATGCGTTTGCCTCTCGCCCAACGCCACACGTGGATTCTAAAGAGAAAAGAATGTTCTGCTTAAAAATAACAGTGTCTTCCTCTATGCGTCTCTCTTCTTCTCCCTGCCCTGCCTCATTTTCTGTTCGCAGACGTGTTCATTCCCTCCTGTGTCTTTTCTGTGAGCAAACCTCATTTGCTGGGGTGAGGTGGAGGGGCTTTGTTTTGGGTTATGAGGAGCTTCCAGACTCCACAGGAGCTGCAGAAAGTGCCAAATATGTTGGGTGTTTAGGATGCTGAAGAAGAGCAAGGATGCTCAGCAGGACAGTAATGGATGGGTACTCTTAGGGTCTCCAAGCAGGACCAACCCACCTGAACTGCCAGTGCCAGGAACAACAACAAGGAAAGCCAGCTGCAAGGAAAAGAAAGGGACTCATGCTCTCATATTTTTTCCACCAAGGCAGAAGCGATGCTGCATTTTGGAAGTTTCACACGTGTTGATTTCTTCAAAGGAAAGTGTGGGTCCTGGTCGGCTCCACAGGTGAAACAGACCTGGCCTCTTTCTCCCTACAGATTTCGGGTGGCTTTCTTGAGAGCCTTGGACCCTGGAATGCTCAGCTCTAACTTGTTGGGCACATTAAACACATCAAATTGAATATGAAGTGGATGAATCAAATTTCCAGGTTCATATTCATTCCCCTGATGCAGAAGCAACACCAAGAGCTTCCACCAAAAAAGGTCCACCGGCAAAGGTCCATCTAGTCAAAGCTATCGTTTTTACAGCAGTCTTGTATGGATGTAAGAGTTGAACTATAAAGAAAGCTGAGGGCTGAAGAATTGATGCTTTTGAAGTGTGGTGTTGGAGAAGACTCTTAGAGTCCCTTGGACTGCTAGGAGGTCAAATCAGTCAATCCCCAAAGAAATCAGTCCTGAATATTCATTGAAAGGACTGATGCTGAAGAGGAAGCTCCAATACTTTGGCCACACTTGATGCAAAGAACTGACTCATTGGAAAAGACCCTGATGCTGGGAAAGGTTGAAGGCAGGAGAAGAAGGGGACGACAGAGGATGAGATGGTTGGATGGCATCACAGACTCAATGGACATGAGTTTGAGCAAGCTCTGGGAGCTGGTGAGGGACAGGGAGGCCTGGCATGCTGCAGTCCATGGGGTCGCAAAAAGTCAGACATGGCTGAGCAACTGAACTGAACTGAACTGACACTGATGCAGTCACATACATGTCCACTAAGCTATTGGCTTTCTCCTGTGTTCTCTCTCTGGCCCTCGGATGGTATTCAGGATAGTCATTGGCAAGTGGTTTTTCTGGGGCACTTTGGTCTGTGTTTTAAAAAGCATTTACTTGTTTGGCTGCGTTGGGTCTTCATTGTGGAGTGGGACTCTGTTGCGATACACAGGTTTCTCTTCAGTGGCGGCACTTAGGTTCAGTAGTTGTGGCACACAGACTTAGTTGCCATGGCACGTGGGGCCTTAATTCCCTTGCCAGGAATTTAACCCTTGTCTCCAGCCTCGGAAGGCAGATTCTTAACCACTAGGGAAGTCCCAGTTAATGGTCTTTTGGATCAGGGGTCTTGTTTTGGATATTTTTGACTTGTATTTAGTCACGAGTTTTATAATGATCTGTGCGTGTGCATGTGCTGAGTCGCTTCAGTCACGTCTGACTCTTCGACACCCTATGTACAATAGTCCACCAGGCTCCGCTGTCCATGAGATCCTCTAGGAAAGACTACTGAAGCGTGTCGCCATGTCCTCCTCCTGGGTGTCTTCCCAACTCAGGGATCAGACCCGAGTCTCCTGCATCTTCTGCACTGAAGGTGGGTTCTTTACCCACTGGACCGCCTGGGAAGACCTTATAATGGCCTATATTATTTCCAAATTGGAAGGGCTACACAGGCAAAGATTTACTCATGCAGACAAAGAATTACAGAGGCCACAAGAAATGCATTTTCTTCCACCGAGGAACTAAAGGAAAAGTGTATTAGTTGGGATTCTTGGTTTTGAGACAAGGGAATTTGCTAATTAATACTGTTTAAGCACACATAGATTTTCATTGACGCTCAAACCAGTCTTTCTCCCTCTGTGTCTTGACTGTTCTCTTCTGTCTGTGGATTCCACTCTTGCTGGGCCTTTCCCCTTGAATTTATTCATAAAAACTTCAGTAAGCCCAAAAGTAAGATTTCCTTATTTTCCTCCATTCTATCAATTCTACCAAAGCCTTGAAATTGAGTTTCTTTGCCTATGATTGCAATATATATCTGTCCTTGAATCAATCAAAATGGCCAGGAAGTGACTAATGATGTGTTGGGTATACGCATATATCTGCTCCTGGCACCAGATAGTGAGTGAAGTATGGTAGGTGGGGAAACCAGGTCCATCCTGATCTATGCTGAGAAATACATACTTTAAGAGATAGCACAGCACATAAATATAGAAAGAAATTAGCATAAAAACAGATGGCTCCATAAACGGCAACATGACAGCCTCTGCTCTCAGGAACTTAAAGTCTTTGAGGGAATGCATGAAAGTACAAGGTTCCCTGTGGTACGACGCATATCAAGAGCTAAAGGAGATAGTGAGTAGTACTGGGGCATGTTTCAGTTAGGATGATTTCAAAAAGAAGCCATGAAATACTCAAGTAAAAGTATCAGAACCAATAGGGCTTGTTACTATTTTATTTGATAAGAATCTAAGAGGAATGCAGTCCCAGAAATGGTGTGATGGCCCAAGAGCATCATTGAGGATCCAGTCTACTTCCATTCTTTTACTCAATATTTATCATCATATTGTTTGTTTGTTTGTTTTTGATTCTGAAGTTTCTTTCCTCATAGTTGCAAGATGGCTGCCATAGCCCCAGACATCACATCTTCACAAAGCATCATTTAAAACTAGGAAGAATAGGGATGGATAAAAGAATTTCTTATACATGTCTTTCATTACATCAGGGAAGAAAAATTTTCTCAAAAGCAATAGGAAACTTTCCTGTTATATCACCTTGATCAGAATTTGTCTTGTGGTCCAACACTTATAGAGAAAGCTGGGAAAATGCGTCTGACATTTCAGTCTCTATAATAGATGGCAGCTTTGCCCAGCAGGAGAAAAGGGGAAATGATAAGGTCATGGATAAGAGAAAAACTCCAGAAAAGGAAGAGTTTCATAGTAGTGTGACTGGAGAGCTCAATAGTTATAGAAATGCTCAGGGAATTTATAAAAGAGGTACACAAGAAAGGAAAATAACAGTAAAGGAAGGAAATCAGTGAGTACAAGTGTACCTAAGGAAAGGTCAAGCTTAAGGAAAAAAATTCTGTCCACCAACAATGGAAGAATATTGGAGCAGAAGAATATAAGCATGGAAAAGTCAGTCTGAATAAGATCAAGGTCAATTTCAACTAGAATCCCAGAATTCACTATGTAGGCGAGAGGTGGATGGGTCCTATCCCATATAGAATTTTCCTGTATGAAATCTGGCCACTAGCTGTGTTTTATTTGTCTTGTATTTTGGCAGGGGGTAATATACCATTGACAACATTTAACAATTGAGAAGGGCTTCCCTGGTGGTTAAGAATCCCCATTCCAATTCTGAACACACAGGTTCAATCCCTGGTCCAGGAACTAAGATTCCACATGCTGGAGGTCAGCTAGGCCTGCGCACTGCAACTGAGATCCTGTGGATCCTAACGAAGACCAGTGTGCCAAAATAAAAAATAAACTTCTGAAAACTTAAAAAGAAACAACTGAGAGCCAGAGTCTTATCTTCTCTAGAAAAACTGGAGGATCTGCCAACGTTGTGCTCAGCCCTTCCAGACAGCAGCTGCCATGCATCTCCGTTGGATGGGGAACGCTCGTCCCAGTTTCCCAGAGGCCCCCTCATCCAGCCCTGCTCCTTTGTGGTCCCTGCTTGTCCTGTGAAGGCATTAGGACTGCGTCTCAGATGAGGCAAAAGCGGCAGGTTTCTGCCACCCTCCAGTAAAGTTTCAGGAGAAGACAGCTTGTCTCAAGGTAGTTTAGTTAGGGGTCACATGCGCAGGTTCCAAACTGGCGCCAGGAAAACTGCGGGGTCACGCCTCTCTCAGGCATCTTCTCGCCTTGTTCCCTCCATTGGTTCAGGCACTGACTTCCCAGGAATCCAGAGGTTCGATCCCAGTTTAACTCAGTACCAGTCAGAACCGTGAGACTTGTGTTGTTCTTAGATTCTGTTATTTTCATATCTTTGGATAATACTGTAAATTTGCTCATTTGAAATGTCTTTAGGTAAATACCTTGAGGATACAAGTAGATGTCACTTCCTGACCCTACCCCCACCCCTGCAAACAAACAAATAAATAAACAAAACAAAACAAAAAATAGTGAATTCAACCAACTCTTCCAGCCATCAGCTCATGCTGCTGCCCATGATGTGGGGATTGAAGGCACTTCTGGGCTCAGAGACCTACCTGTTGCCAGGATGTATATGTGAGATGTGGTGTTACCTTGAATCTCAGATTCCTCTGAGGATGTACGTGTCCTGCGTGGATTGTAAGCTTTGCTCCTGAATTACATTTATAAATCGTTTGCCATGATTATCAGCTGTCTTTTGTTTAATGGGATGATGCCTTTGAACTGTAGTGCTGGAGAAGACTCTTGAGAGTCCCTTGGACAACAAGGCGATCAAACCAGTAAATCCTAAAGAAAATCAACCCTGAATATTCACTGAAGGGCCTGATGCTGAAGCTCTGATACTCTGGCCACCTGATGTGAAGATCTGACTCACTGGAAGAGACCCTGATGCTGGAAAAGATTGAGGACAGGACGTGAAGGGGGTAACAGATGATGAGAGAGTTGGATGGCATCACTGACTCAATGGACATGAGCTTGAGCAAATTCAACTCTGGGAGGTAGTGAAGGACAGGGAAACCTGGCGTGCTGCAGTCCATGGGGTCACAAAGAGTAGGACACGACTGAGTGACTGCCAACCATTTTTGATGCAATCATTCATTATCTACAATAATTCAGCGTCTACAAAGATCAGCGGTGCACTTGGTCAGCCCATTTTTAAATCAGCTTCTACCAAGTCATTGTTTAGTCTTGATTCTTTACCCCTATCAGCTCCTTCAAATATTCTGAGCATGGACTCTCTTTGTTTTATGCCACAGTCCCTGAGACAACTGAATAATCCCTGTATACTGAGTTTCCATTTAGAACAGAAATAGCACATCCTAAGGGCTCAGTGAATATCAAGGATTGATATTATTAATAGTAAATTCTTCATTATTTCACTAAACAAAAATTTATTAGACATTACCCTCCTACCAGACTCTATAGGTGACAGGGGGATAGAAAACGCAGTTTATTCAAAAAGAACAATTGATTCAGACCAAGGTTGACTCCCCCCAGGTTTCACCTCCCACAGGGATGTAGAGGGATGGTTGAGGGAAGGGTAAGATAATTTCTTCTTGAAGTCTTCTGAGCAGCGCCTAGCCTGAGCATCAGGACTTTCCCTTTCATACTTTCAGTTGTGAAGTTCAATGACTTTTAATTGATTCTTATGTTTTTCTCAGCTGATAATTGAAATGAGGCTGGTGCACCTTGGGGAAAACACACACCCACGCTACAGGATGCTGCCACCAGGTGGCGATGCATGCCTTCATCAGGGTGCTTAAATCTCCAGCCCTTCTCCAGAGTCCTCCTGTTACGATTAGGCGTATCAATAATATTAGGACTATTTTATTAATAATATTGGAACTAGAAGGGCAATTTTTGCTGCAGTTTTCCACATTACCGGTGTTCTTAAACAGATAATCCTATTTAATCTTCACGACAACTTTGCGTCTTGTTAGCTGCATTTTGCAAGCAAGGGGAGAAAAAAAGTTCAGAAAGGTTGATTGATTTGCTTGAGGCCACAGAAATCGAATAGCGGAGTTAACGCCACCGTTTAGAGTTTTCAGATTGTCCCTAACGTCCAACATTTTAATTATTAATCAATTAATTATCTTTATATAAGTGGTGGAAGTTGGTGGTTTAGTTGTTAAGTCATGTCCGACTCTTGTGACCCCATGAACTGGGAACCTACCAGGCTCCTCTGTCCATGGGGATTCTCCAGGCAAGAATGCTGGAGTGGGTTGCCATTTCCTTCTCCAGGGGATCTTCCTGACCCAGGAATTGAACCCGGGTATCCTGCATTGCAGGCAGATTCTTTACCAACTGAGCTACAAGGGAACCCCTTTATATAAGTAGTGGGCCTGAATTGCCCTGAAGTTGTGTGTTTCAGATTATAGAGACAAACCTTTGCAGGGAAAGAAAGAAAGAAAAAAAAAGGCTTGTAGAGATTACGACCTTTTATAGGTTGGATTGTGTGCTCCAGAAAGGGGCCTCAGCACCTCTGAATGGGACCTTATTTGGAAACAAGGTAACTGCAGAAGATCAAGTTAAAATGATGTCATGAGGGCGGGCCTCGTCCAATATGACTGGTGTCCTTATGAAAAGGGAAATTTGGATGCAGAGACAAACAGCCACACAGGAGGAAGGCCACCTGAAGACTGGGTTTGCGCTGCTGCACGTGAAAAATCTACCAGAAGCTAGGAGGGCAGCCTGAGACACACCCTTCCCCAGAGCCTTCAGAGGGAGCACAGCCCTGTGGACACCTTGAGTTTGGACTTGTAGGCCCCAGAACAGTAAAAGAATAAATTCCTGTTGTTCTAAGTCACCTTTGTTACATTGGCTCCGGAAAGCAAATACAGTACCTTTGTCCCTCATTTTTGTTTTGTTTTCCGTTATGGCCTCAATGATGCAGGCAGGCTAAGCCGCTTCGGTCGTGTTTGCCATGGACTGTAGCCCGTGAGGCTCCTCTGTCCATGGTGTTCGCCAGGCGAGAATACTGGAGTGGATTGCCATGCCCTCCTCCAGAGAATCTTTTTCACCCAGGGATGGAGCCCTCATCTCTTACGGCTCTTATGTCTCCTGCATTGGCAAGGAGTCCTGCAGTCTTTACCCCTGGCACCCCTGGGGATGAAAGATTCGTTTCCGCTGTGTCTTGCCCCTCCGGCTTCCAGGGGTCTTTGCACCTGTGCACACCTGCTTCATCCACACCTTGGACCATCATGTCAATATGGTCCCCACTGATCCAGGGAACACGGTTGCTTCTGCTTCCATGGGCAGAGCAGGAACCACGCCTTCCAGGAAGCTGTACATGTAAAGAGCTCTGAGCTTACGCGGGCTGAAGAATTGTCAGAGGCAAAGCGTAGGGAACCCTGGCTTTCTAAAGCCCTGCTCCAATCTCCTGTCTCTCTTCTGCACAGACGAAGTGAGAGAGAGAACAAAGAGAGGTTAAGATGGCGTGTGTGCTCCGTGATTCTTTGGAACCCCATGGATTGTAACACACCAAGCTCCTCTGTCCATGGGATTTTTCAGGCAAGAATACTGGAGTGGGTTGCCATTTCCTCCTGCAGGGGACCTTCCTCATCCGGGGATGACCTGCCTCTTCTGCCTCTCCTGAATTAGGAGGTGGATTCTTTGTCACCTGGGAGGCTGTAGTTAAGATGGACCTGTGCTTAAAATACATATGCTCCTCCATGATCTGTTTGCCACACAGGAGGGAGGTGATTTCCCTGTCTTCTTAGAGAAAAAAGGACTTTTCTCCTCCCAATCAGTGTCCAAGTACTTAACTATTGTACATCCCCTGACACTTATATATGATGTCCCCACTTCAGACATTCTAGCAGGGCCTCTATTTCTCTAGAAGCTTCTAGAATCTGATCACACTAACTTCTTTTAAAAATGTTTATTTTTATTTATTTGGCTGTTCCAAGTCTTTAGTTGCAGCATGTGGGATCTAGTTCCCTGGCCAGGGGTTGAACCTGGGTCCCCTGCATTGGCAGCATGGAGTCTTAGCCACTGGACCATCAGGGAAGTCCTGCATTAGCTTCTTAGGCTGCAGTCACAAGTGACCACAAACTGGGGTCTTAAAACAACATGAATTTTTTTTCTCACTGTTCTAGAGGCTTGATGTTTGCAATTAAGACATTGGCAGGCCATGCTCCTCTGCAGGATCTAGAAAAGAATCTTCCCTGCCTCTGCCAGCCTCTGGGGGCTCCTGGTGTTCCTTGGCTTGTGGCTGCACCCTTGCTGCCCATCTCTGCCTCCATCATCACATGGCCATCCCTCCGGGTTTTCTCTTCGTACCAAATGGATACATTGGTACTGGATCTAGGACCCACCCTGGTCCACTATCCCTGGAGAAGGAGATGGCAACCCACTCCAGTATTCCTACTTGAAAAATTCCATGGACAGAGGAGCGTGGCAGACTACGGCCCCCGGTGTCGCAAAGAGCTGGACAGGACTGAGTGACTAAGCAGCAGCAGTCCACTATATTCACACTTACTGATCACATCTGCAAAGACTCTGTTTCAAATAAGATCCCATTGTGGCATTACTGGTGACATGAGATTTGGGAGGCCACTCTTCAGTTCGGTGCACTGATTATAAAATGCAGCGTCAAAGAGTTAGTCCCAGAAAAAGGCTACTGTGGAATTTCCAGCACGACATCCTTGAAACAAAAATTATGAGAGAAGCTTTTATGAAATACCTTTACAGTAATTTAATTTAAAGTCATTTAAATTTCCTGGCTATTATCTATGTATTTATCTAAACTCCCCTTGAGTCTATTTCTAATTTTAGTGGCATCGATTAAAGACAATGAGATCCATATAATTACTATACCCGGGAGAAAGCTGTTCCTTGCTTTTATCTTGGCTACCCGTGAAAGACACTAAAATATTTCCTTAATAGATCATCCCCAGAATTTTCCTCTCTTCCTTCTTCCCCCACCTCTCCCCTCCCCTCCTCCCATCTTTTCTTCCTTCTTTCCTTCCTTCCTTTATGCTTGTCTTCTTTGCTTTATTTAAACAACCAAAAAAAAAAAAAAAGGTAACTCTTTTACAGCCAGATGGAATTTCTTTCTTCACAGATTTTTCATTCCTGTTCTATGTTCCCCTTGAGTTGTACAAACAAATAAATTATTTCAAGTTGATATTTTGCCTATTAAGAAGGAAAGCATGGAACTATTTTTCTACTTGTCAAAAGTATCATTTTAAATGTCTAGGCAGCTAGAGAATAAATATCACTTGGTATGAATAACTAATCACCTCTTAAAAGGAAACCTCATCTAATTTGCTGAATCAGTTCTGAATCCTTAAACACTGAGTGCCCTTATATGTAAAAAAATGCATTTTCTTTTTTTGGTAAATGTAAAATAGCTTTTTTAAAAAAATCCCCTTAGTATCTTCTTTGACCTATTCACACAATTTGTTTAAATGCTAGCTGTTTCTGGGAGCTTTCATCCAAGAACAAAACTTTTTCTCCCATGCTCTCTATCAAGTTAATGATGCTACTCTTTTGAGGCCCATTAAGGAGACTATTTTGATTTACATGTTTCTTCCAAGATCCCAGTTGCCCCTCTTTGTAATAGATACGGATTTATTGGATGAGTATTCTATGCCATGTACTCTATCAGATGGGGGCTCAGAGGTGAATCGATCCAATGTAGTCCTTAACCCCTAGGGCCCCACATTCTGGTGAGAAAAATAGATATACAGAGGCAGGCTGATAGCACAGCATAATATGAATTGGATAAAATGTGCCCAGGGTGCTATGAAAACGTCAAGGAGGGCCGACCATCTGCTAGGTACAGGCTGGAGGTGGGGACTGAGTTGAGTCTCCAGACATGGATTTAAGTGAAGGGAGTGACTGGGGCTGGGCTGAGTTGGGAATACCAGGGAGTAGGGGAAAAGAATGGGCAGCAAAGAGTATCTTTATGAAGGAGAAACAAGTTTACATGGAAAGGGACTATCTGAGATCAAACCAGGTCAGTTTCCAGGTTTGAGATTGTCCCTGAGTTATGCCAAATGAAGCTGAAGGGTGACCTGCACTTGCCTGGACTTCCTGTCATCTAGTGAGTGAAGTGAAGCCGCTCAGTCGTGTCTGACTCTTTGCGACCCCATGGACTGTAGCCCACCAGGCTTCTCTGTCCATGGGGTTTTCCAGGCAAGAATACTGGAGTGGGTTGCCATTTCCTTCTCCAGGGGTCTTCCTAACCCAGGGACTGAACCCAGGTCTCCCACAATGCAAGCAGACGCTTTACCCTCTGAGAATGAAACTGGCACATATTAGCATAGCGACTGAAATCTTAAGGTCCTGGTTGGCCCTGGTGACTTGCTTATAATCAATAGTCTTAAGGGGCTTCCAAGGTGGCACAGTGGTAAAGAATCTAGCTGTTGATTCAGGAGATTCAGGTTGGATCCCTGGGTTGAGAAGAACTCCTGGAGAAGGAAATGGCAACCCACTGCATTATTCTTGCCTGGAAAATTCCATGAACAGAGGAACCTGGCAGGCTATAGTCCTTGGGGTCACAAGGAGTCAGACATGAGTGAGCACACACGAAGCTGTAATAGTCTTAAGACCTTATTTTTTTATTTATTTATTTGGCTGCACCAGGTCTTCGTTCTTTGATCATTGTTGCAACATGGGAACTCTCAGTTGTGGCATGTGGGATCAAGTTCCCTGCCAGGGATTGAACCTGGGCCCCCAGGCACTGGGAGCATGGAGTCTTAGCCACTGGACCACCAGAGAAGTCTCAAGACCCTATTATTACTTTAGACTTCAACTCATTCTAAAACGTCAGCTCAGAGGAGTGAATTCACTTTATCACTATTTCTAAACTCGACATTAAGAATGTATTTCATTAACAGAAGAAATGCAATACATGCATACAAGCACCCACTACTTATCAAAACAAGTCAAACATTATACATCATCTCCCTTTAATGTCAACTTTTTTCTGTGGAATAGCACTGTTAACTCACTGTCTTTTAAAAACTTTCCATTTCAATAAACTGCAATTGTGGCAATTATCATTAGTATTTTGTTACTGCTCAATAATACCACCACTGCATCAGTGGAAGCTGTGGAGATTGTTAAAAAGATCCACAAATATTTGGGCACTCCACTCATCAAGAGGTGGTGCCCACACTGAAGGGTAAATAAAGTTTTAAAAGGAGGACAGTAGAGATTGTCATAAGAGCATCACAGACTTCGCATCTCCCTGCCCACCACTGCGTCACGCAGCCCTCCACACAAGCACAGGGTGTACTCCTTCGCACCCCGCCTTGCCCCCCTGCCTCCACGCAATGGCACTGGACTCAGTTCTCCTGCCACGGCTGCTGCACCATCCTCTTCACACAGCTCCTACCACACCTGGTATGTAGGACAGAGGGACAAAGAAACACTGAGGCTCAGAAAGGTTGGTTGCCCACCTCTTCTTTCCATCACATAATTCTGCCTCTAGAAAAGCTGGATGAAGAGTAGCCACACAAAAGATCTAGAGATCAAGCCCTAAGCCTTTGGGGTGGGAGCACTGACTCCAAGACCCTAGACTATCAGAGAACTAATGCTAGGGAGTATCAAATAGTGAGAATTCATGCAAAGGAAACCACTTGAATATAAGACCCAGCATCATCCAACCACCATAGCACCCTGTGCAAGACAACTCATCTAAACAACAAACAGAGCAAAAATACAAACCAAATCATCAGCAGACAGGATTACCACCTCACTCAGCCTTTTGCGTCAGAGGAAAAACAAACAAACAAGCAAATAAACAAAAACTCAGCACAAATCTCAAGCTTATACAAACCACTGGTCCAACCTTAGGAGGGCAGAAACCAAAAGGAAGAAAGAATTTAACCTTGAAGCCTGGGAACAGAGGAGCTCAAACACAATAAGTTAAAAAAAATAATGAAAAAGCAGAGAAATACTACACAAATGAAAGAACAAACTAGAAACACAGAAGTCCAAATAAATGAAGAGGAAATAAGTAAACTACCTGAAAAAGAATTCAGAATAATGATAGTAAAGATTATCAAAAACCTTGAAAACAAAATGGAGAAAATGCAAGAATCAATTAACAAAGATCTAGAAGAATTAAAGAATAAACATACAGAGACAAACAATGCAGTTACTAAAATTAAAAATAGTCTAGAAGGAATCAATAGCAGAATATCTGAAGCAAAAGAATGAATCAGTGAGCTGGAAGATAAATTGGTGGCAATAACTTCTGAAGAGCAGAATAAATAAAAAGAATGAAAAGAACTGAAGATAGTCTCAGAGACCTATAGGACAATATCAAATGCACCACCATTAGAATTATAGGGGTCCCAGAAGAAGAAGAGAAAAAGAGAAGGGAATGAGAAAAATTTTGAAGAGATTATAGTTGAAAATTTCCCCAACATAGAAAAGGAAATAGTCAATCAAGTTCAAGAGGCACAAAGAGTCCCATACAGGATAAACCCAAGGAGAAACACACCAAGATACATACTAATCAAACTAACAAAGACTAAACACAAAGAAAGAATATTAAAAGCAGCAAGGAAGAAGCAGCAAGTAACATACAAGGGAAACCCCATACACCTAACAGCTGATCTTTCAGCAGAAACTCTGCAGGCCAGAAGAGAATGGCAGGATATATTTAAAGTACTGAAAGGGAAAAATCTACAACCAAGATTACTGTACCTGGCAAGGATCTCATTAAAAATTGATGGAGAAATAAAAAGCTTCTCAGACAAATAAAAGTTAAGAGAATTCAGTACCATCAAATCAGCTTTGCAACAAATGTTAAAGAGATTCATATAGTCAAGAAATACAAGAGAAGAAAAAAAGATCTACAAAATCAACCCCAAACAATGAAGAAAATGGCAATAGGAACATATATATCAATGATTACTGTAAATGTAAATGGATTAAATGCTCCAACCAAAAGACACAGACTGGCTGAATGGATACAAAAACAAGACCCACATATAGGTTGTCTACAAGAAACCCACTTTAGACCTAAGGACATATATAGACTGAAAGTGAGAGATGGAAAAATACATTCCATGCAAAAGGGAAGCAAAAGAAAGCTGGAATACCAATTCTCATCTCAGATGAAATAGACCTTAAAGTAAAGACGCTTACAAGAGATAAGAAAGGACACTGCATAATGATCAAGGGATCAATCCAAGAGGAGAACATAACAATTGTAAATATCTATGCACCCAACACAGTAGCACCTCAATACATAAGACAAACACTAACAGATGTAAAAGGAGAAATTACAGTAACAATAATAGTAGGAAACTTTAACACCCCACTCACACCAGTGGACAGATCATCAAAACAGAAAACTAATAAGGAAACACAAGTCTTAAATGATACATTAGATGAGATGGATCTTATTGATATCTTCAGAACATTCCATCCAAATGCAGAAGAATACACATTCTTCTCAAGTGCACATGGAACATTCTCCAGGATAGACCACATCTTTGGTCACAAATCAAGCCTCAGTAAATTTAAGAAAATTGAAACTGTATCAAGCATCTTCTCTGACCATAACACTATAAGACTAGATATCAATTACAAGAAAAAAAACTGTAAGAAGCACAAACACATGGAAATTAAACAACACATTTCTAAATAACCAACAGGTTACTGAAGAAATCAAAAAGGAAATAAAAAAATTTCTAGAAATAAACTACAATGAAAACACGACACCTCAAAGTCTGTGGGATGCAATGAAAGCAGCTCTAAGAGGGAAGTTTATAGCAATACAATCCTATCTCAAGAAACAGAAAAACATCAAATAGGCAACCTAACTTTACACCTAAAGCAACTGAAAAAAGAAGAAGAAAAAAAACTCCAAAATTAGCAGAAGGAAAGAAATCATAAAGATCTGAGCAGAAAGAAATGAAAAAGAAATGAAAGAAACAAGAGTAAAGATTAATAAAACTAAAAGCTGGTTCTTTGAGAAGATGAACAAAATTGACAAACCTTTAGCCAGACTCATCAAGAAAAAAAAAGAAGAACCAAATCAACAAAATTAGAAATGAAAAAGTAGAGGTTACAGCAGACAATGCAGAAATACAGAGGATTGTAAGAGACTATTATGAACAACTATATGGCAATAACATGGATAACCTGGAAGAAATGAACAGATTCTTAGAAAAGTTCAATCTTCCAAGACTGAACCAGGAAGAAATAGAAATTATGAACAACCCAATTACAAGCACTGAAATTGAAGCTGTGATCAAAAATCTCTCAAGAAGCAAAAGCCCAGGACCAGATGGCTTCACAGGAGTTTCTATCAAACCATTTACAGAAGAGCTAATGCCTATCCATCTAAAGCTCTTTCCAAAAAGTTGCAGAGAAAGGAACACTTCCAAACTCATTCTATGAGGCCACTATCACCCTGATACCAAAACCAAACAAAGACAACACAATAAAAGAAAACTACAGGCCAATATCACTGATGAACATAGATGTGAAAATCCTCAACAAAATTTTGGCAAACAGAATTCAGCAACACATCAAAAAGCTCACACACCATGATCAAGTTGGGTTTATTCAAGGAATGCAAAGATTCTTCAATATATGCAAATCAATCAATGTGATACATGATATTAACAAACTAAAAGATAAAAATCATGTGATAATCTCAATAGGTGCAGAAAATGCCTTTGACAAAATTCAACACTCATTTATGATTAAAACTCTTCAAAAAATAGGCATAGAAGGAATCTACCTCAACATAGTAAAGGCCATATATGATAAGCCTGTAGCAAATATTATTCTCAGTGGTGAATAACTGAAAGCATTCCCCCTAAGATCAGGACCAAGACAAAGGTGTCCACTTTCCCCACTATTATTCAACATAGTTCTGGAAGTCCTAGCTACAGCAATCAGAGAAGAAAAAGAAATAAAAGGAAACCAGATCATGAAGAAGAAGTAAAACTCTCACTGTTTACAGATGATGAGATACTGTACATAGAAAACCCTAAAGATAGTATCAGAAAATTACTAGAGCTAATCAGTGAATTTAGCAAGGTTTCAGGATACAAAATCAATACACAGAAATCACTTTCAGTTCTATATACTAACAATGAAAAATCAGAAAGAGAAATTCAGGAATCAATCCATTGCAACAAAAAGAATTAAATATCCAGGAATAAACTTACCTAAGGAAACAAAAGAATTGTACACATAAAATTATAAGACATTAATGAAAGAAATCAAAGATGACATAAACAGATGGAGGGTTATTCCATGTTCCTGGGTAGGAAGAATCAATATTGTGAAAAAAGATTATACCAGCAAATGCAACTACAGATTCAATGTGATCCCTATCAAATTACCAATGGCATTTTTCACAGAACTAGAAGAAAGAATTTCACAATTCATATGGAAACACAAAAGAAACCCAATAACAAAAACAGTCTTGGAAAAGAAGAATGGAGCTGGAGGAATCAACCTTCCTGGCTTCATATTATACTACAAAGCTACAGTCATCAAGACAGTATGATACTGGCACAAAAACAGAAATAGAGACCAATGGAACAAGATAGAAAGCTAAGAAATAAACCCATGCACCTACAGGCACCTTATTTTTGACAAAGGAGGCAATATACAATGGGGCAAAGACAGCTTCTTCCATAAATGGTCCTGGGAAAACTGGACAGCTACATATAAAAGAATGAAATTAGAACACTCTTAACACCATACAGAAAGATAAACTCAAAATGGATTAAAGACCTAAATGTAAAAACAGAGAAACTATAAAACTCTTAGAGGAAAACATAGGCAGAACACTCCATGACATAAATCAAAGCAAGATCCTCTATGACCCACCTCCTAGAGTAATGGAAATAAAAACAAAAGTAAATAAGTGGGACCTGATTAAACATAAAAGTTTTTGCACAGCAAAGGAAACTATAAGCAAGGTGAAAAGACAAATCTCAGAATGGGAGAAAACAATAGCAAATGAAACAAGTGACAAAGGATAAATTTCCAAAATATACAAGCAGCTCATATAACTCAATGCCAGAAAAACAAACAACCCAATCAAAAAGTGGGAAAAAGACTTAAACAGACATTTCTCCGAAGGTGACATACAGATGGCTAACAAACACATGAAAAGACGCTCAACATCACTCACTATTAGAGAAATGCAAATCAAATCCACAATGTGATGTCATCTCACAGCAATCTGAATGATCATCATCAGAAAGCCTACAAACAATAAATGCTAGAGAGGGTGTGGAGAAAAGGGAACATTCTTGCACTGTTGGTGGAAATGTAAATTGATACAACCCCTATGGAAGGCGTTATGGAGATTCCTTAAAAAATAGGAATAAAACCACCATATGACCCAGCAATCCCACTCCTAGGCATATACCCCGAGGAAATCAAAATTGAAAAAGGTACATGTATCCCATTGTTCATTGCAGCACTATTTACAATAGCTAGAACATGGAAGCAACCTAGATGTCCATCGACAGATGAATGGATAAAGAAGTTGTGATATATATACACAATGCAATATTACTCAGCCATAAAAAGGAACACATTTGAGTCAGCTCTGATGAGGTGGATGAACCTAGAACCTATTATACAGAGTGAAGTGAGTCAGAAAGAGAAAGATAAGTACCATATTCTAACACATATATATGGGATCAAGAAAAATGGTACTGAAGAATTTATTCACAGGGCAGCAATGGAGAAACAGACATAGAGAATAGACTTATGGACATAGAGGTGAGGAGAGGGTGGGATGTATGGAAAGAGTAACATGGAAACTTGCATTACCATGTGTAAAATAGCCAATGGGAATTTGCTGTATGGCTCAGGAAACTTGAACAGGGGCTCTGTATCAACCTAGAGGGGTGGGATGGGGTGAGAGATGGGAGGGAGGTTCAAAAGGGAGGGGTTATATATATAACTATGGCTGACTCATGTTGAGGTTTGACAGAAAACAACAAAATTCTGTAAAGCAATTATCCTTCAATTAAAAAAAAAAGAGCATCATAGTCATATAGAGGTGAGAGTGGGCAGAGGAAGCTGCAGATACACCAGTGTTTGGGAATATCTCAGACATTCAAGGACTATAAGCTAAGCATGGAGCTACCCATGTGGCTCAGCAGTAAAGAATCCTCTTGATAAATAATGCACGAGACATAAGAGATAGGAGTTTGATCTCTGGGTCAGGAATATCACCTAGAGAAGGGAATGGCTACCCAATCCAGTATTCTTGCCTGGAGAATCTCATGGACAGAGGAGTCCAGTGGGCTACAGTCCATGGGGTCACAAAGAGTCAGACACTACTTAGTGACTGAGCATGCTGGTACACAAGCTAAGCATGAGGGAAAGATGAATCCAAGCGGAGGTCATCCCAGCATCTGAAAGTATATTGGCTGTTCCAGGCAGGAGGAACACGGCAAGAAATCAGAACAGATGGAGTTGTCCATAGACCAGTTCAATCCAATCCGAGGTGAAGCAACCTGATGGTCACGGTTTAGACTCCAGCTGGATTTAGCTAATAGGTGGGTTACAGAAGGCATCCACTTGGAAGGGATGGAATATTCTAGGAAAATCCTGAATGAGGTTGTCTAAGTGGTAAGAATCTAGGTGTTTAGAGGCTTCAGATCACCTGCTACAGTCAAAAACTTTTTGTCAACAAGCCCTCTTGGCCCATAGAGAAGAAAGTCCTAATTACTGTGAGATGATGAAGGCATTTGTCTAGATCTGTAACCTCAGTTTGCTGGAAAGATTAAAATTATTTCCTTAGTGAGTCTAAAATCCAAAAAGGGTAATAATTAAAATGTATACTGTTAAGTAAATCAAACCTGTTACTAATAATTTTGTGTTAAGCTTAAGTATTGTTGGGAAATATTTTGTGTTTATAATATTTAAGATAATTTGTCACATTAGGCGAGACTTCAGATGTGATTCCAGCCAACACAGAGAATTTAGCTATAGATTTTTTGTTTGGAATTCTAAATTGAAAAGCATAAGCTCCCTACCTGAATAGAGGCACTTGAACGCAGGCGGCGGAGGCGGCCGCCGCACTTGAGCGTGGCGGAGAGCTACCTGGCGCAGGAAAGGCCAGGAGGAGAGGAGCTACTCCGCGTCCGAGGTCAGGGGCGGCAGCCGGGAGGAGACACCCCACTTCCGAGGTCAGGGCGGCGGCCAGAAGGAGTGACCCCATGTCCGAGGCCAGTGGCGGCAGGGAGGAGACACCCCACGTCTGAGGTCTGGGGCGGCAGGGAGAAGCCACCTCACCCCCGAGGCCAGGAGTGGCAGCTGAGAGGAGCCACCCACGCCCGAGGCCAGGGCCAGCAGCCAGGAGGAGCAACCCGAGGAGTGGTGGCTGGGCAGGCACAGGAGGGCCTAGAGGAGCTATTCTATGTTGAAAGTCAGGAACGGTGGCAGTAAGGAGATACCCCTCATCAAAGGTAAGGTGCAATGGCTGTGCTTTGCTGGAGCAGTCGTGAAGAGATACCCCACGCCCAAGGTAAGAGAAACCCAAGTAAGATGGCAGGTGTTGCAAGAGGGAATCAGAGGGCAGACACACTGAAACCATACTCACAGAAAACTAGTCAATCTAATCACACTAGGACCACACCCTTGTCTAACTCAATGAAACCAAGCCATGCCTGTGGGGCAACCCAAGATGGGAGGGTCATGGTGGAGAGATCTGACAGAATGTGGTCCACTGAAGAAGGGAATGGCAAGCCACTTCAGTATTCTTGCCTTGAGAACCCCATGAACAGTATGAAAAGGCAAAATGATAGGATACC